>CM076569.1:269215233-269753039 GCA_034641835.2 Pinus albicaulis | reverse complement strand
TAAGGGACTAAAGGACGTTTATAGGTAAAATTGAGAGACCAAAAAAGTACCAAATTATTTTAATGGGTTTTTTCAACCTCCTCTTTGATATCTTCGAAACGAGGTATTATGATAGGCAAACGGAGATCGTATGCCAAAGTTACGACTCCGGGAAGTTGATGTTCCAACTTACCCCAGCAAGGCCCACAAGATTTTGCCGCTTCATCTCCTAGGGTTATGTTTTTGGATGTTTATGGTTTATAAATGATAAAAGTACCACCGAACCTCATTATAACACAGTTCAGAGGCATGTAGTTGCCACATCTATTCTTAGAGATAAGCTACCATCGCCTGAGCTCTTTTATTTCCATTCTAGATGTAAGCATATTGTAGTTCTTTGATATTACTGAAATGAAGTTTTATTTCTGTTGCACTTATGTATTTATGTTTATATATTATTTATATTTCATTCCTTCATAATTTCATAACAGTGGTATCAGAGTGGTCCATTATTTCTCAGTTTTTCTTTGCATGTCCCCAACGAGGTCGAGGTAATCGTATGCCAAAGTTACGACTTCGGGAAGTTGATGTTCCAACTTACCCCAACAAGCCCATAAGCTTTTGCCACTTCATCTCCTAGGGTTATGTTTTTGGATGTTTATGGTTTATAAATGATAAAAGTACCACCGAACCTCATTATAACACAGTTTAGAGGCATGTAGTTGCCACATCTCTTCTCAGAGATAAGCTACCATCTCCCAAGCTCTCTTATTTCCATTCTAGATGTAAGCATATTGTAGTTCTTTGATATTATCGAAATGAAGTTTTATTTCTGTTGCACTTATGTATTTATGTTTATATATTATTTATATTTCATTCCTTCATAAGTTCATATCAGTGGTATCAGAGTGGTTCGTTATTTCTCGGTTTTTATTTGCATGTCCCCAACGAGGTCAGGGTATAAGAACTTAGGGCTCGATATGGTTGAACCTTTGCAATATCAGCCTCGTAAACCCCAACGGCCTCAAGGTGGACAAAAAGAAATACAAGGGATCAGGATATCCTTTCAAAATATTTCTCGAGGAAGCCCTTGAGAAGAGGAACATGATGATGGATAACTTTGCCCAAATCCTTCGATGGACAACCGAAGGTGACACATCTTCGTCCAACAGCCATTCTGGAGGCACCACTCCTTTTAAGGTACAAGTTAACTTTTACGTTCCCATATTTGAAGGTTAGATATATGCGAACGTCGTAGATAAATGGTTAAATATATTGGAAGGATACATTTCAGTTCATGGCTTTTCCAACTGGGAAAAGATTACTTTTTCACTCCTAAAAGTCGCCCACATGTCAAATACTAGTGGGAAACCTACTTTGAGAAAAAGGACGAGAGGGAATTTTCATTGTTTTCAACCACATCCACTTGGAATTATTTCTGAGACGCCATCAAGGAAAAATATTAATTTGTCCTTAGCTACGAAGAGAAATACATAAAGTGGACCACGATGCAACAGGGAAGGGACCAAGATGTACCGAAGTTCACAAATGGTTTTCATGCCCTTCACACAAAGCTGGGTAACAAGGGTTTCAAGTGGCATTTGGTACTCAAGTACTGCGGTTTTTTGCATAAGTACATCCAAGATGAAATGGAATTCATGTATATATCCTCGCTTGGTGTCACCTATCGATATGTTTTCAAGATCAAGTAGAAATTTAAACATAATAAGCGAGACTTTGGATCTTTGAATCTGAAACAAGGGAAAGGCGCCCCCAAACCGCAAAATAAAGGAAAAAGCCAAGGTGGGTTGACCAAGAAAAACCCATCGAAGTCGCAAGAAAATAACAACGCCACAAAGACAAAGAAGGACACGGGAAAGTGGTGTGAGTTCCATAAGAGCTCCACTCACAACATGAGTGAGTCTCGAGCCAAGGAGTCACTGGTGGTCGAGCTAAAGGCTTTCAAATCGATGCATGCTCCGAATCTGATTCAGAACCCGATAAGGGGAATGAAAAAGGGAAGCAGATTAATGATGCGGATCCCAGTGCCATCGTTTCCACCACCAAGATCCAGAACGACGAGCCCGAAGATCCAAAGGAGGGGAGTGCCTATTCCACTCACAGATGTGGGTGAAGGGTTCTCCGTTGCAGTTCATTATTGATAGAGGGAGCCAAAATAAACTAATTTCAACAAAGGTTGTGAAGCGGCTAGGCTTACTAACCAAAACACAGCCACGGTCACACACCATCGGTTGGATTCACCAAGGATGAGATCTTCGCGTCAACCCGCAGTGTTGCCTCACCTACAACATCAAGCCCTTCACAGATGAGGTATTGTGTGATATTTATCCTCTCAAATTTTGTGATGTATTACTAGACCAACCATACTTGTGCAAGTGGCATGTTGTGTATGAATCTATGCCTCACACTATTATTATTATTTTGCTAAATAAGTTGTACATGATATCGAAGGTAGCACCGCCTACCGCCATCTCTCTGATCATTGTGAAGCAATGCAGTAAGGTCATATCCCAGACTGAGAAATTATTTTTCCTTATGATTCACCCTCAGGGCTAGAATAATATTGTGGCCATGACCCCCAAACAGAGCTCCCCCACACAGTGGCAAGAGATGGACAAGTTCATGGAGGAGAAAAAGTACATCTTCACCTCACCCGTAAGGGTGCCTCTACACTGTCAGGTCGAGCACTACATCGATCTGACCCCAGGCGCGTCGCTACCCAATGGATCGATCTATCGATGCTCTATTCTATAGAACAATGAAATAAAGAGTCAAATTCAAGATTTGTTGCAGAAAGGGCACATCAGGACAATTTCATAGCCATGTGGGAGCCAGATAGTGTTGGGACAAAAGAAGGATGGGACTTGGAGACTCTATATTGACTATCAATTTTTGAACAAGATAATTGTCCGGAATAGGTATATGATATTTTCAACTCAAGCGGGGAAAATATTTTAGCAAGATTGACTTGAAGTCTAGTTATCACCAGGTATCAATCAAACCCTTTGATGTGTGGAAGACTGCCTTCAAATCCAAGGAGGGACTTTTCGAATGGTTAGTCATGCCTTTCGAGTTGACGAATTCCCCTGCAACATTCATGAGGTTGATGGAAGACATATTGTGACCCTCCACCAGTTCATTTTGGTGGTGTATCTGGATTACATCCTGATCTTTAGCCATATTTGGGAGGAGCACCTCCACCACATTCGACAGGTCCTCAGACACTACCGCGACACAAGTTGTGTGCCAATTTGGAGTAATGTACTTTTGGCATGACCCAAGTTCAATACCGGGGGTACATCATTAATGAGCACGGTGTGCATGTGGACCCAACCAAGATACAGTTTATTCGATATTGGTCAACCCAAACTACTCTAACGGATCTCCACATATTTTTTGGGTATTTCTAACTTCTACCACATGTTCGTGTTGGGTTTCTCTCATATCACTTGGACTTTGAGCAAGTCACCAAGGGAGGAGTGAAAGAAATTTCCTTTTGGTCTGAATCCCAACAAAAGGTGTTTGCTGAGTTGAAGCATCGACTCTGCTCTACACCAATTCTAACATTACTAGACCCGCAACAACCATTTGAGATCAAGACAGATGCCTCTGACTATGCTATTGGTGTAGTTATTACTTAGCAGGGGCATCCAGTGGCATGTCACAGTGAGACACTTTCAGACACAATTCAAAAGTATCCCACCTATGACAATGGATGTATTCCATTGTGCAGGTCTTCTAACAATGAAAGCATTAGATTCGTGGGAATGAAACAATAATCCACACAAACCACCAACCCCTGTTGTTCATACAGACACAAGGGAAGTTGCAGAAAATTCGCTATCAGAAATGGTCCACATACCTGCAAAAATTCCATTTGAACATTAAGTACAAGAAGGGCATCACCAACAATGTTGCAAACTGCCTCAGCCAACCGTCAATTGTGGCACTAACCATTGTGTTAGACTCTTGTGGGCACAAGACTTCGGGGTGGCTGCATATTTACAAAATCGATCCAGAATTTGGAAACACATACCAAACACTCCTGGAAGGCAAACAAGTTCAAAATTTTCACCTCCAGGATGCACTGTTATGCCACATAGGACACGTCTGTGTTTCTTTAAGCGAGCATGCCAAGATGATTTTGGAAGCGCACTATAGTCGGTTCATTGGACATTTTAGGGTGGGGAAAACAGTGGAAGTACTACAGAAGTATTTATATTGGTCGAATCTTCGACAGGATGTTGGGAATTACATCAGATCTTGCACTGCCTGCATCATTGCCAAACTAAACATCAAGAAGCAAGGCCTATAAACTTTGATGCCTACCCCTATTCAACCTTTGGAATCCATCTTTATGGATTACATGTTGGGCCTTCCTTCTACCAAGCATGGAAATGACTGTTTTTTTGTGGTTGTCGACAGATTCTCTAAGATGACCATTCTAGCGGCCTGCAAGAAGAGTATCACAGTGGAGGCCACTACTAAAATCTTCTTTGAACAAGTGTGGATGCACTTTGGGATCCCACATTCCACTATCTCGGACCAGGACATTAGGTTCCTAAGTAAATTTTGGTCAAGTCTCTGGATGATGTTGGATACCAAGCTCACTAAGTCCATGTCTTTCCACCCCAAAATTGATGGCCAAAAAAAGGTCGTCAACAGGATGATTGTACACATTCTGCGCATGTACAACTCGAAGCATCATTGCACATGGGATGAAATCCTCCCCTATTTACAGCACAGATACAATTGATCTCTCCATAGCTCAAATGGCCACATCCCCTTTCAGGTGGGGTTGGGATTCCAACCACTATGTCCCATTGATGTGGCCATACCATTTGCTTCTACTTAGGCAGATTCGACTTGTGTCCAATCTGAAGTTGACAGAGCGAACAAATTCATTGAGTTCATTCAGCATATCTGCTAGCATGTCCATGACATATTGGATAGAGCCAATGCAAATTACAAGTAACAACATGATCAACATCGGGTGCCACACAAGTTCCAGGTGGGCGACAAAGTTTGGCTACATTTGCAAAAGGAGCACCTCGCTGGACACCACCGCAAGCTCTGTCCACTCTGATTTGGGCCATACACCATCACCAAGGTTGTCGGAGACAATTCCTTCGATCTTAGCATTCCATCATTCCTTGGTTTTCACCTAGTGTTCAATGTGGATCGCCTCCGACCATACTTCCCACCATTATTGGAGACATCTGATATTTTAGAACAACTCACACCCATGGAGTTAAACTCAGACTGCATGGAACATGACACAACTGATCGGATCATGGACACACAGATAAAGAACACCCACCAACATAGGATCCAGCTATATTGAGTTGTCAAAGTAGGCCAACTCCTTCACCAGGGCAAGTGGTTCACCAAGGACCAAGTTCAACAGAAACTTCCTCACCTCATGGAGGCTCTCAACGCAATGGTGAAAATTGCTTCCTAAAGGAGGAGGACATCTTATAGGTGTATATTGGTGGCCACCTGCCTATTCCACTTGGACCCCCACCATTGTTTCTTTCAGTTTTTCAGTTTCCTTAATTGTAGAACAATTTAGTTATTTTGGCAGTTTTTCAAGTCATAAACTTCCGGGGCCGTTTTGAGGGACTAAAATACGTTTTTAGGGAAAATGGAGAGACTAGAAAAGTCTAAAGTTAGTTCACTATTTTTTTTGGCCTCCTCTTTGAAACGAGGTATTATGATAGCCAAAAGAATATAATATGCCAAAGTTACGACACCAAGAATTTGACGTTCCAACTTACCCCAACGAGGCTCGCAATATTTTGGTGCTTCATCTCCCAGGGTTAGGTTTTTGGATGTTTATGGTTTATCGATGATAAAAGGGCCATCGACCCTCATTGTAACAAAGTTCAGAGGCATGTATCCGCTACATATTTTCTCAGAGATAAGCTACTATGGCCCGAGCTAGTTTATTTCCATTCTGGATGTAAGCATATTTCAGTTCTTTGATATTAATGAAATGAAGTTTTATTTATGTTGCACTTATGTATTTATGTTTATATATGTATTCTATTGTGTTCCTGCATAATTTTGTATCATGGTATTAGAGAAGGAATCACTATATAAGAGAGGAATACGATATTTTTTGAACAGGTGAATCGAATTTGTAGATTTATTCTTCAGGACCAGCAGCAGATCATGATGTCTTTATGTGGATTGAGACTCGAATATTCCCTTGAGGGTAGTTCGAATTACATATCTTTGAAGGACGGGATGGAGGTAGTTTTGGAATACAATGGGTTGAAGGAATTGAAAGACACTAATATTCTCAGGGCCGCAACAACAGATACTCAAAATCTTAATGCATGGAAGAAGAATGTAGCAAAGGCGAGAAGGATTTTGTTAGAAGGAGTTTGAGATCATATTGTCTCGAACCTCCATGGAAAGGAAAATCCATATGCTATGTGGAAGGCCTTAACATAGTTTTTCAGAATAGTAGTGACCAAAGGAAGTTCGCTCTGAAGCACAAGCTCGGAAAAATAAAGATGGAGAAGGGTTACACAATACCAAAATACCCGAGGAATTTCACTCAATGTCGAGATGAGCTTGGAAGCGTTGGTGTTACCATTCTCGAGGATGATTTAGTGAGCCTAGCACTTCTAGGCCTTCCAAATATTTGGCATGGCTACTAGGATTTGGCAAATGGGAGAGAGAATATACCAGAGTGGGAACGACTATGGTCCCACTTGGTGAAAGAAGAGATTCAGCGGGACACCAAATACGAGACCTCTTCCAAAGACAAAGAAGAAGATTTTTCATTAGTCTAAAAAGGAAATAAGTCCCAAGGTGAAGAGAGAAAGAAGAAATACTTGTCCAACATCAAGTGTTTTCACTGTCATGAGTTCGGGCACTATGCCACGAAATTTCCACAGAAGTCAAGCAAGAAGGAGCCTGCAGTAGCAGCAACAGGTGAAGCTCTAGCCTCACAGTTCAAACTTGATTTCACTCTCATTGCATGCATGGAAAGCACTGTAATGGGATGCATGTGGTATCTCGATAGCAGTGCCTCGTTATATATGACAGAGAATAGAGATCTCTTCAGTGACTTGGAGGAGAAATACCTCAAACAGAATATAGAGTTTGGAGATGATGGGGGGTATAGCGTGACCAGTATTGGTACTGTTACATTTCAGAGGGAGTTTGGCTCCCCTCTCAGACTCACAAGTGTATTTTTTTTCCAGGACTAAAGAAGAATATTGTTTCCGTCATGGTATTGGAAGACTATGGCTATGATGTGATATTTAGAAAAGGAAAGGTGCTCCTTAGACACATCGCCACGGGATAAGCGAAATATATCGATGCACGATTCAAGAACTTGTATTCTCTCAAGGTCAAAGATGCATGAAAATATATCAGGAGCAAGGCAAAGGTTAGATACTTGGTGGTTGAGAGGGAGCATGAATTTCCTCTCAACATGCAACCTCAGAAGAAGCCTCATAAATTTTTGGAGTAGCCACAATTAGAAAAGCAGAGAGGAGACAAAGTGGAGGCATCCACTCAACCAGAGACGTCTAGTAGGGGGGAATTTCGAGCCAAGTGGGCAGAGGTAGCACATGCATCCATACCTCCAGGTGAGAGGTAGGGCAATGTGAAGTCATAGTCCCAAGAGTGAAGAAATTTGAGCAAGGTCCATTGAGATGTTTTGTCTCATGGATCATTACCTTGCTATGAGAGCCCACAGTACAAAATAGTAGAATGGATCAGTGGAGGTTGATGTAGTCAAATGTCAGAGTGAGATGCATATATTAGCACCAGTCATATAGTGGGGAGTGCAAAGCAGAGTTGGCAATAGTGCATATGGCACAATGCAGATTCAGCAGCAACACAGAGTTTTCAGTTGACAGTGTAGTAGCTAGTAGCAATTAGAGACTCTGGTGACATATGCATCATATTGATTCATTTTGGATGCTTTTCAGTTTCAGAATTTTTAGTAGCAACAACACTAGAGATAAGTGTTGCATGGAGAACACTCTAAAGGTACCAGATCGGGATAGAGTTGAATTCCTTTCTTGTTGAGAGGGAGTGTTGAAAATGGCAACAAGAAATATTGAAAATGGCATCAAAAGGGCTTATAATATAGTTTTCCCTTAATTAAATTAGAAGGAAATTGTAATTCCACATCACATGACAGCTTGTACAAGTTAACTGATTTGGGAAGACTAGTTAGCTTAGTCAATTCAAGTTTAGGGTCAAACTGGAGGCATGTAGAGTTCACTCTAACTTTAAGGGGGTCCAATTGCAGTTTATTTTGAATCACAATTGTTTAACTTAATTATTTGAGTTAAAATCAGTTTAACTAGTTCTAACTGATGGATGAGCTAGTGAGAGGTCTAGTGAATTAAATATGATTTAATTCACATGTAGTGATTAATTAGATAACTCATAATTCACTATAAATAGTTATATCCTGTTAGTTTTGAGGAAACCCCAATTGAGATTGGAGTTAAAGGGAAGTATACTACCAATTGTATAATTAGAAAATTGTACAGGTCATGCATGAGGTCAACAATATGCCTTGGATGTATTGCGCAATCAATTATTGGGAATTTCCTAATTAATAGGGGCTCAGATCAGATTTCCCTAAGGATTGTGAAAGCAAGGCTATTGAATCAAAGTTGTAGTTTCTAACTTCTTGTATTGGTTCATCAATCTTGAAATTCAAACATTGCATGTCTTCATTGCTTCATGTTTGAATAATTTGCATTCTTTTCACTTCGGGCTATCTCTCCTCCAACTCAAGGGGGGTTCTCCCTAGTAGATGTTAGGGATCTAATGGCCCAACCAAACCAAGTCAAGAGCCCCTTAACTCTCTATGTTTACTACTATCAATCAAAATATTGAACAATAGGGTCAGACATGCATCCTGAAGATAAAATTGCCAGGGTATTTTTGGGTAATTTCAAAGGGAAAGTCCCCAAACACATATAATCAAGGAATTATAACGTGATTTTAAACATTAAATATCAACAAAATCGTTTAAAGGATATTGAAAGGAAAAAGGTGATGGAAGATAGAAAGTGCCTTACTTAAATGCTCTAAGGATTTTTCAATAGCTGCTCCAAAAGCTTCACTTCAAGGCCCTTCAAGATCGTCTCCAACAATGCTATACCATCAGCTTCAACAATGTTGCTCCAAAAATGTCCTCAAGGTCTTCACAACAAGTTTACTAGAAGTTGCTCCAACAATATATTCAATAAGGTCTTCATTTTCAACTCGTCTCTTGTTTGGGTGCCTTAATGTGCAATGACATGTTTCCAGGACTGAATTCAATGCAAGGCATATTTGAAACTCTAACTCTGTCGTCCGGTGTCTTATTAGAAATTATTTCATTTTTCATTTTGTGTTTTCAAGTTAGATATTTTTTTCAAGTTTTTACATTTATAATTTTATTGCAATGTGGCAGACTGATGAGAGCAGTGCAGGAACAACCCAGAGACGGGATGATCGCGGAAAGAGGCTAGCGGAAGAACATGTAAAGTGCCAGCATTGCTCTATATTCAGGTATTTTAGTTATTTACATAATTGAAATAATATTAATTTTGTTCAAATATGCAGACACCTAGCCATGGTACACCCGATGATTCCCTCTTTGAGGAAGAGCTTTCTTCATCCCTATCTCCAGTGTTCTTGTTGCGAAAAAAGGCACGAGATGCAAGGTCGGAATTTAATACTTTGATAGACGCGCCTCAAACACCTGAAACAGAAGAGAGGATAAAACAACTTATGACCCAGCTAGAAACATATCAGGTAATAATAAAAAGTCAAAAGGATATTTTTTTTTGTTCTGCATGAGATGAATTGTGATAGTTTGATTTTTAATTTTTACATTGACTAAACTAACAAAAATTTCTTTTGTATGTAGCATTTTCTGGCACTTGCTGAATCCGGTGTTGGTGGTAGTGGGACACAAGGGAAAGAGATTTCCCAACAACCCTCTCGTACACCTTCTACTCCTTTAGGTGCCAGCCAAGAAACACACCTTGCCCAAGCAGACACCCAGCCAACCGCTGAACGTGTTGGCAGTGATGAGGTTGATATGGCCAACTACATTATTGCGTTTCCTGGAGCTACACGTGTTAGCTCCACAGGGACCATTAATGGCACGTTGTTGGTGAATGATGAAGGTGTCCCTATAAAGCATGTACAACTCCCAGGTAAATTTTAATATTTTAACTATTTCATGTACTTTATCTAAAACATATTTATCATGATTTTTATTTTTAAATTAATGATAATATCTTTTTTTTTCTGTGTAGGAAAAAATGAGTTCTATAGGTTTTTGGAGAGCCATGCGTTGGTAATTTTTGGCCCAACCATACGCACAGGGTGGAATTCCCATAATTCCAACCTGAAAAAAGAACTTCTAGATTATCTAGAAGCCCTTTTTGGGGTCGGCACATTTGACAGAACAGCGGTGGCTCGGGTAGCCGGAAAATATTTGAAATATACCAGGGACACCTATAGGACGCAATTTCAATTTAACCCTAGATACGAGCGTCCTCTCACAGTTCTAGAGAGTGAGTGGAGAGCACTCATCCATGACGGAAAAGAGAAAAGGGAAAATAAAGAAGGAAAAATGCCAACTGGACCCGCAAGGTAAATTACAACTTTAATTCAATAGCTTTAATTTTCTCTATGTCTAAAATAAAAGTGTGCTACGTCATATCTGACTTCAATCTTTTGATGCTAGGTTTCCTGACACCTCGAAGGCAACCAAATCTAGGATTGAAAAAAAGGGCCATCACAAGCTAGGCCAGGGCGGCTACTTGAAATTAGCCACAAGAATTGTAATTAAGTAGCTAAACATATTATAATTAATTGTATCGCCTTCCAACGTTTTTGTAATCCTATCAAATATGATTAAAAATACACAATCATATGTAATGTAGGGTGATGACTTCGAAACATAAACTACAGAGGAAGATAAAAATATCGCTTTCCGTTTCGGCTATCAAGCTGTAGTTGAACGTCGCAGAAGCTTGGGGCAGGTCCCAAGATCCAGAATGCCTGATAAGGTAAAACATTAACCTTTCAATATTTTTGTTTTCGTCCATAAATTTAATGTCTAACAACTTTGTTTAAATCATGGGAGCAGCACTACCAACGAGGCAAATAACCCAGTTTTAGAGCCAGATGTAGATGATCCTCTCGTGCAACCTGATCATTGTAGTGGGGACCAGGCCGACAATGCTGCTATCAGTGAGGGCTGTGACGGTAATTAATTTCCACTTATAATTTTTCTAATTATATCTTGATGGTTTTCCTTATAACGTTTTTTGTTTAAATGACAGCGAATGTTTCCCTTGAGGATCTTACCACCAGAGAGGAAGACAGGGCAACGGTCTCAACGACGACAACTGGTGCACCAGGTAAATAATCTCATTGCAATTTTTTTTTATTAATATTACCGAACTAGTTCAATGATATTTAAAAACCGACAATTAAAATTTAATATTATCTGTTTTTGTAGGCGATGCCCCGTCACTGGATGAGACCAGACATCGTGACTACGCAACTAGGTCAGCAGTGCGGGTCGAAAGGCACGAAACAGGAGCAGAGCACAATGATATTGATGATGTAATTAGGAGCTTTAGAAATAGGAAGAAGAAAAAGAAAAATTGATAATGTAAAATATTGTATTATTATAAGACAAACGTTACCATACTTGGAACGTTTTTTGCGTTATATAAAAAACTCATTTATCATACTATTTTCATGTCAAGCATTAATTGCAATGTTTCCTTGCGTACTTTTTGTTGAATTGTTTTTTTATTAGTTATTGAATATTTTTTTTTATGCTCATGAAAGTAAAAAATGAAATATAGATTGGGTATTAGGGAATTGAGAGTGATGTGAGGGGGGGGGAGGGGCCATAAGAGCTTCCACCTTCACGTGGTTGGCCCTGTTTAGTAGAGAATAATTTATTGAAGCGATTTAATCTTGGAGCAAACCTCCCTTGATCCAGCGTAGCAACAAAAAAGTCACTGTTGACTTAGTTGCTACTCTTTCAGATCGTGGGAGGCTTGTTTCAAGTTCATGCGACTCCAATAAATTGTTCTTGAAACGAAGAGGAGCTTATTCAGGTATGTTTTGACATTTTCAACATATGTTCTAACATTATCATAAGAATGCATCTTAGAGTAAAAATACTACATCAATTACTTGTATTTATTGTATAGATAATGATGGATTTTGATTGACTTGGCAGTGCAGGTACAAATCCTCTTGCATCATGAGAAATACAACTTGTCAACCAGGGTCATGTCCAGGATATTTTTGCTTGTGTGCTTGACCAGGTTCGTAATGTCACATTTTGTAAGTTCCTTTACAGCTCATAATTCAATATTAAGCTTGTTCATGATTATTATCTAGGTTTTTTGTATGTGTTTTTTCATCTATTTGATTGTAAGCAACTCTGCATGTTTCCCGTTGTTCACTATGATTTCTCCCATTACCACTCCCAGGATGAATCCGAATTTATTGTTACATAGGTTACTTTATTGTTACTATGATTTCTCCATTTACTCTCACTAGGTGTCTATATCACTAGGTGTATCTATTTTAAAATTATAGTTTCAATGGTAGATAAATTGTTATCTTAAAATTACAGCTTTGATGGTGATACCTTGTGATTGATAATGCAGTTTGAAGCAGCTTTGGCTTTGACTAATATAGTCTCAGGAACCTTTGAGAATACAAAGGTTGTGATTGATTACGGGGCACTGCCTATATTTGTGGAACTTCTTACCTCTGGGAATGATAATGTTCGAGAACAGGTAGCATGTTTATTTTAGAGGCATAAAATTATTCTTCCCAACTATCTTTCTATGTCTGTAATTTTGGAATTTGATTTAAAAAACTAGTACCCAACTTTGAGTTCAACTGGTGTTCGTGTAAGGCTGTTTGGGCTTTGGGAAATATTGCTGGAGACTCTGCAACATTTAGGGATCTTGCCCTCAGTCATGGAGCTCTAAGGCAGGTGCTTGCCCAGTTGAATGATACTGCCAGAATTTCAATGATAAGAAATGCTACATGGGCTTTGTCAAATTTTTGCCGTGGTAAACCCCAACCACTATTCGAACAGGTAAGCAGAATACATTTTCTGCCTCTTCTTCTTAGTTCGTAGATACTGTGGATTTTTTTTATAGATCTTGGTGCTTGGTAGATTTGGACGTAATATGGACCTAGGCGCTTGTTCATTACAATGACTCTGTCATCAGGTTTTAGAAAATGCTCAGAAATTTGGGTTTCACAAGGGGATTAACCTTGCTTGCAATTATCGATTATCAATCACATTCAAAAAAAGTCTTTCGTAGCATTGCTGAGCTCTTTGTAGGTGAATTTCCGAGGCAATTTCACAATATCTGAACTAAATTTGTCTGTCCTTTTCAATACTCTGCGCTTGTAACAGAACCAGACAAACAATCTAGTGGCCAATGCAACAACAACAACACCTCTTGTTGCAATGCATGCAATTCACCCTCTCTGCACGCATGAATGACTATGTCACCCTCTTTTGTGAACAGGTACTGGAGCTGAAGGTACTGGTTTCCATTAGGATCGTGGAATTCAACATCCAAAATAGTATCAAATTCCACTGCAATAGTATTCCCCGGCGAGGGCAACAGTTCATTGAGACCTATTGGACTCATCACCCCCAAAATAGCCTCCAGGGCTACCCAGAGTGTGATCATATGGAGCAATAACAAATGTTGATCCATCCCCAATTGAAACAAGAACAGGACCCACATTGGTTACAGAAAACGAGAAACACGTTTTGAAAGAAGAAGAAACTTTTGTATTAGGGTCCAGAAATCTAATTGGTCTATTGTACAATGCCCTACCTGCACTTCAAATTGGTACTCCCAACTCCATGCTAAGGCTCACTGTGCCATTCTTCAGATGAGCATCTTAACCTGAAGTTTGATTCCAAAAAACCTAAGTCCCCTGTTCTATGCCCAAGACCTCTGTTACAACGAGTAGAGTTCTGAGCGAAATACTTCACAATAGGAAGCAAAAGAAACATCGCAAAATTGCTCGCTTTAGACTGATAATTTTCTGTGCGAAAATTCAACTGCGGATAGTAAAAACATAATATCAAACACAACCAATCCACAATGGAATTTGAACATGAGGATTTATAACCAGAGAAAACCCTCTCCAGGTTAAAAGAATTCCAGAATGGCTTTAAGATTCTACTAATGAGCGCTTACAACACCATAGCAATTATTGTCACAATGAAATCTGCTGGAAGCAAAGCCCTTGTACAGTTTCTACATTTCCACAGTGGAAGCAAGAATCTTGCTATCTCTCATGATCTGGTTCTGTGGTCAGATCCTTTGCTATGGCTGTCTTGTTCTGCTAAACGTGAATTTGTCTTAGCTTTGGCTCTGGTTCTCATTTAGGATCGTGGCTATCTGATCTTGCTGTGGCTTTGACTATACAAAATTTTTCAATAGGAAAATGTTGACTCTGCTATATATAGGAGCTTCAATGGGTGCTCTCAAACTGCTCTACTACAGTAGTTGCACTCTCAATGGACTTCTACAGCAATTGGCACCATCAATCTACTTTGTTACAATGATGGCTCACGTCAACAAACTGTGCTACAACCATTGGCACCATGAATCTTCTCTCTGCTTCGTCAAATGGTTGGCACCATCAACTGACTTTGCGCTCCTTGGGGTGATGACAGTGGCAAACACTTTTTTGGGCAGCTTTGTTTTGTCTTTGATTCAAGGCAGAACTATGTTGGCCTTGTTTTTTTAGTCCTTGGAACTTAGTTCTCTCATATTTTCCTTCCTATCCCCAGTTTGCTACCGAGAAAGACATAACTTCACGATATCAAAATTGACTATTTTTGGCCATTTATCTTTAGTAATGGTACAACTTTAATTTGGTGCATTCGTACAGTATCTGAAGAGCACTCTCAAGCTGTTATTCAGTATTTTAGCATAACTACTACATTTAACTGCCATGCTCTAATATTTATATCAACCATAAGAATTCTTAAGGTAGTTCCACATTTGTGAAGCAGAAGGAATGCTTCTGACAGCTTCTTATCATAGTGGTACAATTCTGTTCGCAGTTTATCTTTTATAAACCTCCAATTTTCCAAACGTAGTAGAGACTATAGTTTGCATCTCAAATTTTGGACAAATCTGTTTAGTATTCTACAGAAAATGCATTAAGAATACAGTGTTGTGTCTACTAAGCACAAATAATTGTTGTACTGAGTCATCTAAACATCTTGACATCCTTGTTTTATATTCCTTTTCTGTTTTCACAAAGTTTCCTCTGCTACGGAAAATGTAATTATATTAATTTTTTTCCATCGATATATGGATTGGATCTAATTAGATGTAAACCCTTGCTACAGTGGTTATTTGAATGGGTTAGAATGTGCATTGTTATTTGTTTCTTTTGAAATACATGCATTACCACTACGCGAGATCTTTGCATTAATTTTGAAATGTTGAGATCTTTGCATTGATGTTGCCTCTGCTTGGTGGTGTCTCTGAGATTGAGCTGATCCAAAGGCAATGGATGTGCATCAGCGATCGATTTCTCTTTGCTAGTACTGTAATCCAAATCCTATAGCATGCAAACAGGTGTCGCAGCAATTATATCTAGGATTGATCGCTTTTTTCTCACCTTCACTTTAGGCTTGGAAAACTTTGTTCTAGATTTTTTATCATTTGACTCACCTGATAGACAGTGATCAATGTGGGCATTTAAGGTTATATTGGATGTAGATGAGAAAGATCTACAAACAGGACAAACCTTTGGTATCATGGCCTCTGGAAGAGATCCCGGATTCCCAAATTCTTCGTTCTTCCCAGGATCTGCCTTGCTCTTCTCCAAAGTTTGGATCTGCCTTGTAGGCTCCTGCCTCTTCTACACTGCTTGAATTGGAGCACCTCCATTATGATATCAAATCATCCGCTAATATGAAATGACACAGGTCGCAGATGCTTTGATAGACTTGCCTTTTGGGCACTTCACCATGAACCAAGTTTTAAAATGTCACAACCCACTTGATATTTATCCCTAGCAAAAGTGTCACATGTGAAGATCAGGCTTTTGATGAAGCGAATAACTTGGTAAAGAGAATTTTTGATTACTTATGTATTCGGCCCAACAATATAGATTTTGATGCACTATCATTTTTAACCATGTGCCGAAAAACATACAAAAAACTATGTTTTTAGTGAAATTTGAGTTCACAAGGATAGATGCCAGTCAAAATCTAGACCTTTCTCCTAGCTTAATGGTAAAAGGCGATACTCATATTTCATGCAAGTAATGGAATGCCTTTTTCGTTGTTTTATCTCATCTTATTCGAACTTCCAAGTCTAGCATCAATGATTGTCTTATGCTTCAGAAAAACGGTATTATGCTTTAGAGAAGTGTATCTACTTCTTATTATACTTCTTAACTTCCAAGTCTAGCATCAATGATTATTTTATGCTTCACACATAATCTAGTTTTCATTATACTCCTTGAAAAAAAAATTATTAGTTGAATGAGACAAACTTAAAAGGAGTAAGCTAATATATTAGCAAAAGGATTTCTGTCACAAATCTAAGATTCTTATAGGAATTCAGTGGAAATTTCAGGCATCACCTAAGTAATCTTCAGTGTCTACAAATTTTGACATCCAGAGAGAAGTTTGTTACAAAATTAGGCAGCTCCTACTTGAAAACATGTTGATGTTGATGCGTAGCAATCTCCTTCATTTATAGCCATGTGTTGGAATATTTGAAAATTCCATAATAACAATGGAGAGAGTAATACTCTCCTCTTCTAACACAGAGAAAATATTGAAATTTCTTCACTGGAAACAGAGTTCAACACTTTGAAAAATTTCTATTCCTTCAAAAAAAAACTATTACAAATTCTTCCTCACTGAGAGGGATTACAAAATGTGACTGCTGCAAAACGCAGTGCACTCAAAATTATTCTCTGTCTCTAAAACTACGCATTGTTGTGCTCTTCAAAACACTTACACTGCTATTGTGTGTAATAATAAACTTTACAACTACATTCCGAAACAGGCTCACAGCCCTTTTCTTTTATATGCAACGCATATATTAAAAACATAACAAAACTATGCAAATAACAAATCTATTAAAATGCTCTTGGGGTCCACAATTTATAAATGTTTTAATATATATATGAAATATATATATAAAACATATATACGTCGCATTTAAAACAAAATATTACCAAAACCAGTGTGGGACCTTAACAAACAATAAAACTATTCCGCCGCGCGTTATATAAAACATATAACAAAACCTTTGTCAAAACTTCAAACGAACCCTTTAGCCGTGGAGCCCGCCGGACTTCAAACGACGATAAACCATAATTCAAACCAAATTCACGTTCCAAAATAGCCTGCTAACGTCGGCCAATTTTGTGACGCGAAAACCAAATTAATTCCGCCCTAATATTTTTCGGGTCCGAATTTGGGCTGACGCAAATTTCGTATCAAATTCGCCCTAATCTTTTTCGGGTCCGGATTTCCACTGCGCGAGCGGCCCAAACAAAGATCCACTCCAATCAATTTATGCCATGTGTCCTCCTATGGCTTGCCGTGGTGCGGGACCACCAAACTTTAAACAAAACCCGCGCTTCAATCAAAAGTTGCCCTATTTCTATTTTAAACCTGTTTTTGAAATACAGAGCCATGTACTCTATTTTCTGTTTTAACCCTCTGTTTTCAATGTGTAGGACTGGTTGTTGTTTTTAAACCTTGACTCTGACTGTTCGAACATTTTGGCAAGCGGCCTGGTGAAAGAACTTCTTCAAACAAATATAGAAGGCGACTCTCAGTACAGAGGTAGGTGAAAGTAATATTTCAACAGTTGAGTCTTAACATATATTAGTAAGGAGTATTATAGTAGTTCACACCTGTAATACTCACAAAGGGAACTTAGACAAACCATCATCTCTCCAAAACAGTGACTAAGATTTTCACAGTTGGTTTCTTCAGATTTATTGATGCCACAATACCATGTCTCTTTCAGATTACTTCAAATTCACCGAATGCTTTCAAGCGATTGTCATTATGAATTAGTCAAAACAGGTTTCAGCATACGACAAGGATTTATATGCACTGGATTTGGATAGTTTAACTACCACTTCGCACATTTCCAAGAGTTTATATGCCAAGAACTACTGCACTTTTAATCAGGCTGTTGGAAAATTTTGTTTCATATTTTGACATTATTAATGCCAACCCTGACTTGCGACTCTTCGAAATGAAGATTCAAACAGTTGAGTAATGTGGTTATTAAGGGACAAGAGTCAAATTATACATGTATCAAGGTAGGCTTGATCCAGATGAACTCCACCTGCAGATTACAGATGTCTATCAACACTTGTATCCTTCAATAGTGTAGTTTGCAATACCATCTCATTCAGTCTTTTGGTGTTCAAGAGTCAAGATCAATAAAAATGCATGAATCTTTCTCGGACTACTTATATTTTCAAATCATCAACTCTAAACCTTTGAACACCATGCAAACAAAATTGAGCACCTGGTCACTGGATTAAAATTTCTCGCATGGCTACATTGTGTATAAGCTTCTCTTACCCCAAACATCTCCCACAATCCCCCATAAATAGAAAACAATGGAAATGGTTTGCATCCCTCTTATTTGAAAATTTCTAAGATAACTTTATGGAACTGTTCTAGTTACCATAAACATATCTTGGTTGATGGGGTAAAAACCCACAGTCCCAGTTCTTCTCTCATTTTCAAACCTCAAGCTGTGTATAGATGCCTTCAAAATTCATTCCCAAATTCAATTCTGGGCAAATTTACAATACTGATGCGGAAGCACTTTTTAATAGTTAACTGGTTACAAACCCAACCAACCCAGAAATTCAATCTAAACGCTGCAAAGAGAACTGCATAGAGCTGCATAGGGAAGAGGAGGCCATTGTATCAAATATATGGCCGAGGACCAAGAGACTGTAAGAAATTTCATTTATATAAGGAATCTGATAGTATTATATGTGCATTGATTGAGTAAGTTTTCTGTGTGTGAATATATGTATGCATCCTGGTGAAAGATAATTGAAATCCCATGGTAATTAAGAAACCTTGTGATGAGGTTATGTGCATATAGACTGGTTGAGTTCTCGGTGGAACACGAGCTAATGACTCAAGACTTATGAGCATTGGTGAATTCCACAAATAACTGTGTCAAACAGTTGGGGAATTTCTTTATAATCAGTTATGTGAACAGAGGGTGAATTAGGTTAATGACGTTCCCGTGCGCTTGTGGTAGAGAAAGGAGATGTTGTGCTCGAACCTCCGTGAGCTAGGTAAAACCTCGTAATGAGTGTTGTGAATGTGTAGGTGATTGAATGAACCAAGGACCAGCGTATCGATTTTCAGAGTCAATACTAACCTTGTCGAAACCATAAGACATAAACCGTGGCATATGTAATGCGTCGTGTCTCCTCGAAATGGTCGTGCCCGAGTTCGTTTGGCATGGCCACACGAAGGATGAACAATGAGGCAGATTTCAATGGCAGTAAGGCGTTGGTAAGCGGACAGAACCTCAAGTAAGAGTAGTCGGAACCTTGAGGACCGCACAGTAAATATAGGTTTCTAGCATATCGCACCGCCTTTGTACAGTAAGCGGTATTCCCCATTTGGACGCGATCAATGTCATAGGCCGACACATGGCCTTGAGCGGTTTTGAAAACCCACTCTCATCACGAGTTAATGATCGTGCAACTAACTCGCGTGATATCCAGTTGGATCGTTGGATCGTCAAGGCCAGAGCGACGTATTATCCACCGTTGGATGTGGAAAGGTTGTTGGGCCCCACGCGTATATACGTTGACTATTGTTGTCCTAACTAAGGTTCAACGGAGGTATGTGCGGTTGTTTGCATTGAAAAAATTTTATTCATATTTATGTGTCCAAGCCTCATATGAAGTCCCAGTTATAAAGTGAATGCCATCACTAAAGGTTAGCAGGGTCTGATCTTATTATATGATTGTTTATAGTAGAAGCGCTGCAGGGTGGTTTATTATATTAATATTTCACGGTCGAATTATGTTCATAACAATTGGAACGCCCACAATTCATAACAAATATTGGAGATTTACTGTCCTGTTTTAAAGTTTCATTTTTTTTTTTTAAATTGAACCCACCGTCAGTATACCAACGCTTTGTAAGCGTCGCTCTTCTGACGCCTTATACGTGTCGGTCTTCCGAAGTTTTGAACGATTTCCATTTTCGTCGGTCTTGTGACGTCCGTCAATATTGTGACAGTTCTTCCTGGCGTCAGTATTGCGACGCTTTTGGAAAGTGTCGATATTGTGACGCTTCTGCAATGCGTCGGTCTTGCGACACTTTTGTACGACGTCGAAATTGCGACAGTTTAGAAACGTCGGAAGAGCGATAGTATAAAAACATCGGAAGAGCGACATTCAAAACATCGGACCACATTTCTTCGGAATTGCGACAGTTTACAAACGTCGGAAGAGCGACGTTCAAAACGTCGGACCACATTTCGTCGGAATTACGACAATTTACAAAAGTCAGAAGAGCGACGCTTGTTTGGAAGCGACGGAAAAAGTGTCGGTATTGTGACACTTTGTCAAGGCGTTGGAATTGCGACGTCATGGTGAACCACGTTTTGTCCGTCCTCGAACTGTCGCCTTGCGATGACTATGTGTCGGAATAGCGACGAAGTGGCCGTCGGAAATTGGGCCAAATTTTCTAGTGAAAAGACAACATTCATCTATCCCTAGGGCACATTCGCATATTGGAAACTTCCGTTTGGTCTAAAGAACGTTGGGGAAACTTTTCAAAGAGAAATGGATTATGATTTCAATGACATCAAGCACATTGTTCAACCATATCTAGATGACTTACCAACGCATTCACGAAATCGGACTGATCACCCGATGCATTTGAGAGCCATTTTCTTACGCTGCCAACACTACAAGATACACCTCAATCCACATAAATGTGTGTTTTGTGTTGGTTCTGGTCGATTGCTCAGATTCGCAGTCTCACAAGAAGGAATTTGAATAGACCCACTGAAGGTTCAGGCCATTCTTGATTTTCCTGCGCCGTCAAACTTACTTCATATACAGAAACTTCAAGGAAACGCTAACTTCCTGAGAAGGTTCATTCCAAAATACGCCGAAATGGCTAAAGGATTTACTCGATTATTGAAAAAGGGGGTTCCCTTCCATTGGGACCAAGTTTTGCAAGCTTCTTTTGATGTTGTTAAGGACCATCTTTTCCGAGTGTCATTAATGTATCCCCCAAATTATCAAAACGATTATTTCCTATATATCGCCACGGATGAAACGACCATCACTATGGTTTTGGTCCAAGTAGAAGATGGAATTGAACATCCAATCTATTATTTGAGTCGTAATCTCAATGATATGGAAGTTAAGTAATTGTACATGGAAAAGCTTGCCTTCGCAGCTTTTCAAGTTGTCCAAAGATTTCGCCATTATATCCTGCTCCGTAAAACAACAATAGTTTCGAATTGCAACCCCATGACTTACATCTTATCGCGTAAATTGCTGGGGGAAAATATTCAAAATGGATTATCATTTTGCAGGAATTTGATTTGGAATTCATCGAATCCAAGTCAAAGAAATCTTTAGTTTTGGCTGAGCTTCTCTATTTCCTTCCCTCTAATAGTAATCCTACTACTTCGGAACCATCTATTCCAGACGAGTCTCTATTTCTAATCGGATCATCTGATCCTTGGTATGGGTATTTCATCATTTATCTCCAAACCCAAAATTTTCGACCTAATACCTCTTGCTCTGATCAGCAACGTATTCGATATCAAGCCAAAGATTATTTGATCGTCGGCGATACACTTTATCGTCGTGGTGTCGATACCATTTTAAGGAAGTGCCCCACTCATGAGGAGGCCGAAAAAGTGTTAAATGACTGTCATGCTGGGGCTTGTGGTGGAAACTTATATAGATATGCTACCGTGCAAAAGATACTCCGCGCTGATTAATTTTGGCCTACTATTTTTCGAGATTGCATCCTTGCAGTTAGAAGTTGTCATGCATGCCAATTTTTTATCGTAAAATCCGAAAACTACCAGCGCCAATGCATCTTGTTGTCTCTGCTGGACCATTTACGATATGGGGTATTGATTTCATGACCTATAACCCTCTTTTTTCCAGGGGGCATGGTTATATTATTGTCGCAGTCGACTATTTTACCAAATGGGCCGAAGCGATGCCTACATTTAATAACACTGGACAAATAGCTGCATTGTTTTTCTTCAACCATGTTATTACACGGTTTGGGTTCCCACAGGCTATAGTTACGGATCATGGGAAGCATTTTTGCAACCATATGATGTCAGAATCTTCGGAACCATTTGTTGGATATGTTGATGGTGCTAGTTGTAGTACGCAGAATTTATCCTCTGCAGCGTGGGCCATTTTCGCTCCGAATGACGAATTAGTGAGTTTTCAAGGGATTTGTATTGGTAGATCGATGAACAATAGTGCTAAGTATAGTGCGTTGATCGAACTTCTCTCTGATGCCATTTCATTTGGTATTAACCACATAATCATAAGGTTAGACTCACAACTCGTGGTATTACAACTTACTAGTGTTTATACTGTTAGAAATCCAACACTTCTTAGATTGTTCATAAGAGTTCGACTTTTGGAAAGACATTTTGATTTTGTTAAATCTCGACACATTTCTAGAAATTTGAAAACTTTAACTGATTCATTAACTAATCAAGTTTTATACAGACATTTGCGACTTAGGTAAAGAAAACATTCACATCATTGAATAGGATTGCGCATTAAACATAGGAAAAACTCTGAAAACATATAGATAGATAGTTATAGATTTCTACAAAATTTGTGCCCAAGACACATTAGTCATCTAACCTTAAAATATATGCAAAATGTCACAAGTAAACTAGTGGTGCTCATGGTAACATGTTATAGATCTAGCAATCCTACAAAGCAACCGCATCCAACGGTTAGGAACCCCAATTGTGTGTCGCTGCAGTCACATGGGAATCTCCTCGATCTGGCAATCCAAAATTCTGAAGGTCAATCCCTCTATGTGCTACTGGAGCTCAGCCAGAGTCTTAGCCATATCAAGGTCCTGAAGGACTGCTCTCTTGACAGCCCTCTCTGCTGGCGCATCCGCTCCGCGCTCTGGATCCTCTAATGGTTGAATGCGACTGATATTTGCATTACATCAAACACTTAGTTTAGTCTTGGAAATAAATCAAAACACAAAAACATTTTATAAACCTTAGAAAAATCAAAAAACATGGTCAAATCATTCTTACCTATTGCACCCCATTGAGCGCCTTTCGATAATACTAGATCTGGATCTCCTTAGAAGTCGACGCCTGCGTATGCGTACTCATTGATGGTGACAATATGTCACCGGAACCAGGCGAAGAATGTAGTAGATAACACAAAAGTCGATTGGCCTGCATTTCGACCCATGAGTTCTACCCATCTCTGCATTCGAGGATCTCTAGGACTAGATATATCCAATGTTACATGTTGTGGCTGCATCAATGGAATTCGTTCCAAAGAAAAGGAGATAAGGATTGAACCATAACTAAAAAATTTCTTCCTTCCTCCCTTTGCTTTATTCAGTTGTTCCTTTATCTGCGATAGAACAGCTTCAGACCAGTTGAAGATTGTTGGCTCTAAGAATTCCAACGCATACTGCATATACAATTTGTTTGCTACATGGAGTGTAATGGTGCCAGCGAGTTTAGCGATTGTGAAAAGGGTGGTTCTCAAAGGAAAATCCCTGACATCCCGGATGATCATTTTTCCATATTTTCTAGGTTCTAACCCTGGATAGCAATACTTCATAACATAATCGCTCACTATTTCTCCTCCAATGGTAGATCCTGTGAGTGAAATGGGCAAACCTCTCCTCGACAAACCTATGAAAAAATACACATCTTCAACTGCTATGGACAACACTTGATTTTTTTATGTGAAATGCCTCTATTGTCGGATCCCATGCTCAAACAAGGAACTCCAAGAGTTCTAATTGTTGCCTCATTCCCGACAATTTGAAGTACTTAAGTAGTCCACAATCTCTTAAGGCTCTTAAAGTACCCGAATCATTCAAGGCAATCATATCTTGTTCTTCATGTTCTATTTCTCTCCATGTAATCGTCATTATTATCCAATGGAAACCTAAAAATCAACCATAAGATCCATTAGATACCATTCATTGCAAAAAACTAGGAAAATTTTGAGCACATCATGAAAATCAAAAACTTGAACTGCGTCCAACGCACTCCCTGGGTTGAGACAGTGCATTGCATATGCAAGTACCCTTCACTGTACCTGCTATGCAACACAGGTTTCGATGTTCAAGGGTGTTTTTCCCTCAATTTGGGCAGAATTTACCCTAGGGGCCTTAAAACCCTAAAAATTTTCAAGGAATGGGAATGAAATGAATACTGAAAGGAAGAGAAGGTTCATGCTACTAACCTAGATCAAATGGCGATGAAATCTGTCCACAGAAACGACCGCAATCAACGACTAAAGTTCGGGGGAAAAATCAGGTTTAGAGCTCCAAAATGCAAATGGTAACCATGGAATGGTAAAAATGAATAGTGAAACTACTTTATATAGTCATTTAATTGTTTGAAAGTTAAATTTATTACTATGACTATAGTTTTATTATATTTTTATCATGAAACAGGTATTTTTAATCCATTTGATGTTGTTCTGAACAGGAAATACAACTGATGAACAGATTATTCATGCAGATTTATTTCAAAGAAAGACTTGACCATAAAGCATACTTTTTCTCCTTATTTTTCGAGCTTTGATAAACACGAAAAAGGATTTGAAGCGCACTTTTATCTCTTTTTAGAGCTTCTATAACAGCGAAAAAGGAACCCCTGGAGTCTTCTTTTAGCTCTTTTCAGACTCCGATAATGTGAAAATATTGTCGAGCACTTTTCATTTCAAGCTCAATAAAGTAAATGAATTGATATCTACTAAGTATAAGCTTAACCCTTTTCCGGACTGAGATGGATTATTTACGAAAAAGGAATACCTTGGTTAAACATGACCAAAGAGGTTCTTTTAGATATTATTTTAGACTTTTTCAGATCTAAGAGACAAATTTACGAAAAAGTACTTTTGGAGTTCTCTTTCGTCCTCTTTTTCAGACTCTCTAAACATGAAAAAGGACTGCGTTATCATTGTCGTTAAGCTCCTTAAAACATAAAATAGCGACGGGCTTGTCAATCATGGAAAGAATCGACTTTCATTCATTGCTAAACTTGTTAAATTATTAAATAGAAATACTTTATTCACCCAAAGGGTTGAATTATAGATCAAGAAAATGTTATCCTCCACGAGCTTGTTAAAAAATAAAGTGGTACTGGTCGACAAATGACCAAGGAAAATTTGGGAAAAGTAAGCAAAGTTTCTTTGGTAGCAAGTCGCTCTTGAACATGACACTTCTTTCACTCCATGTCTGTGACTGTTTGGGTTGGGTAATCATCTTGATGGTTCATTCACACCTATGGTTCATCATACCTTCACTTCGGTTTTGGGTCAATGCTGCCAACTCATCATAGTGTCGCCAATATGTTCAAGAGAAGTCATCCAGTGATTAAGAACTCATCCTTCTGCAATACTCGTAAACCTTCATTTTCATGATCGTCATCCCTGAAAATTGCTATATCAAGTCATACCCTTATCTCCGAAATCAGTAACTCCAATTTTTCAATAAGGTGACTTCCTGTCGACGACAAATCAATATCCAGGAAGTTCACTTAGAAACATCAGATTCCAATACCATGAGGCTTGTTACAGCATCGACAAGATCCTCGCTTCCAGACCTTTGACCGAAATATTTTGTTTGGCGTTCGACATCAAATCATTTATTCATGCCTAATGAAATGTACTGCAGTACCTTGAGGGCCATTGACATTAATGGTGGTTCTCTCGCGTTTGTTAACAGCTCACATTATTGGCTGGTAATCAAACGATGTCTTTCCATATTCGACTACAAATCATATATTCGCATGGCTAGACTTGTACCCGAATGATCGAGTGAACTAGATAAGACCCCGGATCTAGTTTCAGCCATCCGGGCTGCGATTTCAGGACTGATGTACACATCATTTTTACTGTGACCTTACATACATATTTTCATCCAAACATGGGCCTATATCTGTAGGCATGTCTGCATCTGAGAAACATTCCAATGTAGATGACTTTCTGAATTATGTACATGTTATTATATTGTTTATATACTGACTATGGGAATGCCTACCCTCAACAATTATGATCAATAGAGGATATATCATGATGTAATGTATTCTAATATTGATGCAGGTGGCCATTCCGCTTTGTTTCCAGGCTCATCACAGTGTAAATCATCTCAATCAAATGTTCTTATTATTTGGATCTCATGCTTTAGGGGGGAATTGTTATAGGTCAATTTGGGCGCCATTCCCAATGACCTGGTTAACTAGGCATCATCTCTAGGACCAATGATCAAGGGTCTATCATTCCCTATCATCTCAGTTGCTATATGCTCTAAGACAAGAAACAACATAAATCAAACAAGACTTTCATCAAGCAAGGGTTTCCATGGTTTGAAGCTTATTATATAACATATGAGAGCTCACCAACGCAGGCTCTAAGGGGCCTAAGTGCCTTGAATATGCAGGTATCCCCATGCAATATTGCTCCAAAAATCACTTTCTGACATTCAAAGGTGCATTGGTCACATTGGGAGTGAAATTCTCATTGTTCCGGAATCTCCACCTGGCCAGTGTCTTCTAGAAGGGTTCACATGTGTCAAGCTTCAGATCCAAGTGTCCATTTGAAATCTACATGACTAGAAACATGTCTTGCCTATTTTTAAAAAGTTATTGATTTCAAAACAACCTACAGTTCATATATAAATTGAACACAGATCTAAGTGGTTGAGGAGGAATAATTTGAGTAGAGAAATGCTGGAGAATTTTCAATTGAGAGTTTGATTTGTGGAGTTGTTGCTGGAGAGATTTATGTTGTGATGAGACTTGGGAACTCTGTTGGAAGGTCACTTCAAATCTGTCACTAGGTTGTAGCCTCTTCTTCTATCATCAATAAAGAGTACTTTTTATTTTTCCCTACATGCATCTATGTTAACTTTGATTTTCCATATTGTAAGATCTTGGTTGATGAATGTAGTTTATGCTTTACTGATTTAGCTAACTAGCTTGAATAGGTATCTATATTATTGCATATTTTGTTGTTTCAGTGTTCTTTCTTACAGGAAGCATTCAACCAACAAACCACTTGAATTTGAAGCTGCAGTGGAAGAGACAGAAGGAGCCATTTGGAAGCGATTGAACAATTAAGCCTCTAATCCTCTCTGTGTATCTATTCTGAGTTACGAGAAATGGTAGTATAGTCTTTCACCTATTTTTCTAGACTAGCACCTGTCTAGGGAAGCGTCATTTATCCGTAGATTAAAATTCTGGCCCAACAACGTTGGATGAGTTTTTGCTGCCCAACCCTATTGAGTTGGCATAGCAATCAATCTATCTAGATTGGGCAGAAAATCTGAAATCAGCGTCGCCGATTGTTTGGGTTGATCGTTCCTTAGAATTTGGTACTCCATCTAATCCATTTTCCTCAATTTTCTTGACAGATGAGAATATTTTGAAAGCCATGATGTCAGAAGGAAAACCATGGTAAAATTATCATCATCATTCCCATCTTCCTAATTATGAAGAAAATCATCTTAGTGAACTATATCACCCATCAATCAAAAATTTATTTTCGAATTATTTACCTATTAATGCAATCGATTCCGAACGAAATCTTTCAAATATTGAAGAAACCATTTCTATCGATATTTCAACCAAACCTGGCATTGTAGAAAATATTCATGTCGATGTATCTTGTTCTCCAACAAAACTTGAATCATATCGTTCTCTATTTCTTGAATTCCATGATGTATTTGCTTGGTCTTATGAGGAAATTCCAAGCATAGATACTAGTATTGTTGAACATACTATTAATATGTATCCTGATGTCAAATCGGTGCGTCAACGGCTTCATCGTGTTCATCCAAAGAAAGTCGTTGCCATCAAAGCAGAAGTTGAAAAAATTTTGCGTGCTGGTTTCATTTACCCTGTTCCGCTAAATGAGTGGGTTTCCAATATCGTTCCTGTCATAAAAAAAACAAGGAACTGTTAGAGTGTGCATCG
The DNA here is from genome assembly GCA_034641835.2 of Pinus albicaulis. Classification (NCBI taxonomy): domain Eukaryota; kingdom Viridiplantae; phylum Streptophyta; class Pinopsida; order Pinales; family Pinaceae; genus Pinus; species Pinus albicaulis. Next base: position 269,724,753 of record CM076569.1, on the reverse strand, counting down.
ATTATAGTGACGTCAACATTGTTTGTCCAAAAGATAACTATCCTACTCCCTTTATCGACCAAATTATTGACGATTGTGCTAGATGTGAAATTTTTTTGGAACCATCAATTCCTGACGAGTCTCTATTCTGATCGGATCATCTGATCCTTGGTATGGATATTTCATCATTTATCTCCAAACTTGAACTTTTTGACCTGATACCTCTCGCTCTGAATAGCGACGTATTCGATGCCAAGCCAAATATTATCTGATTGTCGACGATACACTTTATCGTCATGGTGTCAATACCATGTTCAGGAGGTGCCTCACTCATGAGGAGGTTGAAAAGGTTTTTAATGATTGTCATGATAGGGCTTGTGGTAGAAATTTATCTGGATACGCTACCGTGCAGAAGATACTCTGTGCCAGTTACTTTTGGCCTACAATATTTCGTGACTGCATCCTCACAGCCAGAAGTTGTCATGCATGCCATATTTTTTATCGTAAAATCCAAAAACCGCCAGCGCCAATGCATCATGTTGTCTCTATGGGACCATTTTCTAAATGGGGTATTGACTTCATGACCTGTAACCCTCGTTCAACTGGGGGGCATGGTTATATTATTTTCGCAGTCGACTACTTTACCAGATGGACCGAAGCGATGCCTACATTCAACAACATAGGACAGACAGCTGCATTGTTTTTCTTTAATCATGTTATTGCACGGTTTGGGGTCCCATAGGCTATAGTTACAGATCATGGGAAGCATTTTCGCAACCACATGATGATTGAATTAACTGCCAAGTTAGGATTGTCACATGATCATCATACTCCTTATTATCCACAATCAAATGGGCAAGTTGAGGCTATCAAAAAGATTCTTAAACATATGCTTCAATGAATGATAGGAGTTCGTAAAAGAAACTGGCATTTGATCTTGTACTCGGCCTTGTGGGTGTACTGAACCTTGGTGAGAAATGCAACTGGATTTACTCCCTTTCAATTGGTGTATGGTCTGGAAGCTATCTTGCCAATCCAATGTGAAATGCCATCATTAAAACTTGCAATCGACTTGTTACCTGACACCTCTAAAGAATAAGCGCATCTTTTTAACCTCATCCATCTTGATGAAACGCGTCATGAAGCCCAATTGGCCAACGAAGCGCATAAGAGAGGTATAAGGCACAATACGACAAAAATATCCAGCCTCGCATTTTCTCAAAGGGCGACTTGGTCCTACTTTATGATCAAGAAGCTAATGTAATAGGTACAGGAAAATTTGAGCCATTATGGCATGGCCCCTATATTGTCAAAAGAGTTCTTGCTAAAGGTCCCTATGAGTTAGTTGATTATGATGGAATTCCATTGGCGCAGCCCAGAAATGGGTTGTATTTGAAATGTTATTATGCTTAATCATGAGCATATTAATTTTCTGTATTATATTGTATATATATGATGTCTATTTGCATTCACTATATTAGTTTGGTTTTAGAGTTTTCTTGATGTTAGTAATCCACTTTACATTTCATCGCAGATGTATGAATATTCGGAACCATTTGTTGGATATGTTAATGGTGCTAGTCGTAGTACGCAGAACCTATCCTATGCAGCGTGGGCCATTTTCACTCCGAACGGTGAGTTAGTGAATTTTCAAGGGATTTGTATCGATAAATCGACAAACAAAATCGTTGAGTATCGTGCCTTAATCGAACTTCTCTCTGATGCCATTTCATTTGGTATTAACGGCATTATCATAAGGTTAGACTCACAACTTGTGGTATTACAACTTACTAGTGTTTATACTGTTATAAATCCAACACTGCATAGATTGTTCCTAAGAGTTCGACTTTTGGAAAGACATTTTGATTTTATTCAATATCAACACATTTCCATAAATTTGAACACATTGATTGATTCTTTAGCTAATCAAGTTTTAGACAGACATTTGCAACATGTGTAAAGAAAAAATTCACATCATTGAATAGGATCACACAATAAACATAAGAAAAACACTGAAATCAAATAGATAGATAGTTATAGGTTTTTACAAAAAATTGTGCCCAAGACACATTGGTCATATGACCTCAAAATGTATGCAAAATGTCAAAAGTAAACTAGTGGTGCTCGTGGTAACATGTTATAGATCTAGCTATCCTACGTAGTAACCGCATCCAATGGTTAGGAACACCTATAATGGCATTGCAGTCGCATGGGTAACTATTCGATCCGGAAATCCGGAATCCTGAAGGTCAACCCCTTTATGTGCTACCGAAGCTCAGTCATAGTCTCAGGCATATCAAGATCCTGAAGGACTGCTCTCCTAACAGCCCTCTCTGCTGGCTCATCTGCTACACGCTCTGGTTCCTCCACTGGTTGAACTCGACCAACATGTGCATTACATGAAAAATTTAGTTTAGTCTTGGGAAAATAATAAAATACAAAAACATTTTATAAACCTTAGGAAAATCAAAAACATGGTCAAAATATTCTTACCCATTGCACCCCATTGAGAACCTTCTGATAAAGCTAAATCTGGATCTCCTCAGAAATCAACACTTGCGTATGCATACTCATCGATGGCGACAATCTGTCACCAGAAATAGTCGAAGAACGCAGTCGAGAATACAATGGTCGATTGGCCTGCATGCCTACCCATTAGTTCTACCCATCTTTGCATCCGTGGATCTCTAGGATTAGACACATCCAGTGTCACATGATGTGGCTGCATTAGTGGAATCTATTCTAAAGCGAATGATATGAGGATCAAACCATAACTGAAGTTCTTATTCCTTCCTCCCTTTTCTTTGTTCAGTTGTTCCTTTATCTGAGAAAGTACAGCATCATAGCAGTTGAATATTGTTGGCTCCATACACTCTAGCGCGTACTGCTTATACGATCTATTCGCTACATGTATTTTAACGGTGCCAGCAAGTTTTGCGATCGTGAAAAGGATAGTTCTAAAAGGAAAATCTCTAACGTCCTGGATGTTTATTTTTCCATCTTTGCTTGGCTCTGCTCCTGGATAACAATGTTGCAAAACATAATCTCTCACAGTCTCTCCTCCAACAATAGACCCTGAGAGCGAAATAGGCAAGCCTCTCCTCAACAAACCTGTAAGAAAGTATACATCCTCTACTATTATGGGAACCACTTGGTTCTTAATATGAAATGCTTCGATAGCTGGATCCCATGCTCAAACTAAGAACTCCAATAGTTCTATTTGTTTCCTCATCCCTGACAACCGGAAGTACTTTAACAGTCCACAATCTCTTAGGGCTCTTACTGTGCCTGGATCATTTAGGGAAATCATATTATGTTCTTCATGCTTTCTTTCCCTCCATGTTATCGTCATTGTAATCCAATGAAAGCCTAAAATTCAACCATAAGAACCATTATATTCCCTTCAATGCAAAAAATTGGGAAAATATTGGGCAGAATGAAAAAAAAAATGTATATTACACCCAATGCAGGATCTAGCAAGAGATATTGCATTTTGTATGCAAGTAGCCTTCAATTTAGCTACTATGCAACGCATTTTTCGATATCCAAGGGTGTGTTTCCCTCTTTAGGAGCAAAATTTACCCTAGGGTCCCCAAAACCCTAAAAATTTGCAATAAATGGAAATGAAATGATTACTAAATGAAAGAGAGGGTTCATATCACTAACCTGGATCAAACGGAAAAAAAAAAATCCATCCACGGAAACGATCGCAATCAGCAACTGAAGTTTGGGGGCAAAATCAGGTTCAGAGCTCCAAAATGCAAATGGTAACTATGGAATGGTAAAAATGAACAGTAAAAACTCTATTTAGTAGTCATTTAATTGTTTTCAAATCATATTTATTGCTATGACTATCATTTTATTATATTTTTATCATGAAACAGGTATTTTTAATCCATTTGATGTTGTTCTGAACAGGTCTTACAACTGATCAACAGATTAGTCGTTGAGATTTATTTCAAGAATGATTTGACCACAAAGCATACTTTTCCTCCTTATTTTTCGAGCTTTGTTAAAAATGAAAAAGGATTTGAAGCGCACTTTAATCTTTTTTTCGAGCTTCGGTAACAACCAAAAAGGAACCCCTGGAGTCTTCTTTCATCTCTTTTCAGACTCTAATAATGTGAAAATATTGTCGAGCACTTGTCTTTTCAAGCTCGTAAAAGTAAATGAATTAATATCTACTAAGTATAATTTTAACCCTTTTCCGGACTGAGATATATTATTTACGAAAAAGGAATACCTTGGTCAAACATGACTAAAGAGGTTCTCTCAAATATTATTTTAAAATTTTTCGGATCTATGCGACAACTTTACGAAAAAATACTTTTGGAGTTTTAATTTTTCCTCTTTTTCAAACTCTCTAAATATGAAAAAGGATCGGGCTATCACTGCCGTTAAGCTTGTTAAAACATAAAATAGCGACGGGCTTGTCGATCATGGCAAGAATCGAGTTTCATTCATCGCTAGATTCGTCAAATTATTAAATAGCGATACATTATTTGCCCGAAGGGTTGAATTATAGATCAATCAAATGTTATCCTCCTCAAGCTTGTTAAAAAATAAAGAGGTACTGGTCGACAAATGACCGGGGAGAATATGGGAAAGTGAACAGAACTTTTTACGGTAGCAGGTTGCTCTTGAACATGACACTTCACTCCATCACCGTGACTGTTTGGGTTGGGTAATATTCTTGATGGTTCATTCATACTTATGGTTCATCATACCTTCACTTTGGTTTTGGGTCAATGCTGCCAACTCATCTCAGTGTCGCTGATATGTTCAAGAGAAGTCATCCAGTGAATACTCATCCTTCTGCAATATTCATAAACCTTCATTCTCATGCCAGTCATCCCTGAACATTTCTATATCAAGTCATACCTTTGTCTCTAAAATCAGTAATTCTCATTTCGCAATAAGGTGACTTCCTGTCGACGACAAATCATTATCCAGGAATTTCACTAAGAAACATTATATTCCAGTACCATGAGGCTTGTTACAGCATCGACAAGACCCTCGCTTCCAGATCTTTGACTGAAAGATTTTGTTTGGTGTTCGACATCAAATCATCGATTCACACCTTACGAAATGTACTGCAATACCTTGAGGGCCATTGAAATCAATGGTGGTTCTCTCACGTTTGTTAACAGCTCACATTATTGGCTGGTAATCAAATGATGTATTTCCATGTTCGACTACAAATCATATATTCACATGGCTATACTTGTACCTAAATAATCGAGTGAACAAGATAAGAAGACCCCGGATCTAGTTTCAGCCATCCGGGCTGCGATTTCAGGATTGTTGTACACATCATCTGTATGGTGACCTTACATATAGATCGTCATCCAAACATGGGCATATATCTGTAGGTATGTCTGTATTGGGCAACATTCCAATGTAGACGACTTTCTGAATTATGTACATGTTATTAGATTCTTTATGTACTGAACATGGGAATGCCTACCCTCAGCAATTATGATCAAGAGGATATATCATGATGTAATGTATTGTAAGATTGATGCTGGTCGCCACTCTACTTCATCTCCAACCCATCATAGTGTAAATAATCTTAATCAAAATATTGTTATTATTATTCTAACTTCATGCTTTAGGGGGAAATTGTTATAGGTCAATTTGGGCACCATTCCCAATGACCTGGTTAACTGGAAATCATCTCCAAGACCAATGAATAAGGGTCTATCATCCCTTATCATTTTATTTGTTATATTCCCTAAGACAAAGAACAAGACAAATCATCCATGACTTTCATTTGCAAAGGTTTCCAAGATTTGAAGTTTATAATATATCATATCAGAGCTCACCAATGTTGCCTCTAAAGGGACTAAGTGTGTTTCATATGCAAGTAACCCCACTCAAGGGTGCTCTGCAAATCACTTCCCAACGTTCAAGGGTGTGTTGGTCACATTGGGAGCAAAATTCTCATTGTTCTGGAATCTCCACTTGGCCAATGCCTTCTAGAAGGGTTCACATGTGTCAATATTCGAATCCATGTGTCCATTTGATACCTCTGAGACTGGGAACATGTATTTCCTATTATTAGAAATTCATTGATTGTAAAACTACCTTCATCTCCTCTATAAACTGAGCACAGATCCTAGTGCTTGCTAAGGAAGAATTTGAGTAGAGAAATGTTGGTGGAATTTCAATTGAGGAATTGATTTGAGTAACATGTTCCTGGAGAGATGTGCATTGTGATGAGGCTGGGATGTTGCTGGGGATGGTGACACTAAATCAATCACTAGGTTGTAACCTCCCCTTCTATCCATTAATAAATATTGTTACTTACTTTTTCACATATGTATCTGTATAAGCTCATGTGTTTCATATTATGAATTCTAATTTGATGCATATGGTTCATGTTTTATTGATTTAACTGAATAACTTGAATAGACATCTGTATTATTGCTATCTTTTTTTTTTTAGTGTTCATCTTTGCAAAGAATATTTTTGCGACTTAGCTCATATTTGAAGCTACAGTAAGAGCGACAGAAGGAGAATAGGAAGCGCTTTGACTCCAAGTAAGTTCTTTGATCTGTTCTATGTGTCTATTTACAGTTAGGAAAAGTAGTTGCAAAGTCTTTAACCTGTTGTTCTAGATGAGAACTACATATAAGGAAGAATGTTTTATCCGTAATCCATAATTCTGCATAACAAATGTGATGTGATCCTTTGTAAATTCTCAATAAGATAAGTTGTTTCTTTCATTTACCAAAAACAAGTTTTAATGGGATCCAAGTTGCCAAGTCAAATAATTGTGTCATATTTATAGGCATGTGTTCTTGATTAAGTATTGTATTTTACGTTGTGATTTTCCTAGTTCACTTATAAACTAATGAAAAATATCTAGTACACAATGAATGTACAGTAACACTCCAAAAACATATACAAATGAAACTCTAGAAAATTATAATGACAAATGGCATTCACAGAGAGAATACCCTACAGGAAGTTACACTCAACCTTCAATTATTACCCTTTTTTCTTCAATCCTCTAGCATGGATTATTCCCTCTTCAATGTGAAAGATTGCTCTAATGTTGATATGTAGATGATGTGACTATGGCCTATCCATGTCATAAACATGGACACTTTCATGGAATTAATTAAAAAAATGTGTTCTCTATAGTTAAGCTCAAGGCATATTTTCCGACAAGGATGAATGAGTGGCTCTATTTGGTCAAGACTAGTTGGCTTGATTCAGTGCTTGTACTGCCAAGACCAAGGATTATTCAAGAAATGTAAGAACAATGTATTTAATGGCCAACAACTAAACAAATCTATTGTGTAAAGTTAATAAATGCAGTCTAATTTTTAATTTACATTCATAGAACTTCACTCCATTCCTCTCCTTATTCACAATATAATTAATTGATGAATGATTGCTTGGCATTGAATTCATGGCATTATTCAAACAAATGTTTGCAAGAAACATATGGTTGTAGCTTGATATGATGCAACAAACTCATGATCTAATGTTCTAGGAAATAAACCAACATTGATTTAATTGAAGAGACCACTTGGAAACTTGGTTGATTTCTAATTTGGGCAATGTGTGGCCTGAGGAAAAATTGCTTAGCTACTTCTCATTGAATATTCCATTCTAGTTTCTTCTTGGATATTGTGCACATTCCTCATTGTGTCTTCATTATGAGGATAATCTCTATACAAATTATCCCCTTCACAACCCTAACATTTGACTGAGCCTTTCCCATTTTCCCCAAAGATTATTCCATCTTGAATCCATTCTAGATTGGTTGACATTGACAATGGGTCAAGATTATTTTTAATGAAAATAAGTTTAACTCCCTTCTTTATTTGATCTTGTTTGTTATTTTAGAAGTCTACTTCACCCAAGTTCTAACCATACAAGTATTTTTTCTTCTCGATTATCATATCAATATTTTTAGCTGCATCACATAAAATCTTGTCTCTATAGAATGCAAGCAACCCATTGAAGAACCTATGTATCTTTACCTATGTATTTCTCAAAAATGTACTTTCAAACTACTCTTTGATTCTTCAAATGTGAGAAATGTTCATTGAATAAGATGGTACGTGGTGATGTTTCGAGCTCTAATAATACTTCTTATGTGCGTAGAGGCTTCCTTGAGACCCCCTATTTGAATATGCTTCGTGTTCCCCCTCTTGCCACAAACCTGATCCATTCTTCATTTGCCTCTAATTAATTTAAACACTATATTAGTGAATCATTTTTCATTTTCCTTGAAAATTGATTTAATATTTATATTAGTTATGTGTTCAATTGATTTTTCTTTTCTTGATTCCTTAACATTCTTGTGTTATCAATGTTATAGCTCATAGCTCCAACTTCAAGCTCCTCGTCATTTCTACCAATTATAATGATTCAATACTATATATGTACTCATGTTGAGGACTAAAATAACAATGAGAAAGAGGCCCAATCCTATGACAAAATGCATAAAGAAAAAATCCAATTGTACAATACCATGAGAAAGAGGCCCTGAGCTAAAGTACAGATTGTTGGTAGAAAATTTACATAAAACACAAATTAACGAAGTAACTATCATATCCTCCATGAAATATTTAGACGCAAAATCATTTACACTTTGAGAATCTCAACTGACCTGATCAGTGTTGAATTAGCAACATACCTAACCATTATTACACTATTTACATCAAAAATCTAATCAGTGACAATGTGGCATATATGCCTCATTTCAACAACTACCTTGAATGATGCAGTTCCTCATTAAGAACATCAGAAAACCATACATTACTATGATTAGAAAACTAATTCTGGTTCATTAAACACTACAAATAGACTCAAATTTAAATTCTCCTGTTCTTAAATATTAAATTTAGTTAATATTGAATTTCTGAGACAGTAAAAGCTATGGCTAGTGTAAGGATTCTAAATGTTCGACTTGTTTTCTTGCAAAATTTTCATGTTGCATCTATGCATAACTTCCCAACATTTGACCTAATTGAAAAATAAAAACTTACATATGGTGCCTACCTATATTAACAGAACGATAAATTCATTCCTAATATTTTCATGTCAGTATATGCCCATGAAAACATGTTCATAATTTAGAATATGCCACTGTTCAAGAAGCTATGTTAGTCAAAATTTTGTTCCGTCTTTACCATTTTCAATAAAGGAAGAAAGCACATAAATTTTTAGACACAAGGGATAATTTTTCAAATCTTTCCACCTAACAATAAGATTGTTGCAACTAAAAAGAATTCAGACCATACCTTTCCTTATTTCAACCTTTCCTATCTACCTAGTTCCATGCTTTGTGCCAAACTTAAATTTCATATGGAGCTTTGTTGTAACTGATGAGAATTTGCCACCAATTTTCTTTAAATTAAAGCTTAAGAACATTTCAAGGTTAAGCTTGAAAGCAATAAACACACAGGAAACCATGTACAATAGAAACCATATAGAGTTTATTTGGAAACACGTATTTTTTACATAAATTAAAGCTTAAGAAATAGTTCAAGGTTAAGCTTGAAAGAAAGAAACACAGAGGAAATTGTGTACAATAGAAACCATATAGATTTTATTTGGAAACACGTATTTTTTTACATAAGCACATACAATGACACTTTATAACAGAACTCTTGAGTGTTTTCCCAGTATCATGTTCATGGAATCCCACATGCAATAATTGTTCAGAAGATAATTCTTGACACGTCTAACATCGGGAGTTTTCTCAAAGGAAACTCAACCTTGAGTTTCATATCAGTTCAAGGGCATCTAAAAAACAAAAATATCTTTGCTAAAAGAGTTGAACAATGAGGATATTTACTTTACAACTATATGATACATTATTCGCTTGTTGGAAATTTTAAGCATCAATAAAATGAATATCAAATGTATTGGGATCAATTTGCCACACATTCAATGCTACATACTCTTCTTAGTACTCCTTTAGTTGAGGTTCAGTGTATTCCTACATGCAAGAGACCCAACTAGATGCATTTAAACCAACCTTAATTAGGAAATTTGAACTAATGATATTTCTCATGCTCTATAGAGTCTGTGGAGAGTAACTTCCAAGAAATCCAGTTCAGGGAATTAGCATAGCAGACATCCATAGTATTCATTAATGAAGTTTCTTCCCTTGTGATTGAATAGTTTTTAGATATGGCATCCATAAAAAATTTCTTTCTTTCATCAGCATATAAGGAGAACTTTGACATTTGCATAAGCCTGAGGGCTTCATCTACATCACTTTTAGCCACTTTTTCTAAGAATCTAAGTCGAATTAGGGCCTGTGAACAATAAATCCAAACAAAAGAAACAAAGACATAATATTTTTTCAATAAACGAGTTTCTGAGATTAAAAGGCCAAATTTGGATTAATGTTGTTTCTTAGTCACAACTTCACTCTAGTGTTGAAAAGATGAGAACTTGAAAAGTCACTTCTCCTATAACTCGCATGTACCACTAGGTAATTGCTCAAAGGAACATATAAATTACCATTGAGATACAAAAAATGCTTAGAAGTGTTCTGGCAGTGGTGTAAGAATGTGGTGCGTCACTTTGTGCTTCCTCTTGTCTCATGGAGGAATAAGAACTGGCAATATATTCACTACAGTCTTTAGGAACATATGCTGATACCATGTGCCTAAGTCACAATAGAAACCATTTAGAATTTATCTGGAAACATGTATTTTTTACATAAATACATACAGTGACACTTCATAACAGAACTCTTGACTGATGACCTAGTGTCATGTTCATGGAAGTTGTTGGAAATGTTGTCATTGATGGCAAAGGAAGTGACACAGAAGGAGCATCTGAACAGCAACATGGAAAAGAGAGAATCAAGGAGCAGCATTACACAAGAAGCAGAGATAGTAATAGAGAGATAGCAGAGGCAGCAAAGAGACCAGCAGAAAGAGAAAAGAAGCAGAGAGGAAGCAAGGCAGATAAGGAACTAAGGCAGCAGACAATGCAGAGACAGAGTAGGAGAAAAAGGCCATCGGATAGAAAAGGATTAATTAAATGGTAATCTATGATAAGTAAGAAATCCATTGAAGGAATTAATGGTTGCAGAGATATGATGAATGTAGCGAAGATTACAATTACGATGGACCATAGTACAGTGATCAGCTTGCGGAATCAAGAACTTGAGTGTGCAGTTAAAGGCGGAACTATGACAGGATAGAACTCTGAACATGCAATGGAAGGTTGATATAGTATATATATCATAGTAGAATTGAAGACAGAGTGACATTGTGTTGTGTCGACATCGGAAGGCAGCAACCGGTGTAAAGAATGTATGTTAAAAGACTCAAACGAAATTATGAACAAAGCGTTAAATCTAGCAATGGAATTGTAATAAAAGGCAAAACCTTAAAGCGCAACTTAATTATAATAATACATTGAAAAGGAGACGGAACCCTGCATGGAAGAGCGGAACCATGACCAAGTGAACAGTGAAGGCGGTTTACGATTTTCATCGCAGCACCTATGTGGAGTGAGCAGTATTTGAGGAGTTGGGAGCGATTCCATAATCACTCTACACGTGGCAAGGAGGACCCATGGAAAACCGCTTGTCACTGTGCGCCATCGCGCGTTATAGTTCGACCCAGGATGCCCAGTGATATCGTTGAGCGTCGTTGATCTGGGAAGGGGTCATCGGACGGTCATCATTTGTTGAAGGTGCGCGAATATTAACACAGGTACGGCGGGCCATCGCCTGTTAATGTTCGGCATCGAAGATCGAGCGATATGCATATACGCCGTTGATCTGGAAGCTTGCTAATCTAACGGTAATCGAACGCTGGACTTGCGTGAAATTTACTTATGGTACCGTGCGCGTATTTGATTGGCTATTGACTATATTTTTGGGCCCGGGGTCAAAGGTTTATCATATTGTTTGAAAGCGTTAAAATGCGAAAGGTTAACCTTAATCCTAAAGTTAAGTTCAAAAGTATTAAATTAATTATTTAATTACCAAGATCAATAGAACAATGTGAGTTATGGAGACCCCGCTGGATTATCTATTTTCACCCCGTCCAGAAATACCATTAGAAAGTGAATGGTTTTGACCCAAGGTTTTAATAAAGGCGAAAACTATATAAGCTGATGAGAATCATGAAGAATGGTGTGCATGCGAAAGGGTTGATATTAAACGAATCTCTTTTAGAGATATCTGTATGAATAAACTCTGATATATCTGAATCTATGGTGCACCGGTGAACATGATGATTGACCAAGATCTCTAGATCAGATAATGATTAATTCCTGGTTTAATCGACTGACGAAATCATGAAGAACGTATGCATGAGTAAGGGTTGTGAATGAATACTTCACTCTGAAGTATATCTGTATGGAATGGGTAACAGATTGCTGAGAGATCTGAATTAAGGACACACCTCTGAATAAAATAAATAAATCTGGTGACCTGCAAGGTATGTTGTGTGGAAGTGGATGAAACGTGATCCGTAGTAGTGCTGAGAGTCTAAGCCTTCAGTAAGGGGGTTGTAGCTCCCTTCCAGTGGTATCTGGTAAACAAGAACAGGGGGTTGTAGCTCCCTTCCAGGAAAGGCTGGTAAACGAGAGAAGGTTGTAGCCTTCTGCAGGTGGGTGCCTGCGTGCTGGTATAATTCTGCGCCAGCATAAAATTGTAAGAAATTTTCTTTATAATAAATATTGAAGACTGAGATAACAGCAGCGGTGGTTTTCTCCCGAATTGGGTTTCCACCTTAAATCCTGGTGTTCATATGTGTTTCTTATGTTTGATGGTTTTTTTAGTTATTTCTGTTCATAATTACTGCTTATCTGATGAATAAATGATGCATTGATCTAAGTAAAAACATAATAAGATCTCTGAACATACAAGTTGGATGCAGTAATGTAACATGTGGTTTTAAGAGAAAGAAAAAGTAAAAAAATTGTTAGTCAGCTCTAAATACTTATTCACCCCCCCCTCTTAGTATTTTTCCCAAAAATTGGTTTCAGAGCAGGTCCTTCTGAAAAAGCTTAGCCGCTAGAAGGAAGATCAAGCAAGATGAGCAATAAAGATGGAACAGCATCTATCAGGCCTCCGCTCTTTAACAGAAAAAATTTAATCTTCTGGAAAACAAGGATGAGATCCTATCTTCATTCTCTGGGAGCAGAGGTATGGGCAATTGTTGAAGGAGGATATCAATATCCAGCTGCAGTACCAATAGATCCGACGGAAAGAAAGAATTATGAAACAAATGCAAAGGTAGTCAATGCTCTATTGGGAAGTCTAACTGAATCAGAATTTGTCAAATTCATGCAGCTGAATACAGCGAAGGCAATAGGGGACAAAATAATTCTAAATTATGAAGGTGATGCAAAGGTAAAAAGTACTAAATTCCAAACTCTCAAAATTCAATATGAGAATCTAAAAATGGATAATGAGGAGAGCATTGCCAATTTATTTTTACGTCTTGATGACATTGTAAATCGTATGAGAAATCTGGGAGAAACAACAAGAGTGCGAAGTAGTAAGTCTAAGAAAAGAATCCCGAGAAAGTAAAGACTCCGAATCTTAGATTTGCTAAAGGATCCGAAACTCAGATGAGACTATCAAGGTAAATCTGTTCTCCTCTCTCAGAATAATAGTGCTCCTGATATACCTGAATCTTCAAAGCCTTCGTAACCAAATTATCTAAAAGCAAGCATAAACTCGGCTTACAACATGCCGCCACTCCGCAAGGGAATAAAGAATCTTTACGTAGTTTGCATGATCATCTCAATTCAAAGAACACTAATAGGAATGTCTTTCAAAGAAACATCAATCAATAGGTAAATTCAAGTAGAAGATTTTGTGATCGCAGAAATTTCTTCTTCAATGGACAATGTTTTTCATGTCACAATTTTGGTCATAAAGCTGTTCAATGTGTTTCATATAAAACCATCATGACAAGAGAAGCAAGAAAGAAAAGGATTGATATTGAAACAACGAAGAATACTTATTACAAATTTTCTCCTCTTCAAAATGAAGTTGAATATGCTTATTGCAATAACTTTGGCCATGAAGAATCAGAATGCAGGAGCAAAGTTCAGCCAAAAGAGCATGTTCCTTCAAGCTCCAAAGCATGGAAAAAGAAGGAATTACAGGTTGAAAATTGTGGCATAGCGTTATTTGCAGAAGATGAAGAAAACCAATGGTACATTGATAGTGGATGCTCAAGACACATGACAGGTGACAAAAACAAACTTAGCATATAGTGCTTTAGAAAAAGAAAAGAATGTTACATTTGGAAATGATACTCCTGCGGTCATTAAGGGAAATGTGTCTCGTTTTTCTAAAAGAAAAGGTGAAATCTAAAATGAATTTATGTATGTGGATGGATTAAAGCATACAACTCGTTAAGTGTAAGTCAAATGTGTGATCAAGGAACCGGTTGTATTTAGTTAAAAAGAATGTAGTACGTGATCTCTTTGAGCATGGTAAAACAATTATAAAAGGAAAAAGAACTCCAAGCAACATGTATGTATTGAAGAACTGCAAAGAACAATGCTACTTGAGTAAATCTTTAGAAAACTGGCTTTGGCATAGAAGGTTGGGGCATCTAAGCTTCTCTCAGATCAACAAATCAAGCAGACTCAAATCTGTCCGTGATCTTCCCAATATTACTCTACCCGAAAATATCATATGCAAGTTTTGCCAATTTGGTAAGAAAACCAGAGTACAGTTCAATGCCAAGGAAGGATCATCAAGTAAGCCTCTTGAACTCATTCATACTGACATATGTGGACCTGTGAGGAAAAATTCACCGAGTGGTGAACAATACTATATCGTATTTATTGATGATTTCTCTAGAATGTGTTGGATTGGGTTGATTAAACACAAAGATGAAGCATTTGAGAAATTTCAGATATTCAAAGCACTGGTTGAAAATGAATTATATCTAAAAATAAAGTGTCTTAGATCTGATCGAGGAGGAGAATATACATCAGATGAATTCCTTGAATTTTGTGAACAACATGGCATAAAAAGACAAGCTCGTAGCTAGCACCCAGCAATGGCATAGTTATAAAGAATGAAATCGTAACAGTTCAACAAATGGCTAGAGCTATGCTTGATGATTCGTGAACACCCGACACATTTTGGGGAGAAGCAAGACATATAGCAGTAAACATTCTCAACAAGGCACATGTTTGTGTAAATAGTGATAAAACTCCATATGAACTCTGGTATGGTAATCCTCCCACTGTAAAGCATTTTAGAATTTTTGGAAGCAAATGCTTTATCAAAAATAATGATGAAAAACTTGGCAAGTTTTAACCCAGAGCAGACGAAGGAATACTCCTTGGTTACTCCTCTAGGAGTAGAGCATATAAATGTTACAATAAAAGACTTCGGAATATAGTTGAATGTATTGATGTTGTTATTGATGAGTCTCCAACAGCTCCAAAAGAAGAAAAACAAACAACAAATGAAGACGATGATGATGACATATATCCTTCTACATCAACTAGTAATGATACAAACAGTGATCCAAATGAAGAACCCAAAGATGATTTGTCTAAAAAGGCTCGATCCAGATATGTTCAAAAGAATCATCCATAATCTCAAATTTTGGGAGAAAAGGGATCAGGTGTACAAATAAGAAGGACTCTTGTGGGATCTTCTAGCAATCTGGCATTTCTGTCCACTATTGAACCTCACAATGTCAGTCAAGCTAGCAAATATGAATGTTGGATTCAAGCCATGAATGAAGAGCTTGATCAAATTGAAAAGAATCACACTTGGGAATTAGTACCAAGACCTCATGACAAAAATTTCATTGGAACTAAATGGATATTCAAAAACAAGTTAAATGAGAATGGCGATGTGATAAGAAATAAAGCTAGACTTGTTTGCAAGGGGTATGCTCAACAAGAAGGTATAGACTTTGAAGAAACTTTTTCTCTTGTAGCTAGACTTGAAGCCATAAGAATTTTTCTTGCTTTTTCAAGCTTCCAACAATTCAAAGTTTATCAAATGGATGTTAAATCTTCTTTTCTCAATGGTGATCTGGAAGAAGAAGTTTATATAGAACAACTAGAAGGATTCATTCTAGGAAATGATGAAAAACTTGTTTGTAGACTTAAAAAAGCTCTATATGGTCTCAAACAAGCTCCAATGGCATGGTACTATCGTCTTGACAAATATCTTCATCAACAAGGATTTTCAAAGGGGTCTGCTGATAGCAACTTATATACAAAAACTGAAAATGACAAACTATTGATTGTGGTTATATATGTTGATGATATAATTTTTGGAAGTAATGGAGAGTCTATGAGTCAGAAATTTGCTTCTGATATGCAGCAAGAATTTGAAATGTCTTTGCTTGGGGAACTAACATTCTTTCTTGGCTTGCAAGTGCAACAAGCAACAAATGACATATTCTTATCACAAGAAAAATACCTCAAGCAAATCCTGAAGAAGTATGGCATGGAAAATTCCAAACCTGTAAGTACACCAATGATAACCGAATGTAATCTCAGTTCTAATGATTATTCCCCCACAGTGAATCAACCAAAATACAGATCTATGATAGGAAGTCTACTTTATCTCATTGGGACAAGACTAGACATCATGCATGCAGTTGGGATTGTTGGACGATTCCAAGCTAATCCAAAAGAGTCTCATCTTCAGGCTGTGAAAATAATATTCAAATATCTACAAGGAACTCAAGAATTTGGACTATGGTATCCAAAGAATTGTTGATCTTATCATGGCATACACGGTTACAGGTTTGAACAGTAATGATGACTTAAAATCACCAGTGGTGGTGATCCTATATGGGCCTTGTTAAATTCCTGTTTAGCAAGAAGAAGCCCATGCACCATCTACGCGTGCTGTGCACATGTGGTCGCTGCATCATGCCGCACTCAACTTTCCGGGATGATGCAAACCTTACAAGACTTTCAAATCAAATTTTCACCTCCTATCTCCATTATGTGTGACAATACAAGTGCCATAAGTATCTCAAAGAATCCTGTTATGCATTCAAATACCAAGCACATTCCCATCAAATATCACTTCTTACATGAACAAGTTCTTGAACAAAAGGTGAAATTGGAGTATGTTCCCTCCAAAGAAAAAGTTGCTAATATATTTACCAAACCTCTACCCAGGGAAACGTTCGAATATCTCAGACAGAAACTGGGAGTAGTCTCTGCCATGCAGAGGATCAGATCTACTTAAATACAGAACATTAAATTGGTTGTGAGGTGCTGTTAGGCATATCTGAATGCACAGGCTAAGAGAGAGCATTGGTCATATGAAAAGGATGCATTGTTGGTCATATTATGTTTGAAGATGTAGCATGATCTCAGGGGGAGCATGATATTGTCAGTTCAAAGGATCTTGATCATACTCTTTGCCATTGATGTCAAAGGGGGAGGAAAAGCAACAAAGGGCTTCTATAAGACAAACATAGGAAGAGTATTGCCATCAATGCCAAAGGGGGAGATTGTTGGAAATGTTGTCATTGATGACAAAGGAAGTGGCACAGAAGGAGAATCTGAATAGCAACAAGGCAAAGAGAGAAGCAAGGAGCAGCATTACAAAATAAGTAGAGATAGTAACAGAGAGATAGCAAAGGCAGCAAACAGACCAGCAGAAAGATCAAAGAAGCATAGAGGAAGCAAGGCAGATAAGGAACTAAGGCAGCAGAAAATGCAGAGACAGAGTAGGAGAAAAATGCCATCGAATAGAAAAGAATAAGTGAATGATAAGTAAGAAATCCATTGAAGGAATTAATGGTTGCATAGATATGATGAATGTAGCGAAGATTACAATTACGATGGACCATAGTACAGTGATCAGCTTGCGGAATCAAGAACTTGAGTGTGTAGTTAGAAGCGGAACTGTGACAGGATAGAACTCTGAACATGCAATGGAAGGTTGATATAGTATATATATCATAGCAGAATTGAAGACAGAGTGACATTGTGTTGTGTCGAGGTCGGAAGGCATCAACCGGTGTAAAGAATGTATGTTAAAAGACTCAAACGAAATTGTGAACAAAGCGTTAAACCTAGCAATGGAACCGTAATAAAAGGCAAAACCTTAAAGCGCAACTTAATTATAATAATACATTGAAAAGGCAACGGAACCCTGCGTGGAAGAGCGGAACCATGAACAAGTGAACAGTGAAGGCAGTTTACAGTTTTCATCGCACCACCTATGCGGAGTGAGCGGTATTTGAGGAGTTGGGAGCGATTCCATAAATCACTCAACACATGGAAAGGAGGACCCATGGAAAACTGCTTGTCACTGTGTGCCATCGCGCGTTATAGTTCGACCCAGGACGCCCAGCGATATTGTTGTGCGCCGTTGACCTAGAGGGAAGCCATCGAACGGTGGTCATATGAGGAAGGTGCACAAAGAATAACCAAAGTACGGCGGGCCATCACTCGTTAACATTCGGCATCGGAGGTCGAGCGATATGCATATACGCTGTTGATCTGGAAGCTTGTTATCGAATGGTGATCGGACTCTGGACTTGTGTGAATTTTACCTATGGTACCATGTGCGTATTTGATTGGATATTGACTATATTTGTGGGCCCGGGGTCAAAGGTTTACCATATGGTTTGAAAGCGTTAAAATTCGAAGGGTTAACCTTAATCCTAAAGTTAAAAGTATTAAATTAATTACCAAGATCAATAGAACAGTGTGAGTTATGGAAACCCCGCTGGATTATCTATTTTGACCTCGTCCAAGAATACCATTAGCAATTGAATGGTTTTGACCCAAGGTTTTAATAAAGGCGAAAACTATATAAGGTGATGAGAATCATGAAGAATGGTGTGCATGCGAAAGGGTTGATAATAAACGAATCTCTTTTAGAGATATCTGTATGAATAAACTCTGATATATCTGAATCTATGGTGCACCTGTGAATATGATGATCAAGATATCTAGATCAGATGATGATTAATTATTGGTTTAATCGACTGACGAAATCATGAAGAACGTATGCATGAGTAAGGGTTGTGAATGAATACTTCACTCTGAAGTATATCTGTATGGAATGGGTAACAGATTGCTGAGAGATCTGAATTAAGGACGCACCTCTGAAGAAAATAAATAAATCTGGTGACCTGCAAGGTATGTTGTGTGGAAGTGGATGAAACGTGATCCGCAGTAGTGCTGAGGGTCTAAGCCTTCAGTAAGGGGGCTGTAGCTCCCTTCCAGTGGTATCTAGTAAACAATAACAGGGGGTTGTAGCTCCCTTCCAGGAAAGGCTGGTAAACGAGAGAAGGTTGTAGCCTTCTGCAGGTGGGTGCCTGCGTGCTGGTATAAGTCTGTGCCAGCATAAAATTGTAAGAAAATTTATTTATAATAAATATTGAATACTGAGATAACAGCAGCGGTGGTTTTCTCCCGAATTGGGTTTCCACCTTAAATCCTGGTGTTCATATGTGTTTCTTATGTTTGATGGTTTGTTTAGTTATTTCTGTTCATACTTACTGCTTATCTGATGAATAAATGATGCATTGATCTAAGTAAAAACATAATAAGATCTCTGGACATACAAGTTGGATGCAGTAATGTAACATATGGTTTTAAGAGAAAGAAAAAGTAAAAAAATTGTCAGTCAACTCTAAATACTGATTCACCCCCCCCCCCCTCTCAGTATTTTTCCCAACAGAAGTCCACATGCAATCAGTATTCAGAAGATAACTCTTGATATGTCTAACCTTGTGGGTTTTCCCAAAGGAAACTTAGCCTTGAGTTTCATATCAGTTTAAGGACATATAAAAAACAAAAATATATTTGCTAAAAGAGTTGAACAATGAATATATTTACTTTACAACTATATGATACATTATTCACTTTTTTGACATTTTAGGCATCAATAAAATGAATATCAAGTGTATTGGGATTAATTTGCCACAGATTCAATGTTTCATACTCTTCCCATCACTCATTTAGTTGAGCTCCAGTGTAAGCCTGCATGCAATAGACCCAATTAGATGCATTTAAACCAACCTTGATTAGGAAATTTGAACTAATAATATTTCTCGTACTCTATACAGTCTGTGGAGAGTACCTTTCAAGAAATCTAGTTTAGAGCATTACCATAGAAGACATCCATAGTATTCATTCACGAAGCTTCATCCCTTATGATTGAATAGATTTTAGATATGGCATCCAAACCAGTTTTCTTTGTTTTGTCAGCATATAAGGAGAAATTTGAAATTTGCATAAGCCTAGGGCCTTCATCTACATCACTTTGAGCCACTATTTCCGAGAATCTAAGCCGACTTAAGGCCTGTAAACAATAAATCCAAATAAAAGAAAAAAGACATAAGCTTTTGTCAATAAATGAGTTTCTGAGATTAAAAGGCCAAATTTGGGTTAATGTTGTTGCTTAGTCACAACTTCACTCTAGTGTTGAAAAGATAAGAACTTGAAAAGTCACTTCTCCTAGAACTTGCACATAACACTAGGTAATTGAACAAAGGAACATATAAATTACCATTGAGATGTGAAAAATGCTTAGAAGTGTTCTGGCAGTGGTGTAAGAATGTGGTGCATCACTTTGTGCTTCCTCTTTTCTCATGAAAGATAAGAACTATAAATATATTCGGTAAGTTCTTTAGGCACAGAAGGTGATACCCTTCTTTCTATTGCTGCTATAAGCCCTAAAAAATACTGACCATCATAAGATTAAAAATTAGTCAGCATTAGAGTACGGTATTTTGAGCATCAATATCTAAAGAAAATTTGACAACAACTCACCTAAGGATAGAAGACTCGAGCGGAGTAAAACCTAAATATGGTGGCTCACACTTTTGATGCATGTATAACACATGTCTTGCCATTTCCAGATCACTATCCATACCGAATTTACCAAGTATCAACCACAAAAATTCAAAACAAGAAATAAATGCTGGAGGAAGTTTGATATTCTCTACAGGTGTTATTCGTAGATCATACCAACCCTTGTCATAAAGAACATAGTATAAAAAAAACTCAAAATTAAAGTTCCATCACAGAAGTAGGATACAATGTACACTAAAATACTAGAAAGCAAACATGAGTCGTACTCTCCTTTCAAGTGAAGAGTATATAAGGAATTGTTAATTAGCTATGGAAATAAAAGCAGGAAAATAAAGTTTAGAACATTATAGATAGTTAAAGATTAAATAAAAAAATATTGATTGAAAACAGGTAATATAAAACAAAATTTATCTAAGAGCAAGGAAACAAAATCACTGTAAAAATAGATTAGTCCCTTTTAACCAATTCGAGTTCCTAAATAGGAGAAAAATTAAGGGCAATAGGATCTTTGTACAAGCCAATATAGGAGTTTTAAAAGGTTTCAAATTTATCCATCCTCTAATGTATCCTAATGGTTTACAACTCCAAAAATGAAAATATACCTCATGCTTTCTATCCAAGATCCAAAATTGAAAATCACATAAAACTTTAACAAAGAAAAGTCGAAAGAAAAGACACACAAAAGCTTTAGTTTAAAATAAATAAAAAAAGATGAATGAATCCCCCAATAAGCACAACATTCCAATTACATATATCTTCTTCTATAAAAACATTGATAAAAAAAAAATCCTTTGCTTCTATAAAATACACCTTCCGTGTGTCCCACTAGGTTGATTCCACTCAATGAGATATATATCTAGAATTCATGACATTCACAAACTCATATTCATGGTAGGACCTCATATGAAGCTACCTTCGAACTGAATAATAATAGCAGTAGCGGTATCTAGAACAACAGTCTGTGCATTTAGAGAGGTTGTTATGCCCACCTTTGCAATTCTGACAATGTTTCTCCATCACTTCATGAATAATAGTACGGTCTGTCTCGTCCATAGCATCACACCTTGTTACACTGAAATTTTTCCCCATGACATTTAGCTGTCTATATGGGTTCATCATTACTTATTCATTGCTCCCTTAGAGGTCTAAAAACATGAAGTTCCTAAATCAAGTCTTGGAACTGGAGAAAAGCTCTTAAAATCCCTAAAAAGCCTAACTCCGCACTTTTCCTAGTCATTTCCTGCGGTACCGCGGTTTATTGCTATAAAACCTGCGGCACATCCCGTACGTTCTTCTCATTAAAACTGCGGACCCCCGTAAAAGGTAAAATAAAAAGAAAAGTAAGTTATAGAAGCCCAGTTGGTTGAATATTCTCCCATCTGGGGCCTTATAGAAGCACTATCTGGTCGAGCTTCGCCCTTTCCATTCATGAACCTTTATCCCTTCATAGATGGAGCTATCCCTTGGTTTTTGGAGCTGGAATCCCATGATGAGAGGGCTTTATCCCTTCCTTATTGGAGCTTAAACTACCTCCCTTCTGCTATAAATTGATACCAAGTTTCAGTCTCAAGGGTACTTCCTGGATTGAAGATTAGTGCATAGAGAGTTCAGAAAATACTTGTTTCTTGCTTTGTAGAAAGTAATTTCTGAGTATTGTTGAAGAAACTCTCCACATTTGGCATCATTGGCATGAGAGAGATTACATACTCATGGCCATAATATTATCCTAATTCAGAGAGTTCGAGTCTTGTCAAACTGAGGAAAATGGTTGTTTGAGACCCAGGAAGAACCTGTAGAAACATCAAGGAGTCAAGGTTGTAAGGTTTCTTCTTTTTATTCAAAGTTAATACAAATGGATTCTATTTTCTCATTGAGTTGTTCATCTATCTTTTGAATAATTTAAGATAGATTATTTCTTTCGAATTATCATATTTTGTAGATGCTTTTGATCTTGTTTGCTTGTCTTTGATTGCAGATCTTACATGTTGTATCGATACCTTCTGGAACAACTGGATTGAAGACCGAGCAAGCATTGGACTTCAGGTAGGAGCATCTCTCTGTAGTTAATTATTAATTTTTAAGCAAAATAGTCTAGAGGAAATGGTCTACATCTGTCTGTTTGTTTCTATATATCCTTAGGATACTAGGGAGATCACTCTTGTCCGCAAGAGGGATTTGTCCGTCTAACAAAATTGTGACTCCACTGCAGACGAAAATCTGAACCTTTTTTTTTTTTTTTTTGAGTTTGATTTTTGAGATTTCTTTGACTTTGATTAGCTCAAAACTAGGTTGGGTAGAAGACTCAATAGGATCCTTGACTGTAAAACTGCATTTTTTATTTTTTCTGTACTTTTCCAGCCGTCTGCACTTTTTTTTTTAAAACAGAGCGGTAGACTCCGTAGCTTTTAGTGAAATATAGTGCGGTATTGCACCTTGTTCCATTAGAAACTGCAGACTTCTGGAAAATTTTTGAAAAAGTAAGAATTATATTTTCTGGAATCCAATTTCTTGATTATTTTTTATTATTCCAATTTGTCTTGACTGTCAAAGATCTCTGTCAAAGTTTCTTTCAGTAATTTCTGTGTTTGAAGTGATCTATTCAGCTAGTTTTCATTTTTTGAGTAAATGTTTGTCTGGTCCTCCCGTTGCTCTGAATCATAAACTTTTGTATACCTCAGCTACTTCGTATGTCATTGCTTTTTTGTTGAGCCATTGAACTTGAGGCAATTATTACTCTTATGAAAAATTAATTTTATTTTCATTTTCAAACTTAGAAAACATTTTGGATTGATAAGATCTAAATTTCATTTTTAAAACCATTATTGGATGCTTTAGTTTCTTGCTGGAATAAGTAGAAAGTTCCTGGTTAGATTACAAACCAAGCTTAAACATCCTCCAACTTTTAGATAGAGTTCAAGATTAGAGTTTTCTTTCAGTTTCGAATTTTATATTTTTAAGAATTTTAGCTTTCTTTTGGAAAAAATTTGATTCTTTTTTCTGATATAAATGACATAGGGAATTTCATTTTGAGCAAAAATGTTTTTGAAATTGAGTTCTCGAATTGTCTTTTTTTCAAAGTTTCTCATGTAGGAAAGAAAGAATTGATATTTTAGAAATTATTGAAATCTCCCAACTCTTTCCTCTAGCTAGATTTCACTGAAAATAAATCAGTGGTTTCTCATATAGATGCATTGTAGTGTATTTTGAGTCAGGTCATTAAACATCATCGAAGTTTCATTTCCGTACCTCTTGTCCTAAGAAACTTCCAACTAAAAGTAACGCTTAATTAAAATCAATCTAGAAATTGTATATTTTCAAGGGCTCTTTTCCACCAACATAGCTTAGGCTAGTGTCTTGGAATAGGTTTTAATTAACTTTCCAAGACAGTAAAAACAAACAAGTAGTCGATCTTGCGGTAGGAAAATCAAATTGTAGCATGTATGCTCTGGGAAGCTCCTCCTAAAGGAGTCAAGCACAAGATCATATCCGAACCAGTGAGGTAATCATACCTATCTCATTGGGAACGATAGAAGATATGCACGTATTAAAAATGGTAAACTTCGGATAGACCATTATCGAGGAGCCTGGGGTCACTTGTCGGTAAACCTTGGATTATGTCAAGGAACCTTCAAGGGGATTGAGCTTGTTACTCTACCCTTGCGTGTATATCAGATCGTAGACTATTCCCCCAAGTATATTTGTTCTCGTTGGTGACCTTAGTGGCCATAAAATTTAGTGTTATTTCCCAAGGTGATGGTGGAGGGGAGGTCCCACTGTACCCAGAGTAGACGTCGGGTAGACTCACTTGGACTCTCCGGATGGTTATCTTCACTCGAGATGGTTTAAGCGGAGAAACTTGCACCAGTCTGTTTCATTAAGCAGGTTGTGGGGGTAACTGTTCCAACCACCATTTCTACATTAAAATTTTACGATGTTGGATTTCATCAACAACTAGTGTTTTTAGTGCGGAGATCTACTGTTTGTGTGTGGATTGATCTCTTAGATTTTTATAGGCATGTGATTCATTTGATTGTTTCCTTAGCGACTTTAGGGTTTTTATTGAAATTTTCTTTAATTGCGTGTGTTAAAGGTTTTAATCGTGGCTTAATTACCAAGACAATCATGTATAATGCAGGGGAAACCCCCTGAATATACATTGAGCCAATTAGAAAAAATTAAAACTGAAAGAGGACAAACATCAGGAACTGGATCAACTAAATAGGAAGAAACATCCATTATTATTCATCTCGATTACGAAGTAGACCAGCCGCAAGCAGGAGAGGTTACTCCTCAGAAACTTTATGTTTCCGAACTAGTTGAAATTGCCTCTACAACAAGTGAATTATCACCTTATGAACCTAAAATTTCTAAGCCAAAAACTGAGTCTGCTACATATGAACCTACTTTAGAATTCGCTACTCCAACTCTTGGTCATCCTGATTCACCCGGAGTGAGGAATCAGATTACATAAGATCTTCCTCCTGGTCTCGTTAGTATTGAAGAAGTCACTAACACAGAGGAAGAAGTTGTTCTTCCTTCAACTCAGGAAACTTTAGAGCTTAGAGAACGTGAATCAATTTTTTACAGTCCTTTTAGACAAGACGCTTGGTATTCTTCACTGACAAACTTTCTACTAAACGTTGGTCTGAATTATTCGTCACCCCGAATTCCTTATTACCCTACACCAATAGGTTATAGACCTCCATTAAACATGTCTAGTGAGTCATCTATGTTTATTGAATCTCTAGAAACATTTTTGTATGGTGGTTCGTCTGTTCCTGCAGGATATTAGTCACTCTCTGGTACTTTCTTAGGAGCATCTCCTTTTCCAAACAAACCAATGTCATCATCTGGCCCGAATGAATAAAATACTGGAACTTTGAACAATGAGCAAGTTTATATGATATCTGTAAATATTCCAAACCCCGGACCTCAAATTATTAATTTACCGCCTGGGGGGAAACCTCAAAGTAGTCAAATACAGCCTCGGGGGCAACTCGAAGGACAGTACATACCTCAGGGTCAATATCAACCCCAAGGACAGTACATACCTCAGGTTCAATATCAACCTCAGGGACAGTATATGCCTCAAGGTCAGTACATGCCTCAAGTTCAATATCAACCTCAAGGGAAATACCTCGTTCAAGGTTTGAAACCTCCTTTAGGAAAACAGTTCTACCCAGAACAACAAATGTTACAAGAAGGCAAAAATTATCCAGCTAATTATCAGCCATATGTTCAACCTAGTTATGGTCCTTCTTATGCACAACCTTTGATGGGACGCTCATATCTCGGAGTTAATATGGTGTGGGATCCATCCCAAGTCCAACATAATTTACAGCCAAATGTGCAAGTACCTTATTATCAAGCTGGACAACAGGTTGCTTATAATCAAACCCAACAACTAGTCCAGCCTACAATTCAAATACCTACATCTGGTCCTGTTCAGCAGCCTGGTCCGATTACACCTAGGACTCTGCCTCAAATTGCTGCTCAAACTTTTGTTCAACCTACCACACCTATTCCTGGAGTGTCTACAACTCCTAGTACTTCTGCCCCACAAATATCGATACATATTCCTCAAGTTTCTATTCCACATTCTGGACCTACAATTCAGACTACTGTTCAGATGCCTGCAGGACAACCTGGTACAAGTATAGTTATAACAAGTCAACCTCAGTTTACTTATTCACCATATCAAGGGCCATATCAATATGGACTTGTTCCACAGAATCTAGTTTACCAGCAACAACCATATCCTAGGTATACATATCAGACACCTGTTCAACCCCAGTATGGTCCAGTTATTCCTAGTTATCCAGGGGGCATTCTGATTTCAAATGCACAAAATATTCCAGGATATCCTGGATATCCTCCTCCTAGAATTGGTTTAGTTTCATCAGGTTATCAGCAAGACCCTAACCGTCGGTTTCCATTCATAGAAAATTTGGACTTACCTGATTTGTCACACCTTACAAATGATCCTATTTATTATCATTCGTATTGGCTGCCAATGCCAAATAATTTTCCCAGTGATATCCCGAAGTTTGAAGGAAAATCAGGAGAGGATCCTTCTAACCATGTCATGACTTACCACCTTTGGTGTGCATCCAACTAATTAATCGACGATTCTATTCGACTTAGACTTTTTCAGAGAACGTTAATAGAATTTTTTGCCAAATGGTACATTGAACTGCCACGAGGCTCATTTAACAATTTCAACGCTCTAGCAACTGCTTACTTAACTCATTTTTAGTTGCCAGTAAAATACGACAACGACACGGAATTATTAACTTCACTCAAACAATCTACGTCTACGTACATATCAGATCATATACATGAATGGAGACGTAAAAGACGTTTGGTGAAAGTTTTTATCCCAGATCAGATATTGGAAGAATGGTTTATCAAATCATTGCTACCAAAAATTACTGAAGATGTAGCTAGAGGAGTTTTTATAGAAGAACAAGTCATCACTCAAGCTCAGTATCTTGACTTGGTATATACCCAGTCAGGTACTTTGTATGAGAAAATTCCCGATTTACTGCATCCTGGTCAAATAATAGCAACTCCTTCAGGGTCTCATGACACTGATGGTGTAATCGGTTCAGTTAGTAAAACTAAGAGTAAGAATAAATATTCAAAGGTTACTTCTCCCATAATAACTTTACCTGATTCACCAAAAGGAGAATCTTCCCTGGAAACTTCTGCCGATATTCACATTGTAGATTCATCTACTACGAAGACAAAATATAGCAACAAGAAGAAAGGGAAGAATAAAAGTAAACAGACTTCATCTCCCAAGGAAAAAACTGATAAAAATTAGTTGACTGATGATAAACAGAAACCTCGTTATCCTTGTCTTATCTATGACGAGGATCATTTCACCAAGGAATTTCCGCATAGGGCTAAGGTATCTAAGTTCGTCAAAGGTTCACCCACCCCCGCTGTCTTGAAGGATCCTTTTCATGTTTAAGATAGCAAAATTATTGGATCTTCTTCTAATACATCAGCAGATATTTTGATGATGTCTCAAGTAATGGTTGCGACTCAATCGCAAGATTATGGTAGTAAAAATCCTATTACTGGTAAAGAAGTAAAAAATTCTAATTCTGCACCAGCTACATCTCCTTCGGTTTTTTATACACTTCATATCGAGAAAACTAATCCTGATTTAGTAATCAAACTGCCTGCTAAAGGTGTACTTCGTAAATCAGCTTTCAATCCACATGTGAGAGCTACTCAAAACTACAACATTGTCGAAGATTTAGCAATGTCAGCCTTAGAAGTGCATCAATCATGCCCAGCACAAAGGAAATTACTATTATCAAAAATTGGAGTTGTATATCTTCAAGATTCGAACCTTATGGTCTTCGATTTAGAAAATTTTACACCACGACTCCCTCATCAAATGGCTTTTCAGATTCAAGTACTAGTCAAAAACAGACGTTTCTTTCATACTGCTATTGATGAAGGAGCATCTACCTGTATTATGTCATTAAACTGTTGGAAATCACTTGGTTCTCCGACACTTAACCAATCCCCGAAAATCCTAAAATATTTTGACGGAAGAGGATTCTATCCATTCGCAATTTTGCACGATCTATCTATAGAGGTCAAAGGTAAAACCGTTAATTTAGATGTGGAAGTAGTTGATGCCCCTCTAGATTACAATCTTATTTTGGGTCGAAGTTGGTCTTATGCTATGACTGTTGTCGTGTCATCCATCTTTCGATTAATCATTTTTCCTCATCAAGGAAAGATTTTGAAAATCTACCAGCTCTCATATTATTTTTCTGGCCCAGCTTCTACGGATAGTATTCAGCACGTTGGAAAATCGACTATCCCTTATGAGGATGTAGGAGTAGGTTTAATCAAAGATTCCGCTTTGATGGGAACTTTTTCTATGCCTCCACCTAATGTACCGCGTACTATTTCTAATATCAATATGATTACATCAAGCACTATTCCATTTGATGATCCTTGGGTAGTGCCTTTAGAGTCAGAATGTTATGAAACCAGCTCCAAAAATAGAAGAAAAGAGAGATCAATGCCTTAGAAATAAGCCACTTCGAGGGGGCAACCTCCAATACATTACATAAATGAACATTTCTTGGATGATACAAATCCTCCTTTCTATATATAGGAGTCCATGGGGCCACAATCTAATCCTAGTGGGGCCACAATCTAATCCTAGCCGACCTAAAAATAATAATGTAAGGGAACAATAATAAAAATAGGGGGTTACATCGGTACAACAATAACAATAAGGGGGAATACACTAACATAATAAGGGACTACACTAGTAATATAGGGACCTAACATGCCCCTCTCCTTCAAACAAGTGTTGTCCTCAACGCTTGATTATTTCTTGATGCTTCAGTATAAAATTATCATGCTCCCATGTGGAATCTTCTACATGAAAGTTCTTCCACTTGTTGAGATACTCTAAAATTGATTGTGCTTGTCGAGTTCTTATTTTTGTGACTATTTCAAAAATTCTTTCGATGTGATGTTGATCTTCATGTTGTTTCATTTCATTCTGCACCAAAGTTAGGTTATCTTTTGAGAGTTGGAGAAATTGTTGTTGATGGTTGATGTGATATTCCACTACTTTATCATCCATATGAGCTTTTATTTTATCCTTTAAACCATCCAACTTAGCCTCCATTTCTTCTTTTAAACCATCTATGTCATCTTCGGTTTCTCTTCGTAAGATCGAAATCTGTTGCACTTGGTACCATAATTTTCATATCTCATACTGCAATTATTCCTCTTCATGAGTCATAGTATAGATTTCTAAAGGCTTAATGGGTATGGAAATATTGTTTAGATGCATTATAGAACCCAATATTGATAAAAATTCTTCAATATTCCCTTGTAATCACTTCAAACTGCTTTTTCAAACAAACGTTATGCAATTTTAAAAAACAAATACACACCTTTTTCTTGCTTTTGAGGAGCTCGATATTGAAACTAAATTATCTCTGTGATTTTAGATCTTCAATATCTAAAAATTTTCTCCAAGGTAGCCCTCTGAATTCTCTTTCGAATGCCACAGGTCTGACCTGATTTGGATTCTTCAAGGCAAAGTTATGTCCAATCTCCCACAATGACCTAATAATTATGGACTAGTTCAGTAGAGCGAACTTGTATGACTTGCCACGTGCCACAGTTTCTTCCTTCGGATCTAAAATTGATATGATAAAAACCATCATCCATGTACTTGCAGCCACTTTTTACATAATTCCAATCCGATGCTCAAAGAGAGAGTTATGAATATTTTCCCACGATCACCTCTTTGACATGAAATTCAGGAGCCTGAAAAAGCCCTAACTTCCACAGACCATATCTCTGAAAATATTATGAACCAAGCTCTGAAATTTTGCGATGATGTTCCTCAGGATTTTGGATTCACACTCTCCAAATTTCAGCTTCTGAACCTTCGTAGAAAAAAATTTATAGCAAAAAATTTGCAATGATCTATTTAGGTTAAATTCATGAGCCTGCAAAAAGCCCTAACTTCCACAGGCCATATCTCTGAAACTATTGCGAACCAAGCTCTCAAATTTTGCGACGATGTTCCTCTAGATTTCTTCGTCGCACTCTAAAAATTCAAGGTTCTAAACCTTCTTAGAAACAAATTTATAGCGAGAATTCCACGATGACCTGTGTGGAGCAGCGAAACCCTAGAACCCAAAGCAATGATACCAAATTTTATGAAACCAACTCCAAAAATAGAAGAAAAGAGAGATCAACGCCTTAGAAATAATCCAATTTGAGGGGGAAACCTCCAATAAATTACATAAATGAACAATTATTGGATGATACAAATGAAAAAACCTCATTTCTATATATAGGAGTCCATGGGGCCACAATGTAATCCTAACCGACCTAACAATAATAATGTAAGGGCACAATAATAAAAATATGGGGGTTACAAGGGTACACAATAACAATAAGGGGGGCTACACTAACATAATAAGGAACTACACTAGTAATATAGGGACCTAACACAAAATTGGATTCATTCAATGGTGCGATGCCTTTGAGTCCTTTTGAGATAGCATATCAAGCAATACAGTCATTTTCCAATCCACCATCAACTAATTGTGATCCAATGAATGTGATCAATGAACAATCATTTTCACCATCAAACTCAGCTATAACATCAATTCTGAATCCTTTTAATGAAGTGTTTTATACTGATGAGAGCATTTGTGAATTCTTGTCCATATATGATTTACCATGGGATGATCTTCATCATAGGTCATCATTTTTACCTGAGCTTGATAGATTCAAAATAATTTTTCATCTATTTTTACAATTGACTATGTCAAGGAACCCCAGAGTCCAATATCGATTACAAATTCAGATTCTGAAGCAAATTTGGGAAATATTTCTTCCACGGTTCCCATTGACATATCGGTAAAACCAGGAATTATTGAAAACATTCATATAGGTGCTTCTTGTACGTTAGATGAAATTGCTACATATAAAGCCCTATTTCAAGAAATTCGTGACATATTTTCCGAGTCTTATGAAGAAATGCCAGTAATTGATCCTAAAATTGTTGTTCATGAAATCAAAATTTACCCGAATGCTAAACCTATAAGACAAAAATTACTTCTGATACATCCACGAAAAGTTGTCGATATCAAAGCCGAAGTTGAGAAATTACTAAGAGCAGGTTTTATTTATCCTATCCCGTTAATGGATTGGATATCTAATATCATTCCTGTTACTAAAAAACAAGGAACAATATGAGTATGTGTCGACTATAAGGATATTAACAAAGCTTGTCCTAAGGACAATTATCCAACTCCTTATATCGACCAAATTATTGAAGATTGTGCCGAAAATGAAATGTATTCATTTATGGATGGATTTTACGGATACAATCAAATCAACATACTCCCTACCGATCAACCAAAAACATCATTCATTTGTCCTTGGGGAATATTTTCTTACTGTAAACTACCTTTTGGATTGAAGAATGTTGGAGAAACTTTTCAAAAGGCAATGTCCTATGCTTTTCATGACATTAAACACATTGTGCAACCTTATCTTGATGATTTACATGCTCATTCATTTCACGGGGAAGATCATCCTACTCATTTACGAGCAATTTTTATGAGATGTGTAGAAATTAGCTGAATAAATCACTTATTCAATGGAGATTAACCCGATTACACATCAATTTCGAATTGCATGCATAACACATAATCTCATCTACAATTAATTTTCACATGCGGAAATAATAGAAGCGATCGCACATCAAATCAATCACACATTAACTCAGTATGTATGGGGAAAGCCTATAGCTGAAAACCCCGCAGCTATTGTGTATATTATAATGGAGAAATCATGTAACAAAACAAGTACAATACTCTTCACAAGTACTCAGTACTTTCTCATAAAGTCACACACAATCTAGCTCAGTTTTGAACAGGTTACTGGTTCAAAACTCACTGCTAATTGCCTTGCCTCTATTGTGCAATCATGGCCAGTCTATGTAGAGATCCAAGGTTCGAATCTCCTTGGCTTGACTGCGCAATTGTCATGGAAAATTCCTCCAAGTGTGGTGCAAATCTCATGCACAACTGATGTCGCCACTGATAGCTAACTCCACCCTTTCATCTACCTCTTTCACTGGTCTCCACTGAACTGATCATGCACTGTAGTGAACTGATGTGTTCTTGAGTTGAATAATGAGTTGCTAATTAATGAATTAAATAATATTTAATTCACTCCACTCATAACTAATTGATTAGCTAGTTAAACTAATCTCAACTAGTTCAACTAAAATAAACAGAACACAACTCCACTATCTGTCCTGTTAACTCCTCCAAAACTTCTGCCACTGAAGTCCAACTGAAGTCAACCATGCAAGATGCCATCAAACCCTAGGAACCACGTGATTCCTTCTTTCAGTTGCATGAGTCACCTCCATGACTCAAACTAAAGTGCTCCAAGAGAGTAAACTGCTGTTTATAGTCAAAATATTATTAAGGGTAAATAATATTTGACTTCCATATTTTTAGGAGATACAGTCTAAAAATAGCCTGGGACCTAAAAATATGAGTCTCATCTATTTTTACCAACATGTCGCATGCTTCAAGAATCTCCAACTAGAATCTCTGAATCATGCTCCGTATGTCTAAAAATAGACATAGTCTAAAAATAGACTTTGCGCCAGAATTTGCCTGCGGGCCCACTTAGTGAAGGCGACTTCATTTCACTAAGCTCCATCATCTTGCTGCATTCTCAACACTCCCTCTCGGCAAGATATGGATTATCTGCAACCCCTATCCTGCCTCTGTGGAATTCGAACTTGCTCCTGGTGAGCGCCTTCGTCAGGATGTCGGCATCCTGATCCTCCGTGGGAACATATGAAAGCATCATGATCCTCCGCTGAACACAATCTCTGATGTGATGGTACCTGATGTCGATATCTTTGGACCTATCATGAAAAACTGGATTAGCCGAGAGCTTGATGCAGCTCTGGTTATCACAGTAGATCACTGTAGGCTCCAAATGCAACCTGAACAAACCTGCGAGGATCTTCCTCATCCAAATAGCCGCACATGCAGCCAAGCTTGCTGCCATGTACAAACCTCTTTCTTTGAGCGAGTGCCTGGGATCTGCTTCTGTTGTGCCCGAGCTACTTTGTCGACCCAATCTTGAAAACTCACTCCGAGAGGTGCTCTTAGGTCCAGGTTGGACTCACCTTAATCTTGCATCGGTCGACGAGACTTCACCTTCTCCTCTGTCGCCTGCAGACAATTTCATCTTCACCCTGCGATATAGCGCAATACATTGCGCACGCCTTCCAAAGAGCTTGGTGAGCAAGTAGAGCTTGGTGAGCTTAACCATAGCTTGTGAAAGTTGGTTATTTTCCTTTATCGGGTCATGTATTGACCAGATACATAAGCGACCCCACCAACTGTCGATAGACAGTGGCATCCACTACCTCCGTTGAAGTAGCATCCTCCTTCCTCCAACCACCAGGAAGAGGAGTGTCAACAGGCTTGCAGCCTTGCATGTTGAACCTCTCCAGAATCTCCCAAGCATACTTGCCCTGAGAAACAAACAGTCCTCCGCTGCGCTGCCAAATCTCCAATCCCAGGAAATAATGAAGGATGCCCAAGTCCTTCATCTCAAACTCTCGTGCAAGATCCTCCTTGCATGAAAGTATCAATTGCTCATCGCCAGTCAAAATCAGATCATCTACATACAGTACGATGATCAACAGCTTCCCCTCCACCACAATCTGGTACAGGTTTGGATCCGCCTCACTCTTGGAGAATCCAAGCCGGGTGAAGTAGCTGTCTATCCGAGTGTACCAAGCACGAGGTGCTTGCTTCAGCCCGTACAGTGCTCTCTTGAGTCGGCACACATGCGACTCACTGCTGAAGATCTCAAAACCTTCAGGCTGCTCTATGTACACCTCCTCCTCAATAACTCCATTGAGGAACGAAGTCTTCACATCCATCTGATGAATGTGCCACCCCATCTGCGCTGAGAGAGCAAGGATCGTCCGTATGGAAGAGTACCTTGCGACAGGTGCAAAAGTCTCCTCATAATCGATCCCCTCGATCTATGAGAAGCCACGGGCAACAAATCTCGCCTTGTACTTTTCCACACTCCCGTCAGCCGCCTGCTTCACTTTGTAGATCCATCGCGAACCCACCACTGATTTCCCCTCCGGTCTTGGGACAATCTCCCATGCACTGTTCCTGACGATCGAATCATATTCTTCGATCATGGCATCAACCCATGCGGGTTCCTCCACAGCTTCCTCAAAAAAGGATGGCTCCGTCACAACACATTGACTCATAAGAGCCATGTATCCAGTGTACCGATCCGGTGACTGTCTCTGTCTGCGCTGTGCTGTAGGTGGTCCTACAACCTTCTCTGCATCCCGAGCCAGTCGCTCAGCTTCTGTGGTGCGCATGCGCCCTCTGATGGTTGGCGCTGCCTGGGTGGTTTCTTCCACCTCCTGAACCTCCTCTTGTGGCTGATCCACATTCGGAAGCTCCTCCTTAGGAACTAACAGCTCCTCATCTGCATGCAAGTGTAGCTCCCTCTCAAGCGAACACTGCATGGCTTTCTCCTCCTGGAATTTTATATCCCGTCGCACAATAGTCTTGCGACTGTCTGGCACATACACTCGATAGTTATGAGGTGTATCGATGTACCCCACAAATATTCCAACTTTAGCAGTTGGATCCAGCTTCCTTCTTGCATCCTTCGTCACATGCATGTAGACAAGAGATCCGAAAATCCGCAAATGGGAAATATCAGGCCTCTTGCCAGAATAAGCCTCCTCTGGTGTACTCATGCCAAGAACCTTGTGAGGACAACGGTTCTGCACATACACTGCTGTATTGCATGCCTCGGCCCACAAGTGAAGGGGTAGGCCCTGATCATGCAACATCGCCCGTGCAGCACCCACGATCGTTCTGTTCTTCCGCTCAGCCACCCCGTTCTGCTGTGGGTTGTGGGGTGCGATGAGCTCTCTCCGAATCCCTTCTGCGCTGCAGAACTCCTTGAATTCAGCCGAGATGAATTCACCACCGTTATCACTCCTTAGAGCAATCACCTTCTTCACCGACTCCTTCTCGACCAGTGCTTTAAACTCACAGAACTTCGCGAATGTATCGCTCTTCTTCTGCATGAAGAAGATCCAGCACTTTCGAGAGAAATCATCAACAAAAATCACATAATACCTGTGTTTTTCTGTCGAAGCAACTGAGAAAGGACCACACACGTCTGTGTGAACTCTCTCAAGGATCGTCGTGGCGCGACTATCCTTCTCGTGAAAGGTGGCTTTCTCATACTTCCCTAAAGTACACCCCTTGCACTGATCTGACTGCGCAAGGGTGCCCTTAGGAAGCCCAGTAGAAATCTGCTGCAGAATCTTCAAAGCTCCATGGTGAAGGTGGCCCAATCTCCTGTGCCACAGTTCGCCCTCATCATCCCGACTCACCACTTCTCCTGCCTTGCATGCCATAGCTGCGCAGTCATCTACCTGCAACTGATAAAGGTTCTGAGTTCGAACCCCTATCTTCCGGGTCTCTCCAGTAGTCTTACTGCGTAGGAAGGCTTTTCCTTCGCTGAAGACCACATCATACCCCTTATCTTCTAACATCGCTACTGAAATCAGGTTCTTCTTCAATCCAGGTACATGCATGACATCCTTTAATACAAAGGGTTTACCAGACTCCCTCTGAAAGGATACGGTACCAATACCAGTCGCACTGTATCTACCATCATCGCCCATCTCGATGTGCACACCCAAATCTTTGTTCTCCAGATCTGAGAACAACTCCCGATCTTCCGTCATATGAAATGACGCACCGCTGTCCAAGAACCACACCGATCCCATCACACTTGAAACCAAGCATGCAATCAGTGAAAATTCAAGCTCGAACTGTGAAGCCAAAGCTTCTCCATCTGCAGATCTTCCTGCTTGCTTGTTCTTCTTCTTCTTTGGACAATTGGTAGCGTAATGTCCGTGATCATGGCAGTGAAAACACTTCACTTTCGCCATATCCTGCTTCTTTCCCTTTGCACCAGACTGAGAAGTTTTCTTTCCCTTCCCCTTCTTTGCTTTGGACACCAAAGCGCAGTTTTCTTCATCAGCTCCCTTTGATGAAGATCCATCTCGAGTAGTCCTCCTTATCTCCTCCTGCATGAGATCCGCCCAACGGCGCTCCCATCCCGGCAGCTTCTCCCGACCATTGACACTATCTTGATATGAGTGCCAAGCCTTCGGAAGACCAAGGAGAGCCAGGTCGACCATATCCTCTTCATCGACAGTAACTCCCACACTTCCCAGTTCATCTCTGCATTGAGTGAACTTCGTGAGGTATTTAGCGATACTGTCGCCCTTCTCCATCTTGATGTTCTTGAGCTTGTCTTTGAGCGCCAGCTTCCTTTGGTCACTCTTACTCTGGAATAGATCCGTCAAAGCTTTCCACATTAAATATGGAGTAGCCTTTCCATGCAGGCTGGATACAATATGATCCTTGACGCCCTCCAACAGGATCCTTCGACATTTCGCCATCTTCTTTTGCCATGCTTCGACTTCAGCTGCATCAGTGGGCTTTTAGACATCCGTATCTACGAACTCCTTCAGACCATTATCTTCTAATATTGCTTCCATGCGATCCTTCCATGCAACATAATACGAACTGCCTTCAAGAGAATATTCGAGTCGCAAACCGTTGAAAGACATTTTCAACACCGGCACCAAGAAAACAAAGCTGCTGCAAAATTAGAATTCCAAACTCCAAGCTCTATTGCTTCCGATCTACACTTGAGAACAAATTATTTTCAAATCAGAGATTGACTGCAAGGGGCTTTTACCAGACCTTTCACTTTCCGAAGAAAGATGAATCCGGAGGCTTCCTGGCCCGTATGCAGACTCTGTCCGAGTAAATAAGTTTGCAATCACCGTAATATATCTAGACAATTAATCTTGCTCCGATACCATGTAGAAATTAGCTGAATAAATCACTTATTCAATGGAGATTAACCCGATTACACATCAATTTCGAATTGCATGCATAACACATAATCTCATCTACAATTAATTGTCACATGCGGAAATAATAGAAGCAATCTCACATCAAATCAATCACACATTAACTCAGTATGTATGGGGAAAGCCTATAACTGAAAACCCCGCAGCTATTGTGTATATTATAATGGAGAAATCATGTAACAAAACAAGTACAATACTCCTCACAAGTACTCAGTACTTTCTCATAAAGTCACACACAATCTAGCTCAATTTTGAACAGGTTACTGGTTCAAAACTCACTGCTAATTGCCTTGCCTCTATTGCGCAATCATGGCATGTCTATGTAGAGATCCAAGGTTCGAATCTCCTTGGCTTGACTGTGCAATTGTCATGGACAATTCCTCCAAGTGTGGTGCAAATCTCATGCACAACTGATGTCGCCACTGATAGCTAACTCCACCCTTTCATCTACCTCTTTCACTGGTCTCCACTGAACTGATCATGCACTGTAGTGAACTGATGTGTTCTTGAGTTGACTAATGAGTTACTAATTAATGAATTAAATATTATTTAATTCCTCCACTCATATCTAGTTGATTAGTTAGTTAACTAATCCCAACTAGTTCAACTAAAACAAACAGAACACAACTCCACTATCTGTCCCGTTAACTCCTCCAAAACTTCTGCCACTGAAGTCTAACTGAATTCAACCTCATTCCTGTTACTAAAAAACAAGGAACAATATGAGTATGTGTCGACTATAGGGATATTAACAAAGCTTGTCCTAAAGACAATTATCCAACTCCTTATATCGACCAAATTATTGACGATTGTGTTGGAAATGAAATGTATTAATATATGGATGGATTTTTTGGATACAATCAGATCAACATACTCCCTGTTGATGAACCAAAAACAACATTCATTTGTCGTTAGGGAACATTTTCTTACTGTATATTACCTTTCGAATTGAAGAATGCTGGGGAAAATTTTCAAAGGGAAATGTCCTATGCTTTTCATGACATTAAACACATTGTGTAACCTTATCTCGATGATTTACGTGCTCATTCATTACACAGGGAAGGTCATCCTACTCATTTACGAGTGATTTTTATGAGATGTAGGTGTTATAAGATTCGCCTGAATCCCCACGAGTGTGTTTTTTGCATAAAATATGGCCGTTCTAAAGAAGGCATTTGTGTCGACCCTTCGAAGGTTGAGGCTATTATCAATTTACCTCCTCCTTCCACACTTCGCCAACTCCAAAGTTTGCAAGGGAAAGAAAACTTTCCGCGTAAATTAATCCATAACTATGTTGAGTTAACCAAAGGTTTTAAAAGCCTGTTGAAACAGAATGTTCCTTTTATTTGGGATGAGATTGCTGATCGATATTTTGATGCTTTAAAACATGTTTTGACCCATGCACCATTATTACATCAACTAAATTACAACCAGCATTAATTTTTATACTTAGTAGCCTCTGATTCCACCATTGGAATGGTATTAGCTCAGGAGGATGAATTCCACAATGAGCATGTGATTTATTGTCTCAGTTGGAATCTCAATCCAACAGAGACTAAATACTCACATGTGGAGCAATTGGCCTTGGCAACAGTTCAAGCTATCCAACTATTCTGTCATTACATATTGTTATGAAAAACAACTGTGATCTCTAATTGCAACCCGATGATGTATATTCTGACTAAACAATTGCTCGGGGGAAAATACTCTAAATGGATAGTTATCATTCAATATTTTGATTAAGAATTTGAAAAATCCAAATCAAAGAAATCACTAGTGTTCGTCGAACTTATGTGTGACTTCCCGAATACTGAGACATAAACTGTGGTAGAGCATCAGATCACTGATGAACCTCTGTTTCTTATTAGTACGTTAGATCCTTTGTATGGGAATATCATCATTTATCTTCAAACCAAAACTTTTCAGCCTAAAATTTCACATTCACATCGACAAAATATCCGTTACCAATCTCAGCAATACAATATTGTTGGAGACACGCTTTATCGTCGTGGTGCGGATTCTGTATTTCGACGATGTTTGACTCATGAAGAGGCTGAACGAGTTTTGAATGACTGCCATTCTAGAGCGTGTGGTAGTCATATGTCTAGGTATGCCACAACCCAAAAGATATTGCATGTTGATTATTTTTTGTCGTCATTATTTAAAGATTGAATTCTCGCAATCCAAAAATGCCATAACTATCATATATTTGATCAGAAGATCCGTACACCACCAACTCCTCTTCACCCCATTATTGCTATCGGTCCTTTTGAAAAATGGGGCATTTATTTCATTACATGTAACCCTCACTCAGCCGGGGGGCATGGTTATACTATTCTCGCGGTAGATTATTTTACAAAATGGGCCGAGACAATGCCTACATTTGCGGTTGATCGAAGAACTGCAGCTACATTCATATTCAATCATGTAATTTTTCGTTTCGGTGTACCCCAAGCTATCATTACCTACCATGGGAGTCATTTTCGAAACATAATGATGACTGAACTTTCCAACCAACTTGGCCTATGCCATGATAACTCTACTCCATATTACTCGTAGGATAATGGTCAGGTTGAAGCCGTTAATAAAGTTTTAACCACTATAATTAAAAGGATAATCGAAATTCATAAATAGAATTTGCATACTATGATTTTCTCAGCACTTTGGGCATACCGAACCTCAGCAAAAACTGTAATAGGGTTCACTCCTTTTCAACTAGTCTATGGTTTAGAAGTTGTGTTACCGATTGAATGTGAAATATTGTCACTCCAATTATCCATAGAGCTACTACCAGCCACTTTTGAAGAGGGAAAACACTTTTTGTACTTTTCACAATTAGATGAGACTCAGCGCACCGATGCATTAGCAGTCGAAGCTCATAAAAAACATGTTAAAGCTCAGTACGACTGAAGTGTTACACCTCGTGTTTTATCGGAAGGTGACTTAGTATTGGTATATGACCAAGCTAATGATAAACTAGGAGCTAGGAAATTTGAACCCATGTGGCATGGTCCTTATATTGTCAAGCAAGTGCTTGCAAAAGGGGCTTACGAATTGATTGATTATGACGGGGTCTCTTTATATGAACTCAAGAATGGACTTTATCTGAAGAGATATTATGCTTGATTTTCGTGTGAAGATCATACCTGTACATTAGTTATTTTTCTAAGATTAGCTGCTTTAGATTAGATGAGTGTGACTAGTTTAAGTTTGTGTTGACTACTATTCCTGCTTATATTGATTACTCTTGATATTGCAGATGTCGACATCCCTTCAAGCGTACATTTTTTTTGCAGATGGTGCCTATCATAGTACACAGAATATCTCTTCTGCAACCTGGGTTATCTATTCACCCACCGATGAGTTAGTTTCTATGCATGGGGTAAGCCTTTGTCAAACAATGAATAATGTTACAGAATATAGTGCAATGATTGAGTTATTATATGATGTCATTCCAATTGGCACTCGACGTTTGATCGTTAGGTTAGATTCAGAACTCATTGTATTACATTAAAGAAGAGTATACACAATTAAAAATCCAGTGTTACTGAGATTATTTTTGAAGTTTCGTCTCTTGGAAATGCAATTTGATTACATCAAATATCAAAACATTCCAAGAATATTAAATACATTGGCTGATGCATTAGTTAATAATGTTAGAAATAGACATTTGGGACATTAAAAAGTAAATTAAAACAACATTTGATATGTGTTGAACAAGATAGTCGTCAAAAGTAGTCATATCATAGACAGAGTTTGTGTTTCAAAAAATGTTACATCGTTTAGGACCATAGGTTTAAAACACCTTAAGATCTGAAATATAGTGACACAAAAAAAAAATACAATAGTCTGTGATGATCATCCACTATTCCTGGTGATTATCATGATAATATACTATCGTCAGTGCCACTATATGTAGGTATCTCCGAAACTAGCCAGGACCACCAGCGACTTTCCTTTGGAGATGGAGAGGAATATCATCCATCGTTGTCTCTGGGATGTCTGTAGTTAACCTTTCCAGGTTATTCTCTAAGTCAATAAGAATATCTACTGCCTGGTTCTGTGGTAGTGCAATAGGATCTGTCGGCTTCCTCTCGAAGTAGCGAAGATTGGCTAGTCTTCGTGGACCAACATCTGCATTTAGAATTTGTGTTATCAGTATTGAATGATTGAAAATAAAAATAAAAAATAGAGTTAAAAGACATCAAAATAATTCATTTACCTAATTCATCCCATTCTGTCCCTGGAGGTAAGGACATCTTGGGGTCTCCTCAAAAGTCTATGCCACCATATGGGAAATCCTTGATAGCAAAGATTTGGTTCTCTAACCAACGAAAATATGTTGGAGTGAATAAAACTACCATGCAGCCATCGCCACCGTGGCAAGCCATCAATGCTACCCATCATACCATACGAGGCTCTCTAGGTTCACCATGGTCAATAGAGATCAACTGAGGGGCAAGGGACGAAATCCTCTCCAAAGCGAAAGATACTAAGATGGAACCATATCCAAAGTTTTTCAAATTTTAGTTCTTCGCTCTGGTCAGAGCACCCTTCATATTGGTCAACACCCCTTCATGCCAATTAAATATAGTACTTCTGTAGCATTCGATATCTTTCTGCATTTGTGACTTGGTAGCCACATGTGGAGCTGCACTTCCACATAATCTGGTAACGGTGAATGCAGTGACTTTCAGCTCAAGAAGTATGATAGTTTTTATGTCTATCCGGTTGTCTTTGAGATCAGATTCTTCATTACATAATTCTTGTTTGTAGCTAGCGATAGGCAGGCCACCTCACCTACCTCCAAACAAAGAGATAGGTTGACCTCTTTTTGATAAACCGGTGAGAAAGTAGATGTCTTCAAGCTCAATTTCTAGCTTGTGATCTCCAATGATAAAGCATTGTTCCTAAACATCCCATTTATTTACCAGCCAGGTCATTAGTTCTGCCTATGCCCTCATGCCCTGAATGGCCAAGAATTTATATAATCCGCCATTTCCCAAAACATGCATTATGTTTGGATTTTTCATTGTTGCATCATCTACCTCTTCATTCTTGTGCTCTCGCCACTCCAACATTGTGAAATGACATGCAAATGGACGAATTTAATGGTTAGAAGCTATTAGAGTGAAAAAATTTATTCATTTTTGAGAGAATGTATCAAATTTCATTTTCTTACGACACCCCCGTAGTTTTTGTATAGGGACAGTGCAGACACCTGCATGCACCCTTCATAAAAAATTTGGTAGCCTGATAATTTTCGTTTAAGAAAATTATCGGGGTCCGCAGGTAACCAATGGCTGACCTGCGGACCTCCATGAGCGAATTTTTGAACCTTTTTTCCCCCAAAAAATGAATTTAAAAGCTAAAAAAGAGAATTAAAATGGATGAAAATGAAGATAAGAGTGTTGTGGGTTACCTGGATTCGACGGATTTCAATTTGAGCGGTCGGTTCTCCCGTTATCACCTCCAGAATGTTTTTTTCCCAGAGATCTCAATTTTCAACTCTGAACACAAAAGGTGAAAATAACTTTGTTGAAATACCTTTTATAAGATTTTTTGAATAAATAAAATATTATTTTATTTATTTTCTACTTTAAAAAGTTATTTCTCAATTTTTTTTTACTTATTGGAAACATATATGTTTAATTTTTCGAGTTTATGTGCAGAAAACAAGATTGTCAGGTGAAAGGATTATTTTGATTATGAGTAGAATTTTATCACTTTTTCAGGCTCCTGAAAATTATGAAAAAGTGAAACCCTAGATTTCTCTTTTAAGCCCTTCTCAGACTCTCTAAAAATGAAAATATTGCCGAGTACTTGACTATTCGAACTCGTTAAAGGAAATGAACAGTCGTCCATTCACTATAAATTTACCCCTTTTCCAGACTGAAATGGAATATTTATGAAAAGGGTATAATTTGGCTAATCATAGTCAATAGAGTTCTCTCCTGCATTATTTTATCCTTTTTCAGGCTTGAGAGACTAAATTTATGAAAAATTACACCCACAGAGTTTTCTTAAGTTTTTCTTTTGACTCCCTAAAACTGAAAAACACTGAGTTTCACCTATACTGGACTCGTTAAAACTTAACAGTAAAGGACCTATCAATTATAAACAGGAATGGACCACTCCTTATTAGGGTTCAATTTTAACACTAAGTTGGACTCATCCGAAGGATGAGCTTATATAACAAGCAAATGTTATCCTCCTCAAGCTTGTCAAAAATAAAGAGGTACTTGCCAGAAATGGTGGGGGAAAAAGAGAGAAGATGAATCCAGTTGTCATACTTCGTTCCAAAAGGTAGTATACCACTCTTGAACACGACACTTTTGTCACATTCATATTTTGGTTGGGAAAATCCCTTGGCCAAATCGTTAATCAAACCACATTGAAAGTCTTCAACCGGTTTCTGGGTATTAGCTTTGGGTCAATCGTCACAATCTGTTGTGTCGTTATGTGTTCAAGAGATCAGTTTAATAAACCATTCATTGAAAACATT
This sequence comes from Pinus albicaulis, assembly GCA_034641835.2. NCBI lineage: Eukaryota > Viridiplantae > Streptophyta > Pinopsida > Pinales > Pinaceae > Pinus > Pinus albicaulis. Next base: position 269,680,933 of record CM076569.1, on the reverse strand, counting down.
TGTCTCCATTCGCATTTACCATCACCGAGTCAGTATTTGCAAATATTTCTTCAAAACTTGATCTAATGGTTTCGTGTCCTGGGATTTCCTACAACGGATCACTTTCTATCGACGACGACCCATTATCTGGAAAGTTGATCTAGAATCCTATTAGTACCTTGGGATCTGCATGCCTTAATGGCAGATTTCTCGCCTTCAATGACAGGTTGCATCATTAACCTTCGATCAAATGACTCTATGAAATGTTCGACTTCAGATCACAAATTCACATTTCATAGAGTGTACTAAGTACTTTGAGATCCATTGTCATTATTGGTGGTTTCTCTCAAACTTGTTAATAGTTCACATCATTGAGTGGTAATCAAGTGGTTTCTACCATGTTCGACTTCGACAAAATCAATCACATGGATAGAATCGTACTAGTTTGAGAAGCAGAAATCAAGACTCTGGATCTAGTTTCTACCATCCAGGCTACGAGGAATTTTATTATTCATGATACAATAGACTACTTATGATAGATGGCTGTGTTGAGGCTGTGTCTATTATTAATGTAATTCTAAAATCATTTTTGTATCAGAACATGTAGTTAGTTTTGATCTGAGTATGGGAATTCCTACCTCAGCGATTATATACATATATATATGCTTGCATGGAAATTTTTTTCAGGGTTTCAACCGGTGTGCCTACAACCCGATCCTCAGAGTGATAAAGCACTTCACGTTTCAGAATTCTTCAAAAATCTTCAGACTTCGCACTTTAGGGGCAATCTGTTACACTAAAAGTTGTCACCATGACATTTAGCTATCTATATGGGTTCATCATTACCTATTTATTTCTCCCTTAGAGGTCCAAAATAATAAATTTCCTAAATCACATCCTGGAATTGGGAAAAATCTTATTAAAACCCTAAAAAGCCTAACTCTACACTTTTCGTAGTCATTTCCTGTGGTACCGTGGTTTATTGCTATAAAACTTGTGGCACATCCCATACATTCTTCTCATTAAAACTGTGAACCCTCGTAAAAGGTAAAATAAAAAGAAAAGTAAGTTCTAGAAGCCTAACTGGTCAAATATTCTCCTAGCTTGGGCCTTCTAGAAGTGCTATCTAGTTGAGCTTCGCCCCTTCCATTCATGAACATTTATCCCTTCATAAATGGATCTATCCCTTGGTTTTTGGAGCTGAAATCCCTTGATGAGAGGGCTTTATCCCTTCCTTATTGGAGCCTAAACTACCTCCCTTCTGCTATAAATTGAGACCGTGTTTTAGTCTCAAGGGTACTTCTTAGCTTGTAGAAGAGAATTTCTGAAGAAATTATACTCTCCACATTTTGCATTATTGGCATGAGAGAGATTACATACTCATATCTATAGTCTTATGTTGATTCATAGAGTTGGATTCTTGTCAAATTGAGGAAAATAGTTGTTCGGGACCGCAGAAGAACCTGTACAAACATCAAGGCATCAAGGTTGTAAGGTTTCTTCTTTTATTCAAATTTAATACAAATGGATTCTATTTTCTCATCGAGTTGTTCATATATCTTTTGAATAATTTAATTCTTGGATTCCTTGATCACTAAGATAGATTATTTCTTTTGAATTATCATATCTTGCATATTATTTTGATCTTGTTTTCTTGTCTTTGATTGCAAGATCTTACATGCTGGATCGATACCTTCTGGAATGACTGGATTGAAGACCGAGTAAGCATTGGACTTCCAGTAGAATCATCTCTCCATAGTTAATTAATAATTCTTAAGCATAATGGTCTAGAGAAAATGGTCTACATTTTTTTTTTTCTAGATATCCTTAGGATACTAGGGAGATCGCTCTTGTCCGCAAGAGGGATTTATCCATCTAACAAACCCTAATTGTGATATTTCTGTACTCCTCTGAATGTCACCCATTGCATTTCGCAACTTTTTCCATTTTTCCTTTAAAGACTTGCTACAAATCCCAAATCACATTTTCTATTGGTTCCCATTAATACTTACCGCCTCCGAACCCCAATCGTGATATTTTTGTACTCCGTTGCCACGTCACCCATCGCATTTTGAATTTCGCAATTTCGGTTGTATCACATTTCGCACTTCGCACTTTCCTCCCAACTGCATTGTTGCTTCTCTGCCAACCTTGTGATATTGCGATATCGCATATTGCATATCTCACTTCCCTCCCTCCATCAAAATTATGCCATTGCACTTTTCAAAGCCTCCCAATCCAAACAATTTTTGTGATATTAAAATTTTTAATAAAGTTTTAAACCCTTTTTTTCACTCCCCTAAGCCTTGTTTCATGTGGATAAGCCCTCAATTAGCCCCTTTATCCCTTTATTCTCCAAACTGCAAGAAACACCTCTTCAAATTAGAATTAGGTCATTAATATCTGCATAGATAGGAGCATGATAGATAGAGAAGGGTGTGTCAAGTCGATTGGCCAAGTTAAGTGTAATTTAAATTAGTTTTCCTTCTGACATTTCCTTTCTGCAAATTAATTTCGTTTCATTTCCTTCATTTCCTTTCTGCAAATTAAATTAGTTTCCTTTCTATCATTTCCTTTGTGAAAATTAAATTAGTTTCATTTACATCATTTCCTTTCTGAAAATTAAATTAGTTTCATTTCCTTCATTTCCTTTATGCAATTTAAGTTAGCTTCTTTCTTTCATTTCCTTCTAGAAATCTACTTTCTAGTTCTTATCATAGTTTAAAAAATAGCACCCTTTCATAAAGCAGAAGAGGATGACATGAGAAAAATGCATCTTCTATGTATATAGCACTGTCACCTCCAAGTTTGTTCGAACCCCGGGTTGATAAAGTAAAGTAGGGCAGCCCCTGGGAGTTGCAGCACTCTTGGTGAAATACCAGGGCTCACCATTTTTTCCCATCATTGTTAGGGAGGTGTCTAGTAGATGCTTTGATTTTGTTTTAGCATTCCTTTATGATTTCCTTTCTTTCATGTTATTTTAGAAATATTGAAAAAAATACAAAAAATATCCAATTTTCATTCCTCGTAAGAGTAGGGATACTCAAAGACAAATCTTACCCAAAACCCCAACATCACCTCCTAGCCACCCTTCACTCTTATTTAGTGGCAGTGAGACTGAACTTCCTATAGGAGAGCCTTCTGAATATTCTAAGGAACCTATTGGGGAAGAATAAAAATACCTTGTTCCAACTAAGGGACTTACTTCACTTATCTTATCCATGGCTTGGATCCAGAGAGCCTTTCCCATAAGAGAGGAAAATGGGGAAACTAAGATGAAAAACATTATCCCCTTGGCTCTTCCACACTTCCATGGACTTACCACTGGGGATCCTGACACATTCATGTTTAAATTTGTTGTTTTCTATAGGACTTATGACTACACCTCTGGTGATCAGAAGTTGAATCTATTCCCATCCACCCTTAAGGATGCAGCGTTGCGCTGGTTCATGGGTCTTCCTGGGGACAACATCACCACCTAGGAACACATGCAAAATATCTTCAACAAAAATTACACATACTACTGTAGGTCCAAGGAAACTAAGGATGAGCTATTTAGGATGACTCTAGGGCCTGATGAATCCCTAGAGGACTATGAAGAGAGGTTTCAATTAAACTATAAGAGAGCCAACTGTACTCTTGATCTTGCATCACTTAAACTTGTACTTCTTTGAGGGATAAAAGAAGAGATGATAGAAACCTTGAATATGCTATCAAGAGGAGATATCTACCAACTCCCTTATGAAACAATCAAAATTGTCTTCCAGAACCATTCTAGGGCATGTAGGAAGACGAGCAAAGCTAGCCAAAACACGTCCAATACCCCTTCCACTTCCACCTCCATAAAAAATGAGATTGGAAACATGCTAGAGGACTTCAAGAATGACATGTTGCACACCCTTGCTTTGAAAATGGGCACAATGCAGGTCAAAAGGAAGCAAGAGGATGCAGAGAGAGCCCTAGCCATATTTTGTCCTAGATGTTCTCGAAAGCACCCAAGAAATGAATGTACATTGAATGTCATGGAGGTTTTCTTAGTCTGTGAGGATAATCATGCCACAGACAAGTGTCCCTCCTTACCTGGAATTAAGGTTGTATATCAAGGCAGGGAAGCAATTCCAGATAAACTCTATTTCATCAACCAGAGAAGGCCTCAAGGCCCTCGGCCATATCAACAAGATATGAAAGGTGCACCTTACTCTTACTATCACAACAATCAGAGTGCACCCGTGCAACCTTGGTACACCCGCATTCCTCCATCCTGGTCTACACCTCCTACTTGGCCTTAAAACCCTCCATATCATCCTCAGCCAAGGAATCAACCATTTCAACAATATTTTCCACAACAACCTCAGTGGAACAATCCATCCCAAGGGTGGAGGCCTCAACACAATCAACCACCTACTCTAATGCCTCCACCCCAACCTCAACATTATCTTACTCATGCTAATCCACCTAGGCTACCTCAAATACCTGCACAACCCAATCCTAACCCGAACAAAAGACAGGCACAACAGGCTCTTAGTGGAGAAACATCCTATCTAGCTTATGTTGTGGAGATACATGAGGTTAATCTCAGGTCAGGAAGAGTACTCTTAGACAACCATCCTCCATCTCCACCTGTAGAGGTTGAGGAGGTAAAGGAAGAAGGTAACACTCAAATCCAATAACCTCCTTTTCTCGAGCGCTTGATCCACCCTAGTAAACACACCATAGAGGAGACTAGACTTCTGGGAGAATTGGAAAATTTGTGTGTAAAAATACCACTTCTCCGGGCCATTAAGTATTTCCCTATCTAAAATAGGCTCATCAAAGAAAAGTGCTTCAAGGGACCTGGGATAAAGAATAGAGATACCCCTACTATCAATGTGGTAGGACAGTTGTCCGACCTAATGTTGGGAAGGGTGATCTTTCCAAAGTAATTGGACCCTGTTATTCCAGTCGTTGATGTGCACATCGATGGTGTCATAGTCCCCAACACTCTAATTGATCTAGGGGCTGCCATCAATGTCATGACCAAGGAAACTATATTGAAACTTAATCTCCAAGGGACTTTGAGGAAAACCACAAAAATTATGCAACTTGCAAATCAGTCCACAATAAATTTGGAAGGAATTTTTGAGGATGTTATGGTTACCATTGACTCTTGGGAGTATCCTACAGATTTCTTGGTCCTGCAACCAGAAACCAAGTTTAATGGTTATCCTCTCATCTTAGGGAGACCTTGGTTAGACACTGAAGATGCTTATATTAGCTATCGGGCCGGAAACATGACTATAAAAAATGGGCCTTTGTCCAAACAGCTAGTTTTATACCCTCTAGCCCAGCCTTCCATTGATAATGATCTACCTATGTGGTTTGAGGATGAAGAAGATGAGTTATATAACACTGCCCCTATGTGTACCATAGATGTTATTCTTAGAAGGGGGCAGCTTGATGAAGATGAATTCATCGACCATGCCATTCAATACCAGTCCTCCACTAACATTCCTCTCGAAACCTTATTCAAAGAGTCGAAAAGCCAACCTTGGCATCTTTAGCCCTTTTTCCTCCAAATTGCAAGAAACATTTTTTAAATTTTAGTTAGATCATCAATAGTTCCATCGTTGGAAGCATGATATTATGGTAGATAGATCATAGGATAGATAGGGTGTGTTTAGTCGATTGGCCAAGTTAAGTGTGGTATAAATTAGTTTCTTTTCTTCCATTTATTTTTAGCAAGTTAAAATATTTTCCTTTCCTGTCATTTCTTCTCAGAAATTTAGTTTAGTTTCCTTTCTGTCATTTACTTTCTGCAATTTATTTTAGTTTCATTGAAGTGTGACAGACTTCACTGGGAAACCCTAGAAGTAGCACCCTTTCGTAGAGCGGAAGAGGATGACATGAGTAGAATTCATCTGTTATATATATAGCACTATCAACTCCAAGTTTGTACAGACCCCGAGTTGATAAAGTAAAGTAGGGCAGCCCCTGGGAGTTGCGGCCCTCTTGGTGCAATACCAGGGTTCACCACTTTTTGCCACCATTTTCAGGGAGGTGTCTAGTAGATGCATTGATTCTGTTTTAGCATTATTTTTTGCTTTCCTTTTTCATGTTGTTTCCTAAATATTGAAAAATGCAAAAAAAAATTATTTTCATGCCTCATAGGAGAAGTGATACTGATAATTTTTTTAAGAATACTTCTCCAATACCAACCCCCCCACTTGACCACGTGGTGCAGTAAGAACCACATCACCATACACTTTTTAAGGTAGAAGAGATGGATGGATATGATGAAAATGAATAAGACCTTATTGGGTTTCCCATTCAAGACATGGACATCAATGTACATATGAATAACATCCCTCCATATTTCCTTCCCAACTTCCATGGTATGAGGACAAAGGATCCAAAAACATGTATCTTTGAATTTGAGATACTTTGTAGATATTATGGCTACTTATCACACACCCAAAAACTGATATTGTTTCCTACAACATTGAAGGATAAAGCTCTTAAATGGTTCACGAGTCTAGGTACTAATTCAATAAGATCATTTAATGATATGCAAAAGATATTTCTAGGAAAATATAAAAACCATGATCTTAAAGAAGAAATTTTTAGAATAAATCAAAAAGAGGATGGGAGCCTTGAGGATCTCATAGATAGGTTCATTTTTAATGTTAACAAGGAAAAATTACATCATTTAGGATTTCACACACTGAAAACCCTCTTACTTAGAAAAATTAGGGATGATTGGATTGATCTCCTTAATCTCATGAGTGCAGGAGATGTATACCAATTGTCATTTGAAGAAATTTGTGAAAAATGCAAGCGCGTATAAAGAGAAAGGGAAATAGTAAGTAAATCCACCTCAACATTGGTAAGGCAAGATGAACTTGGAAATTTGCTTGACAAATTTAAAACAAAAATTCTTATCAATCTAAGTGAACAAGTAGAAATGTTAGGAATGCAAAATGAGCAAAAATCAGATGTTGATATTTGTTATCCATGCATAATAATATGCTACTAAATGTTGGCCATCATTCCCTAGGTTTAAATAAGTTTTCCAGGAAGAAAATGGAGTAAGGAAATCACCAAAGAAGCTATGTTATGTAGCTCTAAGGAGACCCTGGAAGCCTAGTCAACTTGATATGATGCAATGACCCACTTCAAAATTTCAAGCTTATTCACATCCATCTCAAACTAATTGGGAAAAACTCCCTCCTTGGAAACCTTGGCCATCTCAACCCCAAAATCAATCTTGGCAACATAGTTGGCAAGGATATTATTGGGAAAATCCACAATATCCTCAATATTTCCCTCCATATCCAACTCCATGTTATCCCTATCATCCACCTCCACCACAACCACAACCTCAACCACATCCATCTCATATATCTTCCCCCACTCAACTAACTCTACCACCATTTCCAAACCCATACAATGAAGTATCTCAATTCACTTACAATGTTGAGGAACAACACTTCCAAACATCTCCTCTTAATCTAGATGGTATTCATATTAGTTCAAGAAAGGTATTGCAAAGAAGGTATTTTCTTAATTTCATTAAAGGACAACATCAAGAATAAGAATATCCAAATGAAGAGATCAAAAGATCAAGGGTTGCACTTGATGAAGAGTAGACAACAGAATCAACCAGTAGGAAAGTTCCCTCATGTTTACCATCATTTCCTCCATGTGTTCAAGAGAATAATAAAAAAAAAGAGGAAGATTTGAATTTCATAATAGAAGAGGACATCCAAGATGATCCAACTCAGCAAGTGGACCAGGGGCATCACAACTATATTGACATATGGTTCCAAACAGTCATTAAGTTGCAACAACACTCTCTTCTCCAACAGTACTTGATACAATCCCAGTCAAAGTTGTTCATCTCTCATATGCAGGTACATGTAAAAGCATGTATTCCAAGTGTGCATGTGATTTTATTTGTCATATTTATGTGTACATGGCTACATTGGAAGTATTCCTATACTTGAAAAAGGTTTTGTTTTTTCAAGTCTATTAGGAAAGTGAAAAAAGAAAAAAAAGTGAAAGAATAAAATCTCAGGTCAAAACCTCTTTTAAGGGGTTTGAGATTGGCTCACTGGTTGATAAAAATAAAAACAAAAGATAAAAATAAAATATCATAGGTGAAAACCTCCTTTGATGCACCTAGGTAGACCTACCAGTTGAAAACCTCATTAAGGAAACTAGTAGGCCTTTAAAAAAATGAATTTCTCCATGTATCTCTTTCTAATGAATATAGGTTCTCTCCAACATTTTCAAGTGGAAAATAGCAAGTTGGCACAAAAATAAAATTTGGTCAACACTTTAGTCAAAGGTATTCAAACTTGGACTTCCTCCTCATGTGCTTAGATGCTCCAAAATGGACCTCAAGCAGATCGCCACATGCAACTTCAGTAGCAGCTTCAATATCACCTGCAAAACAAATCAATGGTAAGGCTCAGGTATGAAATCATCTAACCCTTTCTTCGAATCTATTTTAGCTTAAGAAAACATTAAAAAGTGTGAGAAGGAAAGTTTTTTTTATATAGCCAAAATCAGGAGCAAAGCAACCTCAGCCTTATCTAGTGACTAGCCTCACTTTTTCCACCAAGAAAAGGAACAAGACAAAAGTAAACATGACTTGAGAAAGTGGGTAGTAAGCAGTTCATTGTAATAGAAGACAAGGAGTACCAAGGGGTAACCAAGGGTGAACTCGGTTAACAGAAAAGAACTCTGAATTTATTTTGCATGCAATAAAAAAAAGAGAGAGAAGGAAAAAAAGAGAACAAAATAGAAAAAAATAAATAAAAGGTGGACCCGCCACCTCTTGGCATGCAAAATAAAATTTTTCTTAATGCATCTAATGACCTCCACGCAGCACCCACAAGAATAAATGCAAGAAGAATAGCAAGAATATTAGCATGAGGAGCAGTGCATAGGCCAATAAACAAAAAACGAAATAAGCCAGCATGCAAGAAGAACCAAACGACAGGGAGGATGGATAGGTTGCTCAGAGGATGAGCAACATTTTCAGTAGGGGGGTGATGATGGGCCTCTAAATTAGACATAAAATAAGGCCCATATAATGTTTCTTATGCCCATATAACCTTCCTTATGCACATAAAAGATATATTAAATCTCTCCTTCTACACTTAATAATGTTTTCTTATGCTTTAATATGTTCTTAGGAAGGCTTAAAGGTAATTTCATATTTGTGCCTAATATTGGTTTTTTTTGTAGAATATTGTGAGAATATTGGGCATATTATGAAGATTTGGAGAAAGAGATAATTTAGGGACTTTCTCCCTGCCACTGGAAGATCAAGAGTGAAGAATAAATGAGCACAATGTTAGGAAATTATGCAGAAATATTGGAGAGATTCAAGGGGTTTTCCCACCCTCCTTAACTACCAAAGGCAACCAAGTAAAACGAGGATGAAGTGCACTCAATCTATGGTTTACTTGGAGTCAAAATGGACTCGATCACTATTTTTTAGGGATTTTTTGGTAGTTTCCCTGTAGAATAAACAGAGCAGAGCTAGAGCTAGGAAGGGATTCGATTCCATTCGAAACTTTTGCTGCAAGCTATTAGGCTTTTGTTGTTTAAGACCTTTGGGATGTAATAAGACTGTATTTTTGTAATGAAATGAGTATTCTAATGAATTTTTATTGATCTATTTCTAGAGAGTTGGGCTTGTGGGTTACGGCCCAACCCATGTGCCTCAAAATCTCTGATGTTTCATTCTTTCCCTTATGTCATTTAGGTAGTTTTGTTTATGTCATTCAATTAGTTCTACTTCTGATAGTTTCATTGTTGTTTAGTTTTTTCTTTCAGCATGCCCCTCTATGTTTTTTTATTTTGCTTATGAGTAATAGAATAGAGGATAAAACTCTAAAAGTTGTGGATCAAGACCTCCCTTCTCGTCTCTGTCAATAGAGCTCGAGGAGGGTAAACCTTCCCACTGATCCGAAAGGATATTCGCACATGAAAGAGCATTGCGCCATGATTTGAAGTTGATAAAAAAGTGATTAAGTGGGTGAAATTATGATTAATGATTTTCATGAGATGCTTATGCATTTTATGAGCCTTTATTAAACTCATGCATTATTATTCACTTTTGATATAAATTATTAATATTTGTGAGAGGAAATTTTGTCTCACATATTATTCATTTAATGTAATTAGAGAAATCGGTTTTTATGAGAGAAAACACCTCACACCAAGTCTCTAATTTTCTCAATTGTAGGTTGAGAGAATCAAGGGCATGGTTGAAGATTCTTTAGGTGGTTTTGAGACTTTTCCCAATTATGAGCTTGAGATAGTTGGAGATCCTACTTTCATGCATCTTGTTTTTCCTTCCTTGTAATTAGGTCCTACAATTTTGGGTCTTGTAATTAATGCTCTTTGTTGGAGAGTGGGTGAGGGAAAACTATATATATTCCTTATGTGAGCCATGAGAAGGGGGAAGAAAGGAGAGAATGCTTAGCTATTCAGAGCCATAGTTCTTAGGTAATGCTCGATCATAGAGCTTGAATGTAAGAAAGCTCAGAGAGCTTAATTTGAAGAATGAATATAGAAGATCTACATTCTAATTGAAGCAGATCTGGAGATGTAGCCCTAGAGAGATGGAGGGGTGAACTCCATTACCAATTATTTGTCTCTCTCTTACTTACGTGCATGTGCTTCTTGTTTTTTTAAGTTAATTTACTTATGTTTATGTGTTTTATGCATTATAATAAGATGAACTAATGTGCTCAATTAAACTTGTATAAGCCACAGTCAATTAAAATATCTTCACACTATAAATTATGGGTAGAGTAGTACTCGACCCGTGATCGGATCAAGTTTGGTATCAGAGAAGGTAACTTCTTTGCAGGATGGGAAGAGGAGTGAAGCATGCTGAAATAATGTAAGAGTTGCAAGAGATAAATGACAACATTAAGGCTGACAATCCAAAATTGCAAAGACTGTTGTAGGTAGCTAAAGAGGATAAGCAGGAGCTTCAAGAGATGCTACAAGCCAAAGACGAGTTATTGGCTAAGATGTAGAAGGTTGAAACAATGGATGTTGCATCTCAAACCGAGTTATATGATGTTACTTCATGTTATGTTCTCTCTCAATATGAAACTAATGTTGGCATGAAGATCCTCACGAAGATGGGGTATAGAGGAGGTGTAATTGGCATAAATGGCCAAGGAATAGCCCATGCATTGGAGGTTGTACGAAGAAAACCATTTGTAGGTTTGGGTTATGGATAGGAAGAGAAAGGAGAATTCTCAAAGGTAGCTGAAGCAAAAGTCATTTCTTCATCAACCGGTCCCAAGAAGGGATTCAAGCCACCTAGTCCCCATCAGTTCAAGGACAAGTCAGGAAGGTATAACAGTCATTCAAATTCTTATTTTACATATAATATAAATTATTTCTTCCATAGATTTTCTAACCGTGATGTAGTTAAGAATCACGCAAAGAAAGTGTGGATTAAGAAGGAATATGTGTCCACGAGAAGTGAGACCAAGAAGAATGAGAACCTTCTAAATCCTCCTATCATGAAGACATAGTTGAATGGGAAACAACATAATTTCTGCAATTTCTGCAAAATCAGTGGCCATTGGGAGAATAAGAGCTGGAAGTTTCACCCCTAAATTCACCACAAGTCAAGCAGACATATGGTGAAACATCTCATGAATAAGGAGGCTCCATCCACCATTTGAAAAGCACAGTTACGAGAATAAAGTGCTTGGTGCTGGTTTGGTAAGTAGTTCATGATGTTTCTGCAATGTTTATTTCTTATCATTTGCAAAATTTCGAGTTTTATGGGGGCAGGTATACCTCTGTTGATGGAAAACAATAAAAAAATTCCAATTAAAAATCAACAAATAATGACACCATTGCAAAGACCTCGATGAGAGGAGTCTAACGACACTTGAATCGACTCAAATGGAATCCAGATGGAAAATTTATTGTGACCTGAAGGATCACTGCACCTTGCTACACATTTTGTTCCTATTGTTAATGGTGGTGTATTCACTTCCTGTGAAAAATAATAGAGATCAATTTTAGTTGCAAAATTTTTGGTTTGGAATATGGGATTTCCAGGGTAAGCAGATGAAATAATTCCAATATGCCTCTACTGCAGTCCATTGTTTATGTTCTTCTAGGAGAAGAATTTGGATCAGCTATGCAGATGGTCAGGTGTAGATCATGGAACAACATGGAAAACTATTAGGGAGATGGCTTGCTCACAGTTCAGTTGTCATGGACATTGTTGTTGGAGGAAACTATGTTCTTACATTGGCTGTTGATGGGGGCATTCATGAGTGGACCATGATGTCACCAAGTCCTCTTGATGTGATATTAAGGTTGGCATTGATTCAAAAAATTCCATCCTATAAGAATCAACAACATTTGAAGATACTGGATGGCACTTGGAATGTTAGTCAAGAAAGATCCCTTTGTGACTCGCTCATGTCTTGGTTGGCTTCTCTACCATCAAAAGAAAACATTGTGGTTATTGGTTTTCGAGAAATAGAAATAGGTGCATATTTTCTTGCTATGGCAACAACAAAAGAAACAGTGAGCTATGGACAGGTTCTGAAAATGGTATGTTGAGGGCTTGGCCTTGGGAGGCTACTAAAAAATCTCTTTCTCCTGCTACAAAATATAGTCATGTGGCAGTTCTGTTAATGGAGAGGTCTTACATTGACCTCAGAATACATGGTGTGCGAGTAGGTACATGTGGTATTCTAGATTCTCATGTTAGGTTTCTTCTTTGTGATCACACAACAGGAATAGTTCGGAGTGGTGGTTTCTTTTCATTAACACTTTGGGATGCTCAGACAAGGGATATTCTCAAGGTATTTGAAACAAATGGGTGAGAAAATTCCTGTAGCATTGATATTTCTGCAATACGAGACATTCCATCAGAATATGAGTTGAAACTAAAACTTGCCAAATTTTTTAGAAAGAAAAAAACACATGGCACCCTGAACTTTCTTCAGCATTCAAAAAATATTTTTTTGAGGCAGTTCGGCATGCCATAGTAGGATCTAAAGTTGAATATGGTATGGAAATACATGAGGCTCTTTCAAAATCAGCAGATCAATTAATTTGGACTGGGTACAGTAACGGCTTGCTTATGCAATGGGATCATTTCTTTCAGGACTCATGTAGGCGTAGGTTTCGACGTAGGAATGGCAGGTATCCAACATCCACGATAGAATCCTACTCACGTCGAAATTCGCGATCTTGACTTAGAACGCGCTGTTGAGTAGAATATTCGAAGGCTTGATGTCTTTTTGCATGACCTTGTGGCTGTGGAAATGCTTAAGGCCATGGAGAACCTCAGAACCCACCGAGACCACATTTGAAAAGGGTCTGTGCATCTAAATGCACTGGTATATCTCTGCCACTTGTGTCAACATGGTGAAAACACATTCCAATAGTGTGTTCATCGATAACCAAAAGATCCAACTGGAAATAAAACCATAAAACTTGATGCTTCACTGTAACTACCCATTAATGTTGGAGGATTGGTAGGATTTCTTCCTATGATCATTGTGTGAATGTTGTTCCAGATCTCCACCAAGGTTGTTGTGATCATCTGCAAATTTCAGGGTCATTTCTGCCAAATTTAGGTTACGTCAATATCTTGTGCGGATTCTAAATTTCCAAAAACCTATTTTCGAGAAAAAGAGTATGCTCCTGTTGCAGATGTTGGTGCAGTTGTGGTTTGCTTTGATCAATATGTCAACTATTACAAGATTCAGTATGGAAATCTCTGCATACAGGAAAATCCAGGATGTATTTTCATTGCTACAAACTGTGATGTTGTCACTCATCTCACTGATGCTCAAGAATGGGAAAGTGGTGGTTCTATGGTTGGTGCATTAAGAGGATCAACTCAAAAATAACCTATTGTTGTTGGGAAGCCCTTGACATTCATGACGGATTATATTTACAAAAAAATTCCAGATTAGTAAGTCATAGATATGCATGGTCATTAATAGATTGGACACTGACATTTTATTTGGTAAAAATGGTGGCTGCAAAACACTTCTTGTCCTTTTAGGGAAAGAGACTTGTGTTCATGACAAAAAATTCAACAAAGTCCCATAAACAATATGGGAAGAAATTCAAAACACTTGGTCTTACAGTTGGAGAGGAAGAAATTTTTCTTTTTCTTTTGTTGCAGCTACATACTTGGAGTCAATTTATTTCCCCCGAGACAAGAAATTTGCAGGTTTATGTTATTGGAGAGATTGGAATACTGAAATAACTGGAGCTTGTTGGCTTTAAGTACCTCGGTGGCCCGAAAAATGGTGACAAAAGGATAAAGCTTAAACCCAGCTTCCTTTTGGAGCAAGGTTTGATGATGGTGATACTGGACGTCTCGTTGAACCATACAAATGGATCGGAGATTTTTTTTTTAAGGCAATGAAGGATGAAGGCATCATTGTGATGTGTAGAGGAAACACTGAAAATGTTATTCGTTATTTTCCCACTCAGGCTCTGAACTTTGTGTTCAAGGATTAATTTAAGAGGCTCTTTAATTTCAAGAAAGTCATTGCTCTTGATGGTTCTCATCCTTCTTTGTTAAATGGTTATGGGGGTTTTAGCACTAGCATCACCCCAAACTTCAGCATTGATCGCATTGTCATTTCAAGACATCTAGGGGAATTTTTTGAAATTGAAAATATTCGTGGTGGTGGTGAATATGGAGAAGAATGGCTTCTTTAGATACAATGCCATGTGCAGAAAAAGTGATAATGATTACTAAAGTCACCGATTGAGGTGGATTTGTTGTGAGGATTTCTCCATTTCTGTATTCATTGAAATGGATACTAGGTGGCGATGGGATTTCAATTATTTCATCATCCAACATTTGGATCGACGATTTATCCTTAATTGGATGCGTAGACGATCTCATTGATGTTGTGAGAGGATCTACAAAGATCACAATTTCAAATAATCTCTTCATTAACCTGTCAGCTCTGAACATCAATAATGCACATATTTTGTAATGGGGGGATTTGATTTCTTTTCACCATTAATGCATTTTAATGTTTTGGTGCATACACATATAAAAAGGGGTTGAAAATTTTGTATTTTTTCGTTTGTGCACATTAAATTTCCATGTAATTGTTATTTTGGCATCGAAAATTTGGCATATAAATTGTTGAATGCCATGTAAAAGGCCATAGTTTCCACCATGAAAGTCATGATGTAAAAGATGATTATGAAGCATTGTAAAAGGCTTATTGTAGTGACTCTTATGTGAGGGAGAGTGAGAGGCATATTTTTGTGCATTAAGCCTTGTTGGCTTCTTTGTAATCAAGTTGAATGAGGCCATTTTCCTAAGCCATTTTGGCGTGTAAACTTGATCAATGAAATCTTGGAAAGTGATTCAAAAGATGTAAGCAGGTATGATCAGCTTCAGGTTGCAGCTTTGGGTAAATGTGGGCTTTTGCATTCCGATTATGAAGGACCGAGGTGAAGGAATCTTGAAGAGATGTGCCTTTTCAAACATTTTTGTTGCATCTTTAGGCAGATGTTGGATTTGCATCTTGATTCCAAAGTACGTTGGGTGAAGGACTCTTCAAGGGATGTGCCTTTTCAGAAATTTGCGTTGCAACAGTTGCAGGTGTTAGCTTTTCATCCTGATTCCGAAGTAAGTTGGGTGAAGGAGTCTTCAAGGGATTTTCCTTTCCAAAAATTTGTGTTGCAGCAGTTGCAGGTGTTGGCATTGCATTCCGATTCCGAAGTACGTCAAGTGAAGGAGTCATGTGGGAATGTGCCTTTCATAGAAATTTGCATACAGTTGATGATGGATTGAAGATGATACTTTTGGAGACCAAAATTTTCTTTGTGTGGAGTTGTGATATGAAAGGATCTTCGCACATGAAATAGCTTTGTGGCATGATTTGACGCTGATGAAAAAGTGCTTAAGTTGGTGAAATTATGATTAATGCTTTTCATGAGATGCTCATGCATTTAATTATGCATTTTATGAGCCTTTATTAAACTCGTGCATTATTATTCACTTTTGATATAAATGATTAATATTTGTGATAGTAAATTTTGTCTCACATATTATTCATTTAATGCAATTAGAGAAATTGGTTTTTATGTGAGAAACCACCTCACACCAATTCTCTATTTTTCTCAATTGTAGGTTGAGAGAATCAAGGGCATGGTTGAAGAGTCTTTAGGTGGTTTTGAGACTTTTCCCAATTATGAGATTGAGATAGTTTGAGATCCTACTTTCATGGATCTTTTTTTTCCTTCCTTGTAATTAGGTCCTAAAATTGTGGGTCTTGTAATTAATGTTCTTTGTTAGAGAGTGGGCAAGGGAAAACTATATATATTCCTTATGTGAGCCATGAGAAGGAGGAAGAAAGGAAAGAATGCTTAGCTATTGAGAGAAATAGTGCTTAGTTAATGCTCGGCCGTAGAGCTTTAATGTAAGAAAGCTCGGAGAGCTTAATTTGAAGAAGGAATATAGAAGACCTTCATTCCAATTGAAGCAGATCTAGAGATGTAGCCCTAGAGAGATGGAGGGGTCAACTCCGTTACCACTTGGTTGTCTCTCTCTTACTTATGTGCATGTTCTTCTTGTTGTTTTAAGTTCATTTACTCATGTTTATGTGTTTTATACATTATAATCAGATGAACTAATGTGATCAATTAAACCTGTATAAGCCACAGTCAATTAAAATATCTTCGCACCGTAAACGATGGTTAGAGTAGTACTCGACCCGTGATAGGATCACCCACAGAACCAAAAATTTATTTATGTTCACTACTGAGATTAGAGTAGAGTTGCAATACCAGTTTCAATATTTATGTTCACTGTTTTTGTCACGCATTTCCTCTATTTTTCGTACATGAATCTGCAAGTTTGTTTGTTAGAATAAGCATCAAAGGCCCCAGTGAAATTATTAAGCCGTTCTGCTTCATTTTCTAGTCCCTCTCCATTTCTGTGTTACGCTTCTGAACCTTGCTTTTATGCCTCCATTTCCCTCCTTTTCCTCTCATTTTCAGCTTCCATGCCTTTTCATTCCCAAAACGCTTGAAAAGCATCAAAAGTTTTCCTCCGCCCTTTTTCTCCTCGAATTTCCTACTTATCGCATCTCAACCATCGCATAATCCTTTCTCTCTTTCCTTTTTCCATTCTTCATTGTGATTTTTTTTGGTTTACCTTTCCACCTTACTACTTACCATTTATGCTCGAAAACACTTTAAAATTGGAACCCGACCTTTACCCTTTCCTTTGAACTTCTAGCAATTACTATTCGCAATCGCAAATCGCATTCCCCACTTGGTTCCCGTTAATACATTCCACTTCCAAGCCTCGTTTGTGATATTCTTACCATATCTACTTCCACCTCACCCATCACATGCATTTTTCAATTTTAGCTATCGCATTTTCTTTCAATTCACATTCATGTGGTGAATACCGCTGACACCTTCTGTGTCGTATTTCGCACTTCGCACTTTCTGCCCATTGCACTTCCACTTCTTCGACAACCTTGCAATATTGAGATATCGCATATCCCACTTTCATCCTCCCATAACGAATTCGCCATCTCGCTTTTCCAAAGCCTCCCTCTCCAAAGCATTTTTGCGATATTATGCGCTTTAATAAAGTTCAAACACCTTTTCACTCCTCTAGGCCTGGTTTCGTGTGGTTAGCCTTCCCTTGGCATCTTTAGCCCTATTTCCTCCAAACTGCAAGAAACATTTTTTAAAGTTTAGTTATATCATGAATAGTTGCATGGTTAAGAAGCATGATAGCATGGTAGATAGATCATAGGATAAATAGGGTATGTTCTTGGAATAATGAAGTTAAGAGTGTGGTTTAAATTAGTTATTTTTACGCCATTTCTATTTAACAAGTTAAAATAGTTTCCTTTCTTTATTTCTTTTCAGAAATTTATTTCGTTTTCCTTTTTCATTTCCTTTCTAATTTGTTTTAGTTTTCATTGAAATTTCAGCGACAAAACTTCACAATAAAAATATAGAAGTAGCACCATTTCGTAGAGCGGAAGACGATGACATGAGTAGAATGCATCTGTTGTGTATATAGCACTGTCACCTCCAATTTTGTACGAACCCTAGGTTGATAAATTGAAGTAGGGCGGCCCCCGGGAGTTGCGGCCCTCTTGATGCAATACCGGGGCTCACAGTAAGGTCACGAAGGTGGCCCACCTTGTCGATTCATGACTTGTTTCTCGTGAAGGTTACGGATACTTGAGTTGACAACCTTCCCCACTGATAGCATATGTAATACAGTTATAAACCGATGGGTGGTGTAGGTGACGGCATACCCACTCATTTTTTTTTTGTTTTAAACAATAATAGTATTTTTTTGGTTTTCTCGAATTTAAGGGTTATGGACACTTCCAAGTACCCAATAAAGTTACTTGCTGAGTGTTGGGTTTCTGCCAGTTGGCGATGAATTTTTGGGACACTTAAACCTCGCCCACTTCCCAACTTTGACCAAAACTTTGACTCGCTCTAACTTCTCCATCTCAGAGGCTCGGATTGGAGATTTGTTTTCACCGTTGGAATCGGGTCGACGAGTACTTAAATCTAAACCCGGTTTAGGATTCATATGACCACTTTGAATATTGACCAATTTTAAGCCACTTGTCCTCAGGATATCTGGGTGATCCTCTCCTTGAGGAGCTTTTGGACCACAAAAAGCATTAACACATCAGCTTACCTTTGCTTTGTGTCTTCGCCAATATACTTTCAATCACTGCACACAAAATCTAATTTTATATTTTACAATCATATACAAACCACACATGACTCAAAAAACCCCTCACTTTGAGAGTTTGCTTACCTCATTTTATTCAAGGATTACATAATAAAAACCAATACTTCATCCTACTCAAAGGTAAAAATATCATTGTTTCATTTGGAGAACCGTAGGTATATCATCACTTTTTTGTTTATTCGCAATGCATGATTTACAAGCTGTGGCCATAACAAACTAATACACTCTAAAAAAACCATCTTTTACTTAATAAAGTAAATGGGTGAGTCTCCCTGTGGTGGGTTTTCTTGTGGAATATTTTTGATATTGGATTCTTCATGGGTGCTTTTTTTTGGCCTAAAGTGTTTGACATGTAGATCTACGGTGTTCATTCTTGTGGTAATTATCCTTCCTCTTCCAATTTCGAGACTATCTTGGAATGCTTCCTCTCGGTGTGCCTCGATAAGTGCTCATGGATCCCTCATTGTCGCTTGAGCACGTGATGAAGTACCATCAACTATCGTAGGTGGGTCGTTGGTTGTCTTGAAGCATTCCCCAACTTCCTTCCTTACATACCCAATTCTGCATAATGGGGCAATTCTTCTACTTTGATAGGGTTTATGATTCCTTGGTCATTAATGCCAAGGCCCTTTTCCATGATACCCCATCTTCTTCAACGAGTTTGACCCCGATACATGGTATGCTTTTAAAAAGCACCGAAATCATCATAATGAAAAGTATATGAAATCAAAGAATCACTTATTACCTCGGGGTTCTATTGCATCTTCCTCGAGCCTCGTCGTTAGCTTGCAACTAGCATAGCGCAACCTTTTTTCTCCTTTTACGCACTACTGTGGGAATCTCTTTCGCTACGTATTCTGCGCGAGCGCTTTAATTGATCTCATCAAGTTCCTTTTGGTCCATGTCACATTGGGCGGCCTTTTCATCTTTGGTGCATTATCTATTGAAACTTTTGTTTCATCGCCAAAATGCGAACCCAAATCGATGGGTCCATCTGCTTTGTAATTCAAGAGTTGCAATCCTCCTTTCATCACCAAATACGACCCCAAGTCAATTGGTCTACCTCATGCTACTCTGCCCGGTCGTGACCTTCTCGCCTCTTCCTCGATTCGAAATTTTGATCTTGTTGCGTGATGGAAGCTATCTTCGGCCTCTCCGCTTCTGTCATCCTTCTTAGGCCTCAACTCGAGTGTAGTTTCCCGAAATTGTCTTTGTCGTGTACTTATTTCTCCTGATGGGTACAAGAGGTCTTTTCTCCTCTTCTCTTTGTTATTTGCGGCTCACCGATCATTTTTTTCATGCGTCGCCCTTGTTTTCAAGATACATGGCCTTCATCTTGACCTCATCGATGGTGGTAGGTTTGAAACAATAATAATGAATGTCTTATGTAACCATGTAAAGAAACAATATACTTAGTTACAATATACGGTGAATCTAATGGAATGTCTAAGTTCAATACTTTGTTCCTAAATTCTTCGATGAATTTTTGCACATTTTGGCCTTTGCCTTGCTTTAGGTGTTTCCATTCCATTAATGTTTTTTTCTTGTAACTGATAGGTGGCCCAGATTTTTAATGCATAAATAAAATTTAACCACGAGGGAGATAAGGTTACCCACATATTTTCTTTTTGCCTTGCGATTTTATTTGTCCCCTCCAAACAAGAGCGGTGCCACTCGGTCGAAGAGATGCCAACTGGGCCTTTCCTCATCTTTCTTGATCTATAGAATTTGGTAGTGAACCTCAATCTATCTAATCCTATTTTTGAGCTTTTTTAAAATTAAATTCTCATACATACATAGGCAAGTCAAACTTTACATATAGTTTAAAGAAAGGTTTCTTAGATGTACGCATGTGACATACGTGAGAATGATGAGAAGAAGAAGAAGAACTATCAGAAGATGGAGAGGGAGAGGCAGCTTCTCCACCATATCCATGATTTACTAATCCATGATCATCTACGCCTTTCTTCTCGGTTTTATGGTCTTTTCATACTTTGCAAACAATTTGTCTACTTTCTTTGCCATGTTGTAGAATGCCTTTACCGGTAATTCCACTTTTCTTCCCAATGAGATTCTTCATTTTCCATGTCTCTTCTTCGTGGTGCATGTCTGCAGCAGATCAAAGAAATTAAGCTTTCCTTCACCTTTTGGAAAGCTTGTTTACCGGATTTAGCACGTACTCATACAATTCACATCAACAAATACACGCTATGATACCACTTGATCCAAGATCTTTTTATTATAGATGCATTAAATAATTACATATAACGGAAGCACTTAAAATTATGATAACATAAGCCCATAAAGCGAAGAGAAAGGAGAAAATACCATGCATGAGATGAGGGCACCAAATGTTGATTATAGAGTTCGTCCAATTTGGACTACGTCTCCGAGGGCCACCTTGATAGTGGGGAGGTCTTGTTCGTGGTGCATGTCCTGCTTCGAGATCAAAGGACTTAAGCTTTCCTTGGCCTTTTTCAGCTTGTTTAAGTTGTATGATACTCATGCAATTCACATCAACGAACACGCTATGATACCACTTGATCCAAGATATTTGCTTATAGATTCATTAAATAATTACATATAATAGAGCACCTAAAATTATGATAACATAAACCCATAAAGTGAAGAGAAAGGAGAACATACCATGCATGGGAATCGACACACCAAAAATTTGATTACGGAGTTCGTCCGATTTGGACTACGTCTCCAAGCCTTGCTCAACGGTGGGGAGGTATTCATTCATTCGGTGGCAAAGAAGAACAATAAGTATAAGTGAAATTACATAAAACACCCTTATACCTCAATCTTGAGAAAATGGGTGAAAAATGGAGAGCTCAATATTTGAGAAACGTACATCACCTTTGAGATCCTATCAGAGGTGTAAAATCGACATGAAATTTGTCGCAAATGGACACTCGTAAGTTACGAACCCGGGGATATTTTTTATTCCCTCGATATTCCCTTGGCAAGGTTTGCCCTGCGGCGGCCGCTCTTGGTTGCATCTCCCTTTCTGCCTTGCCGGGGTACCTTTTGCACAATGGACGTGATTTTATATAATTTTACGGTGGACTATTCAAATTCGGGGCGATTGGTGCGTTATTAGCACACTTAGTCGAAGTTCATTGGCAAGATGCGAGTGCGGGTTCAAGCAGGCAGGCCATTTGGCAACGTTTGTTTTCTATTTGGTTGGTTTTAATAGTTTTTGGTTTTTGGTTGATAAGTCTTGGGACTTCATGGCAGAGTTGGCCACGTGGGCCGAGTGGGTTTGACCTGGCGGTCCCCTCCTCCATTGCCTTCGGAGTGGCTTAAGCCGGTAGTAATATGTGGTGTGGCGTGGGCTAGGTCCACAGTGGCTCACCCACCGCTCATTCATGGCTTGTTTCTCGTGGAGGTTCAGTGTGAGTTGACAACTCACATTAACATATGTATTATAGTTATAACGAGTTGTGGTGTGGCCGGGGGTGGTGGCCCGCCACCCTCATTTTTTGTATATATATATATATACTTTATTTTTATTTTTTTAAATAATAGTCTTTGGGTTTTCTCAAATCTAAGGGTTATTGTATATTTCAAGTACGAAAAAATTCAACGCTTTGGGTGTTGGGTTTCTTGTTGATTGGAAGTGAATTTGTGGTACACTTAAAATCGGCCCACTACCCAAATTTGACCAAAATTTTACTCGCTCTAACTTCTCCATACATGCTCGGATTGGAGGTTCATTCACACCCTTGGAATCGGGGACAACGAGAACCTTCAATTTGAACCTAGTTCGATAGTCCGTCCAACCACTTTGAATTTTGACCAATTTTAAGCCACTTGTCCTCTAATGTCACACTTGGATCACCTATGCTCCTATATGTAGTTAAACTTGTATAATGCATATTTGTGACATGTTTGATGAATTTACTATCGTAGCTATTAGGGGTCTAGTGAGTCCTTGTTCAAGTAATTGCATTTGTATCATTATTCCATTGTTATCTTTCATTCACGGAAATACCATATGATTGGCCATTGACTGGGGTCACAGCCTTGGAATTTAGCCTTAAATCTCACGGTCGCTAGCACGGCACTAGTAGAAAAGGTTGCAATCACACATGCGGGCTCATGGGAAGCGTTAGGGCTGCGGTGACTTGGAGGGCTTGGAAAGGGAGTAGCGCGAGAATTAATGTGACAAACATTAAGTTTGTCGTAGGGGTTATTCACTTGGAAGGTTTGAATGGCTCTTTGGGGTTCTTTCGAGTGTAGAAAGGTCTATATTGTTGTGTTTCGTCAATTCCCCTTCATACTTAGACACATGGGGAGTTGAATCATATCATAGTAACTCTTCGTCACATGTTTACCTCGATTTAGTCAGATTACTTGGGTAGATGTGGAGGAGGGTGTTACGAAAACATTGTTGAGTGATCTCTTATTTTTCCCATTTTCTAGCCCTTAGCTACGATACCATGTTGGAAAATTGGTTAGGGCATAGTTTTTTCCATTCTTGATAGTTACTTTTTATTATATTATATTTATGTGTGTGTATTTTCATTATCAAATAAATTCCAAACAACGGAATCACATGAACACGGGATGTAGGCACCATGTCGGGTAAAACCCCCTCCTAGAGGGTAAAACTCGTAAAATTTTTCTTCCCCATCAACTTAAAATGAGATTTTTGAGGCCTTGGAGCCAAATACCAACACACCATGATCATATCAACCACCCAACCAAGAGATCTTCTTCATCGAATTCAACCACTATATGTTGATCCTTTAGAACTATGGAGACCCTAGAGGAAATTCGTACTTCGGAGGAGAGTGACATACTTTTACTTTCTCGCTAGACTTCCTGCCTCTTCAGCTATTCACATTCCTCCCTTGCTTGAACAAATCCAAAAAAGATGTGATTCAATTTCTCATCAATTGAGGTCAAATTTCATCATATTTATAGTCTTCTTGTGGGATGGACATGTCACTTCAAGTTTTAATTGAAGGTTTGTCTGACCTCATGTTGGTGGACTCTAAAGCCTTTTTACAAAAATAAATTTTTCTTTTTCTTTTTACAAGAGCCCCCGATGGGCCCATGACATCATGACTTTGACTTTGACTCCAAGTAAATCCATAAAGCATGTCTGATAGGTGCCATACCTATTGACTATTGACCCAAGCATGAAACACATGCATTAATAAGTCAATATTTTACAATAATAAAAAAAAATTTCTTCTTTGATAATACATAATTACATCATGACACAAAATTAATTATGAAGACTAGCTAAATTCATTTCAACATTATCTTTCCACATCGGTATGCCATCCCCATCTTGTCACATCATTCTCTACCACCTATCATACCCGTATGGTCATGATGCTACCATGCGTCACTAAAAAAAGGGCCACATGGCCACCCGAAATTCCAAATTCACTTGCCACTTGTCATGACCATAGTGTTTCATGGAATCATCATACTACCTTATCTTCCATGCCACCTTTCCATGTCATTACAATATCACTATCCTCACCTTAGTGTGCCACGTCATATGTGCATGGGAATTTAGGCCCTAAAATATTTCTGGCTCACCAACCTAAACATGACATGTAAAATATACACAAGGATCCTCCTTGGGGGGCGTTACACTAGTTTTTTCTATTATCTTCCATTAATCCTTCAAAACATTTCTTATCAATTTGTATCTTTGCTATAGTGTTGCTTCAATAAATATACCATTCCTAAGTGTTGATTTCTTGAAAACACATTATGCTTGGATTTTATTATTTTGTACTTTCAATTCAAAAAACATTGTAAATGTTTTGTGAGACTACAATGACAACAAAATGACATGCTTGCATTTAGAATGTGCTCAACATGTAATCCATTTGATTCATTATATTTCTCATAATTGGTTTTATGTAAGGGTTGGGTAAAATTTAGATTCTAGATATTCTCTCATATATTCTTTAGATACACGACATTCTCTTTTCATTTTTTGAATATCTACCTAATTATTGCCCCGAATAATTATTATTTTAACCTTTGAAGTGTTTTAGAAATAAAAAATGTCATGGCCTTAGGGGAGATACGAGAATCCTTTGTGACTTTGTTGTTTGAATTTTGATTGAGAGAATAAAAGTATATTATAATTATAGAAAAGGATATCTTTCTTCCATTAACATTGTTCCATAGAGTTCTTACCTTCTTTTGAACCTTGCATTTTTTTGGCTACTATTATTATCATCTCTATGGATATTGAAGATAGTTACAACCACAGGAGTGAAGATGTAATTGATATAATTAGTTCCTTATTGTATTTTAGATGGTGCATCTTCAGCCACATTTACTTTCCATTTTATGTACATTATTTCAAAATTGAGAAATAGATTCGGGGTACTCTCCTTTCGAGAGTTGTTGAAGGTTTGATATTTTATCCCAAATCCTTTCAACCTAATACGAAATCTTGTAGGTTTCTCTGCTGTATTTTGATTGGTATTATTTAATTCTCCATAAATCTTCTAGAAAAATTTCCTTGCACTACGACCTTTACGATTACCATTTTGTCTTGTAATTTGACTACCGCTTCATGGTGAAGTTCATAAACTCTCATTTAGCCATTGTGAATGACCACTTCATGGTGAAGACATTGTTGAATGACTACTGGTTGGATGCGATCGAGGTACTTACATTTGGACCAAATTATATTTTTTTTAATGCGTGGGAGGTCTTTGGATATTAGACGGTACATGGAAACCACCCGGAATATCTCACCTCTTAACGGACGGGACAAATCGTCGAATGCTCCAGAACGTTGTATCGTGGAACCAAGTGTCGAGCTATAACACTCTTATCGCACAAACTTATTACAATGTTTGTTATATGGCGCTACGTGACGGAATGAAACAGCAGGTCTGTCAAACTAGACTAATAAGTCTTCGAATATACGACATCGAAAGTGTTGCCATTTTGGCATCTGGAAACTTATAATATAATACTCTTGTTTCAAAAAAAAATTCATAAAATCGATTATCCAATGCTCGATCATCTTCAGCGATACGACCACCATATAGAAGGAACAAACCGGGTCCATTCGGACTAAACTAATAATGTGTCGAATATTTGACGTCAAAGTTGTTATCACTTATATTGAACCTTAGAGGCTGAGAGAGCAATCCCGAAATTAACCTCAGAAATAACCCAGCCAAGTAGCTAGCCCTACTAGGCAAAGGAGAGGGCACTCTCTCAGTATGGATCTTAATCAAAATGAGCGGGAATAATATTTTAGGCTAGATAGTAGTTCGGGGTTTTGATTTTGATTGTGTAGAGTTTGTTGGATCGGGGAGGGGGAGTCGGAAATAGCTAGGAAAATGAAAGGAAATTAGGTCAAAATTTGCGGGGGTTACAGGGAAAGATAGGTAGAAGGCTTGACATGAAAGAATCATTGTAATTTGAGAGTGTGAGGAAAAGGCCAGTGAGGGGAGTTAGGAAGATCATATAAGATGAATTCTCCCTAAAGCCCAAGAAAATAAACAAATTATGCTAAATTTCCCAAAACGACATGAAACATGGTCTACCTTTCGACTTGAAATTAAGCATATCATAGACATGAAAATGGTTTACTCAAACACAATACATTCATGTCCTGAAGACTAGGAAAACTCAACAATTTACCTCTAAAGAGGAAATTGATTCATTTGACCTACGAAGACTTATATGATGCATATCCTACAGATAAAAGTCAAAAATGATATTTACATTCACCATGACCATACACATCGGTGATTTTCTCATTTTCCCGGGTAAAAAGTCAAAAATTCAAAATTTTGTTGATCTTGATGAAAACCATTTTCTTGGCGCGTGCGTACCATGTCGAATAAATGGCTTGTCTTGCGGGGAAAATTTTGGAGGCCTTCCGTGTCCAAATGAGCTCCATGATAGCTCATTGGAAATATCTCGACTCTAGTTTCCAAATATGCCTCCGAGTTTCCAAAATGGTGTCCCTCGACTGTCAAAAACACAGTATCCCAAGGTAAGTAAACGTGCGGCGTAAACCAAAAACAAGGGTAGAAACATGTTGTTTTTTAATTTTTGCCTTTTGAGGGACTGTTCTCCTCAAAATATTAAAAAAATTGTTGGATTTAATGTCCCCCATCATTATGAACATGATGGTGGTGGAAATTTTGAAATTGGATGCCCCAAAAAGAGCGCAAGCATGATAGGCGTTGCGCGTTTACTTGAGAATTTATGTTTATCGAAATTCCCCAAAAACTCAAAAATGCACCTGATACCAAATGTGTTAGAATTGTCAAAATTGTGAATTTACTTGTTGATCAAGGGTTAAGAAGGTATGAAGAAATTTTCTGTGACTATGTCTAGTTTCCCCTTCTCCTTTTGCCAGTCCAGAGTCTTGAATCTTTGCATGGACTCGTTTGAGCTTGGCCCAGCCCACCAATCCTGTTTCTGCTCATGGAATAGTGCTTTTTTATCTGCAACGAATATCATTGCCCTTTTGGCCTTCTCCATCAATCCCTCCAAATTCAAGTTAGCTCTGTCAATCCATGACTCTCTATCTCTTACTAATCTCAAGGGTAAGTAGCTCACTTGGAGTGAGTTTCTCTGCAACTACGACCTCTCTCTTTGTCTCTCACGGAGCTAAAGCTCTCTGCAAGCCTATTGTCCTTGGTCTGTGTCTTTGTACGGGAGGCTAACCCTCCTCATCATCAATCTCACCAAATCTACCCAAGGTCTCCTCTAAAAAAGCCTTAGCCTTCCTGCTTACTCTTTTTGAACTTAGATGGCCATAACCTCACTTGATGATCTGATTGGTCTTGAAATTTTCATTTTCTACTCAAGGAAGTCAATCACATATTGTTCTCTATCAATATTAGGTTGAAACTCACTAATATTTTCCTCTTTGCTTCTATTGTGATTTATTGGTGACTCTAACCTCGTCCTCATCATCGGGATCGATTAGGCCCCAGAAGCTCTAATTATCGGTAATTAGGCTTTGTAGCATTTTCCTGCCCTTGTCTAGCTGTTTTGTTGATGAAGAAAGCATGGTCCCTTTCACACCATGTGAAGCGAACACATGCCTATGGCCTCTCACGACGAGGTCTTGGGAAATGGCTCAACATCAATCACATTAGCCCAAGTTGCTTCAATGTCCCTTTCCTTTGCTTGATGCTCCGGTATCATGATGGGATGCGAGGTTATAGAAAGTGAAGAAGAAGGATCAACATGAGGTGAATGGTTGAATAGGTGATGATGTATGGTATGACGAAATTTGAAATGGAGAAGTAGATATGGGATGGTGAGATGATGAAGGGATATTTTTCTCATGATGACTAGGTGGGGTAGTGAAAACTTCATTTTGCAATGAAAGTGTTCCATGGGATATTCTTTTGCTCCAAGCGATGCATGACCAACATCTTGATGAGGGAGTGATGAAAAGACTACTGCATTTGATGATTACCTAATCCCTTTACACAATTAATTCCATCTTGTCAATGTTGCGGAAGAGATAGTAAGGCAAGTGAAGCATTGTGAATCTAGTGAAGTTAGAGTCGAATATGGTATGAGTAGAGTCGAAAAACCTCCCCTCACAAGTGAAGTACTTCATGATTATTTTCATCATGGGAACATATGAATGAGGATGAAGAAAAGGAAAATTGACTTCTTATGCATCCTTGTATTTAGTTTTGGGATATGGTTCATAATGCTTAGATCGAGGTTTCTTGTTTAAACCATCTCTCTCCCACATTAGGGATCCATTGTATCATTGCGTGGAATCTAGTGGACATATCAAAAGTAACCTAGCAATATTGACTTGCTTATCATGAAGGTTTGTGATGAATAACCTTATAGCTGAGAGTGATATTGAATGCATTCACCCTCTCACAAATCTCAAAACAACCAACATGCTTGAAAGAAGATACGGTGAGAGGAGAGGCCATGAGTTCCCTTGTATTTATTGGTTAGAATATATTAATTTTCCCTCCTCTTTGGTCATTTCTCCTTGGTATTTGTGCCTCACCAACACCTCTATCTTCTTCTTCGGACATTTTGATTTTTACTTAGGAAACCACTAGGGTAAAAATTGGAATGCGATGAAGGGAGAATGAGATGAATCGCTGACTTAGATGGATGAAGAAATGAATGTAAATAGAAAACCTAGGTTAATGAAAACCCTAGGGATTAACCATGCTCATGGCCGATATGGGTTTAGGGAGATGAACAAAGATATGATGTATGAAAAATGATAATGAACTAAAACTAGGGTTTCATAAGCTATGGCACTTTCAACTCTTGAAAGGAACACTAAACATGTGAAAAGAGGTATTTTATGGCCACTTGCGATAAAAAAACTCCTTGGAGAAATTTATGAGGAAACCAAAGGCTGGATGGAAGCGGTGACAACCTTCAAAACAACCCTTTGTGTAAACGCACAACGTTTCTAAGTAAGAGCGCGGCGCGGGAAGAACGTGCGGCGCCTTTGTTAATTACTCCCGGATTTTAGGGTAAACATGTAGTGCGAGTTTGGGTAGGCACGCGGTGTCATGATGAATGCATAATGCCGACCTCCAAACACACATCGCCTTCTTGATTTTGGCCCAAGCCCCAACAGGTAAACTGGGTACTCTCTTGTTGAAAACCCTTGAAGGCTAGATGGCAACAACGACTTATTTTAAGATGCTTAATGAGCTTTATAGCTTTAGTGAATTTGAATTTTAATCCAAATTACCCACTTTTATAATGTTATTTCTTCTTCTTTGACACTAATATATACTTTCTTTTCTTACTTTTGGCACTATAGGTTGATTAACATGAAGTTTGGCTCTCTTGCTCACTTAGGCTAAACATAATTTCACTTTGTGACTTTGGTATTGTATTTATTACATTTGAAAACATAAAATTACATTTGGAAAAATTGAAATAAATTAAAAATTTGACTTTTCTATCAAAATGACATTTTTATATAAAAGTCATTAAACTGATCTGACTTTGAAAGTATAATAAATACATCATGGTAGATCTTCGATCCCTCTCATATATGTGCGACCTCATATGAATGAAGGAATGACCTTAAAAAATGCAAAACCCTAATGACCTAATGGGGCCAATTTTTGGACACGACCTTTGAATAGAAAAGACTTCCAAGTGAATAGAGCATTTCCATAGGTGTTATTATGCTCGAAGGGAGACATGACGTCGAGACAATATGATATTCGCTGAGGGAGAAAAAGGTATTTGTGGAGCCAGGACCACAATGGAACAACATTTATGTCATGACCTAATGGAATGATGAAAAAATTATTCGAATGGGACACCTAATATTCACATGAAAATGTATTTTGATCCCTGGTGGAAGTATGCAAATGCGACACTATGAAAGTGTCTCTATTTTTTCCATATAGTGCAAAGAATATTTGACGTTTACCCTGTCACATATACGATGAATGTGGGTGTCGCAACCAAAACATTTACCCCATCACATATCTTATTAATGTGGGCATCACAAAATTGGCCGCAAGCGTCGGATGTTTAAAGACGTTTTCATCCATCTTTGGCATTGAATATGTGACGGCTTCCCTTTGAATATCCAATATTTAATAAAGGGTTGACTATTCTACACAATCCTACCAAAAAAATTGGCTCCAAATATAATGTGTTGGATGCTTGACAACAATAAGTCAAATATTCGATGAATATATGATTTTTACCCCATTTGTAATAGTGATGGTATATGGCTCTCTCTTGAAGCTCTTCTTTTTAATTCGTGGGAACCTTTGTTGTAGTCTTTGGGTTATGTCGACATATTAGAGTCACGTCCATGTTTTTGGGTTAGATGTCTATCTTTTCTTAGATTCTAGTGTACCCCATATTATTTGGGGCACGTAATGTTAGTGTTCACTTCAGGTGTTTTCGATGGCATTTTGTTGGTTCATGGGTTGATGGTGTTTCCTTTTCGGTGATGCCCTTGGGGGATTTTCTCCGATTAGCAGGTTGGGTCTTGTGGATGAACAAGGTGTTGATATGGTGTGGTTTACCTGGATTCTTGGGTGAGCTTCTATTTTGGTTTAATCCTTTCTTTTATGGAGGAATTCCAAGCCTAGAAAATCAAAGATGTAGCATTTTTTGTATATATGTAATCGATAATTACCTACATTATAAGTGACGAGAGGTTGAGATCGAGTTTTGGTACTCCCTATGTAAGAATAGTTTTATCTATATGTCGAGTTCTTAGTATATTAAAGAATAATTATTTTTTATATAACACTTTTTACTATATTAAAGAATAATTAATTTCTATTTTGATCTAATACGTATATATTTTTGTTTTTTCTAAGCATTTTTTTCCTATCAATTGTATCACAATTGGGTATATATTTTTAAGAACGGTAAGTTTAAGTTGTTTATTTTTCGAAGTTCAAGTTCCCTAGATGTTTTTAGGGTCTTGACATTTATGCATATAAAAACACATTTTTAATATGAGAATTCATAAATTCTGGAGAAAATGTCATTCTATTAGTTAGGCAATGAATTATACACACACTAATTCAAAAAAAAAAAATTTAATAATTAAATATATAGTTAAGATTACAAAGAAATTTACAAAAATTTTGGCTAGTAAAAGAAGAATTTCTAATCTATTTTATTTATTCATTACTATTAGACACAATCCTCAAGGATTGGGTGAAATATGTAAATAGAGTAATTTTAACAAACCTTGGAACTAGAATATCAAATCTCCCCAACTCTAATGTATATAATGATATTCAAATTAAAGGAAATTGAGATTGGGAGTCTAATTTGTGATCCTTGGTATGACATAGTATCAATTAGGATCCCAATTTGAATGTCTTTGCTAGCATAAATACTCTGCCATTTTTCCTCGACTCATTCTTTAGTCTATATTCATTTCACCAAACATTTTAAAAAAAATTCCTATGTCCTACCGAGTCCAGTGCTGTCACGCTCATCGGTTAGCGCATAAAAAATGTCCATGTCTTTTCAATCAATTGTATTTTCCTACTTTTAAGTTTGACATGCAACAAATTCATTTGTCTATCGCTTTGAAATACATTACATGTCTTTCTAACCTTGTCTCTTTACTTGCCTCTCCTTTTAATGTAGAAATAACCAGAAACAACCCTAACATCTTGTCATTCAAAGAGTATTTAAACGTTTCTAAGTGTGGGTAGATCTCATGGGTACCTTTGCGATTAATACAGCATGCCTTGGCTTCCAAAATGAGGCCTCTATCTCACTTAAAATTTTATGTTAGCCTTCCTATCTATCTACTCAAGTTTTAGTTAGATTATTTTCATCTACGACGCCCAAATTCATCCATTGATTGAGTATTAGGATTCTCTTTGTATGAAAATATTCACCCAAAATCTCTTGCAAAGTGGATGTCTTATCAACTACAAATCTCTTTTGTGCCATTTTGTGTTGATCTTCCACGTTCATGGTTTTGGGTACTCCATTCCTAAGCACGAAACTCACGGATTCATGATCGTTGATGCATAATTGGTCTTCTTTTATATCGATGATTGAACAAATAGAGGCGGAAAGGTGGAGAAATTAAAAATGAAGTTACATAGAACATTATTACATGATCTCAATAAAGAGTTTTTATTTTTATTTTGATAATGCATAAACACGATTGATTCACAAAAAAATTGATTAAAGATTACGAACTTCCATTGCAAATTAATTTTTAAAATGAAGTATGTATCGGAGTGGAGCATTTTCCTTTTCATAATGGATTTATATACACTCAAGCTAGTGAAATAGTTCCTCACGAGTTGATAATCCCCATGGGCTTATAGGTTTTTTTTCTATTCCATTAGAAGACAGACACGTGGTGACTCATAGTGCGGGATTTTCAAAACCTCTTGAAATTTTATTTTAATGGGAATTTTGTATACCAACCTATTTCTTGTTATTGGTGTCACTACTTGGGAATTGTGCAATATACTATTCGTTATGTTTTATTTCAAGCAGTATTTTGTTTATGAGTGTGGACTTGAAGAATAAATGACTTTTATAGATTACGGTTTGCTTTTTTGTTCATTTCCTTAAGAATAATACCACTTCGAGTGTTGTAGATTCATATTAATTGCTTGGAAGGAGCTAAGCTTGAGGATATTTTTCAATGACTTTACTTATAAAATATGAACTCTCTCATCATAGTAGGTGTAGTGCTCAATGGAAAAGGAGAACTACCATGAATGGTCCAAAAATATCAGGCACACCCTTATCTTCAATAAATTATGGAAAGATGTATATGAAGGAAAGATGACAATGTGCACGAAAAGCCCACATCGGATAAAGATCACTATATGGGAGAACAAGGATAACGGAAGCCTATGCCCTAATCATTGCTTCTATAGCGAAGAGGCCTAGTCTTCATATTATTCCAATTAAAAATGCTTATGATGCATTATATAAGTTGAAATATTTATATCACTCACCCTCCAAAATTGGAAGTAGTTCAATTAATGATCAAGCTCTTCAACATGAGTTGAAGGAAATGATCGTTTGTCCTAGATTCATAAATTAGAGCCATAATGCATGACAGCGGCCGGTGGATTTTAAATGGATATCCCTCTCCTGGCCTTTATTAGGTCAGCTATCCTACATATTATCACTATCTTGAATCTTACAAGCTAGTGCTTAACTCAAGGACATTTATTTTGACTCTCTTGTGGAGAATTTTTGTAGGATGGGAGAAATATTTTGGAAAAGAGGAAGATAGCTTCTTAGGTCCCTAAAGAAGAAGTGTGCCTTACATATAAATATAAGAAGTAGTCACAAGATTCTTCTAGATGAAGAGATGGTAGAAGAGGATGTAGAAGGAATAACAACATAGTAAAGGGGGTAAATATCATCGAGGGGGTAAATGATCTCCATTGTATTCATTGTAATATATATGGACATGATGCATCCACATGAAAATACCTTGGGAAATAATCAAGAGAAAAATAATACAAAGGTAAAAAAACATATCTGACTAAAGGTAAAACACCTAAATCTACCCATTATACTATTTCCCATTGCAATATTTAACTAATTGATGATATGTTTCATACTTCATTTGATTCTTGAAATATACTTTACTTGATACGAATTAGAAAATTACCACATGAATTTCTAGAAATACTTCTTTTAAGACTTCGAGTGACAATGTAGATGGATAAATATACATGGCATACAATTGAAGTCTCAAACCATATGGACTTGGAATTGTTAATGCGAAACTACTTAGTGATGATTTAGAAACTCATTAAAACATTCCAATCATTGGACTAGATTCCTCTTTAAAGGGACCAATTTTGACCATTGAAGGACTTGATTTGGACAAGGGAAAGTGTATTTTAAGTGAAGCCCATAATGACACATTTGATACGGTCATCCCTAGGAAATTTCACCTTGGAAGCCTATAAATACAAGTCAAGTCACCCTCATTTGAAATCATCAACAATCATCTTCTTCTTCTCTCTTCTTTGGTTTGGTTGAGCAATTATGAAGTTGGTTCACGGATATTGGTTTGTATAGGTCAGAATCGCGAGGTTTGAAGCTTGCACATTTGGATTAAGGTTTAATTTCTAATTGCAAGGTAGACACAATAATTTTGGTTGTATCTTGCATGTATACGGAGCCTATCCTTTGCGATCGAAGCTTCATTTGCACACAGAATCTCCCTCTATGTGGTTAGGATTTAGCGTTTCATTTTACGAGGTGAGCGCAATTGAAAATAATTGACCGCGGATGGGAAAGTTAACTCTAATCGGTATTGTTCTTTGGGATCATATTTCTGGAATTTGTTTGGTGTATCTTTTTATGGATAGTTTTGTATTGGCTCATTGTACTCTCTGTTGAATATTTATGACAATCTAATATAAGAATAATTTCAAAGGGTTTTCCCCCTTGTGGGGTTTTTCCACAGTCTTTGACCAAATTCGTGTCTCTTGTTGATGTGTTTATTGTCTACTATTGTCATTTTAATTATTTTCCTATCTTAATTTCTATTGGGCTGTGAAGATAATTCATTATTATTTAAATATTTTTATTCCAGATAAATTGTTGGGCTAAAATGTTGAAACATCTATAAAATTCAGGCAAAATTAACTTTAATTATTGAAACTAAGGCTGAAATCCGAATCTAAGTGAGAAACAATCATGTTTGAAAATTTGAAGGGCCTATATCATCAAGTCAATAGTAAACCTCTTATGAGGAAAATTACAATTTGGTGACTCATCTACTTTTAACTGCTTGGAAAATTAGTTGAAAATCATAGTTGATGGCAATGATGTTTGGCAATACGCTCAAGAAAACGTACATGAGCCTCTAAAGAATAGCTTATCTTGAAAATAAAAAGTACAAGAAAGGATATTTTAAAGAAAATAAAATTGTAGATGATGGCATTTACAAAATCATTTACTTTCATATGTTGGTAATTTGAAAAGAAGTATTAAGGATATGTATGATAAAATAGATGGAATGTATGAAAACAATTTTAATGAAATCGTCTCCTTGAAATATCAACTTAAATATATGAAAATAGATAAAGGAGAGCACATTGCAATCCTATTATGAGGATATCTTGTCTTTAATATAAATTGAAAAGAGTTGGGGAAATCGTACACAGCCAAAGGTTGCAGTGGTAATCACAGAGGTCTCCCTCATATTTGGGAAACCTTAATTACCATTAAACCATAACAATGTTTATCTTCTTGGTGATCTCATTGAAAAACTCACTTAAGAAGAGTCGAGGATTATCTCAAGAGGCGGGATACAAAAGTGTAAAAGAAGAAAGAGCTCGTTGCTTTCATCACCCTGCTTGGAAGAATAAAGGAAAAGGAGGTCCATGAGTTCAAGAAATCCTCACTCCTCAAATTCAAATAGAATGAATGGAAGATAAAATGAATATTCACATATTGAATCTTGCAGAGATGCCATAAAGAAGGACAACATGCTCGATATTTTCCCCAGAAAAAAATGGACCATCTTTATAACTAGGAGAAATAATAATATGTTTAATAATCCAAGAAGAAGATATGATCAAAGTAATGATTGTAATGGAAGAGATGAAAGAAGAGAAGAAGAGATTCTGCGAGTGATCATGAAGAAGACCATATCAAAAGAAGTCAAGAAATACTAGGTATGAAATTAATGTTGCAAATGAATCTAAATATATTTTTATTTATACACTTTCTAGTTCTATCCTTCGGATACTTGGTATAGTTGGTTATTTGATAATGGGGCCTCTCATCATTTCTCTAGGTGTAATTAGACTTACTCTCTAATTTTATGGAGATGGATTCAAGTTTGAAGATTATCCTTGGAGACAACTCACTCATCTGATTAAAGGCTTTGGTTCTCTTAAATTTCATCTAGATTATGGGAAGTTTTTTATGCTCCATGATGTGATGTATGTGATGGGTTGAAGAAGAATTTGGTTTCTCTCTGCTTTGGAAGACAAAGGGATGAGGTTTCCTTTCTCAAGGGAAAATTACTTACTTGGGCTGGTGGGATCCCTTATAAGAGATGTTTTCACACTAGTATCAAGATTTTAAGGACTCTATAAAGTCAACGGAATACCACTTCTAGCAATGGTCGTGATATTTAATCATCAAAGTGAGATATAGCACTGAAAATTAGCCCATTTACATTGATTATCTTCTTAAATTGAAGAAATTGGTATTTAGGTGTAGTGTTCAAGCCCAACACTATGGAGTATGTCTTGGATGTGCCGATGGAAAGAATACAATGGGACCATTCCCCTCTAGCCGAGGAAAGATGAAAGAAATCCTCCATCTCTTTCATTCTAACATATATGGTATGATTCCGGTACATTCACTTGATCTCTAGTACATTACCTTCATTTATGACTTTTCAAGGAATACTTGGATATATTCCTTGAAGTATAAGGATGAGGCCTTCCAGCTTTGTTCAAAATTTCAAGGCTTTGGTCGAAAATCAAACAAGGGAAGAAAATTAATATCTTCGGGTTTGAAAATGGTGGAAATTACATTTCAAAAGAGTTCATATATTTTTTCAAGAATGAAGGATCGATAAAGAGACAATTGTGCCATATATCCGAGAAAAATGGATTAGTAGAGAGAAAGAACAATTCTATTATGGAAGTGGCCCATTCCATGCTCCATGATCAAAATATGCAGTGTTCTTTTGAGGGCTACTAATGCGATGGCATATGTTCAAAATAGGGTTCATCATCAATCATTGAACAGCAAGACTCTGAAGAATTATTCTGAAGTCCAAACTACAGAGATTTGTCACCTCTAGTATATTTGGTTTCCAC
Organism: Pinus albicaulis; assembly: GCA_034641835.2. Taxonomy (NCBI): domain Eukaryota; kingdom Viridiplantae; phylum Streptophyta; class Pinopsida; order Pinales; family Pinaceae; genus Pinus; species Pinus albicaulis. Next base: position 269,643,877 of record CM076569.1, on the reverse strand, counting down.
GTATATTCCCATGTGTTGAAGGACAAAAGAAATAAGTTGGAAGCCACGGGAAGAAAAGTGAAAATTTTTTGGATATTGTGAATATTCTAAGGAATTTATAATATATTCATGGTCGAAAAGGGAAGGTTGAAATTATCGGGGATGTAACGTTTGATGAAGATCATTTTCCCTTGGGAAATCAGAGGACCTGTCACCTTATCTCCTCTTGAGAAAGAAGAATGAGAAATGGATATTTTAGAAGTTACTTAGTGCTTGAATACGAGAGAGACATTTTTTATGATCCCTGGGCCATGACCCCTTAGATCCTACTCCATGTGATCCTCACGATAGGAAGAGGCCACTTTGGCAAGTGACACATTACAAGATGTTGAGAGACTCATTCCCACCATAAGAAATTTTTTTTTAGGAAAATAAACCATGTAGGTACCGGGGACATGTTGTGGAAATGACCAATATGATTCAAGTTGAGCCTCTCACCTTTGAAGAAGTTGTGAAAGAACAAGTTTGGAAGGATGTTATGGTTGAAAAGTAAAAATCCATTATGAATAATGATGTAAGGTATGTTATTGTTGAAAGCTTGAAGGGGAAATATGTTGTGACTTCAAAATGGTTATTCAAGATCAAACATGTTGTTGTTAGAAGTATTGATAAATATAAGGCGAAGGTTCGTGGGAAGAGGATTCTCCCAAAAAGGAGAATATTATGATTCTATATTTGCTCATGTGACTCAATGCGCCACCATTCGTTAAGTATTTTCCCTTGTCGCAATTCGAGATGGAACCTTCATCGAATGGACATGAAGACAACATGCCTCCCGCAGCATGTTACGAGAAAAAGTGTATGTTGAGAAGCCACATGGCCCATTGAAGTAGAGGATTGAAAGGCACAATTTTGGAGTTGAAGAAGGCATTGCATTTTTTGAGAAAGCCCCCGAACGGGGTATTCCCACATAGATAATTACATGATGAAGCTTGGATTCACAAGAAGAAACATTGACCCCAACCTCTACTTCAAAGTGGCCCAAGGTATGTCATTGATTTTAGTTTTATATGTTGAAAATATATTTATGATGAGTAGTGAGCCCCGATGATCGAGTTTAAGAGAGGCCCCAGCCTCTAAATTTGAGATGAAGGACTTTTGGACTCATGCACTACTTGCTAGGCCTTGAAGAGGTACAGAAGAGCCTAGTAGTATTTTCCCTTTCAAAGAATATTTCATGAAGTTATGGGGAACATTTGGAATGAAAAAATGCAGTCCTTTTCCACACCTGATGAAAATGAATTCAAGAAGCTATGTGGAGAGATTTGCGAGGACTGATTTGGTGAATTCATTTTGAGTATATGCGATTGATTAGGGCTTGGATGTTCTTAGTGAACACTCATCCGAACATATGCTATGTAATGAACATCTTGATTCAATTCATGGTCGAGCCTCTCCATGCACATTGGGTTGTTTCCAAACATATTTTGAAATATTTTCATGGGGTGATGACCCTTGCTCTAATATATTCTCTAGGAGATGTTTGACTACATGGATATACGATGTTGATTGGGTAGGAGAAAATTTTTTGACACGAAGAGTGCTTTTGGATGTTGTTTAACTGGACCTGTTTGTGATATATTGGATGATCACGAAATACAAGTTTGTAGCATTAATTACTTGCTAAGGCGAGTATATTTTCATTAGAAAGCCTAAATGCAAAGCAAGTTTGGTTGATAAATATCTTTGGAGAGTTCTTTAAGTAGGTCCTAGGCACTACGGTGATATATTGCGACAACAGAGTGGATGTTGAAATAGAATCCCATGTTTCATGACAGAGTCCAAGCACATAGAGATTCGATATCATTACATTCAAGACATGGAGTACAGAGAGGAATCATTATAATCCATCACATATTGATATATTCTCATATTGTATATATATATCAAGGCTTTTTCCAGAAAGGGGAAGTTCTTGGTCTTCAAGCGACTTGGACTAATGGATGTGACCCCTCCTAATAAGGGGCATCGTTGATCGATAACACTAAGCATAGATTTTTCACCCTTGGTTGAGCTCCTACGAGGTGGAAGTAGACATTGAGGGCTCCTAGGGTTGAGGGGGTTTCTAGACAATAGGGTATCTCCCCTATATGTCACCTATAGGGTGTGTGTGATCCTTGTTCGGTTCAATAGGTCCGTTGTCTCTTTTTCCTATCTTGATGTATCAATTTTATTGGAACTTATGCGGGAATGCGAAGAGAATACAAATATGAACATAAATACATAAGTGTATGAAATAAAACTTCATTTTAATAAATCAAAAGAACTGAAATATGCTTACATATAGAATGGAGTTAAGTGTACTTGGTGATGGTAGCTTATCCTACGAAAGGAAGGAATGTAATTTGGCTACATGCCTGCGGGCGGGTGTTACAATGAGGCTCGAGGATTTTTATTCATGGAACAATAAGGGAAAACCCTAAATAACAAAAACCCTAACCCCAAGAGATGGAACTCAAGAGTTTGTGGGTCTATGGGGGATAGTTAGGCGACCAAACTTTCAGAGTCATAAATTAGACATATTATCTCTATTTGTGTGTCTGATACCTTATCAAAAATATCTCTCTAGCTATTTATAGTATTTTCCTAAAACCCCTACCACGTGGATATGGGCCTACTTGTGGATCTCAAAAAATCATTGTTTAGGGGGTGAAATTGCTCGGGAAGTTCGGACCTGTTTTAAAAATAGTAAATTAAGTTGCTATAAACAAGAGCGATAGAGCGAAATTTGGAGGTCTAGGTGGAATAGGGGGGGTGACCATCGATATCCACTTGGATCAAGAGTATACTTTAGTTGGCATCATATCCATAATTTGGGCTTGTTGCGGATTGTCCTCCCATCGCCCGGCGGGTTGAGGCTTAGGAGTGTGTGATCCTTACCTTTCGTGAGTGGGGTATCCTCACAGCTTGGATTATGATGTGAGTGTTCTACCACATGACTCTTCAGTTTCATTATTGGGAAGATCAATAGCAAATAGGATGGATGTGATCTTGCCTCTTATATAACAAGTGGTATCTCGTCCATTGATTGCATCATGGGATGGTTGTGATCCTTACTTGTATGTTGTATCTCATTTATTACTTGATGAGATGAATTAGAGGTGAGAATCTCCCATAGGAACTTCTCATTACCTAGAGAGGGTGGTATTTTTGGCTCTAATGATTCTTCTTTAGATTCGAGAATGTTTCAACGGAGTAAGATTATTGAGAGATTGGACATGATTTGATGATAGGATATTTGTGATGATCACATGGTGTAGTTAAAATTTCTCGATAGTTGGGAGAAGTTGTGGATTTTTGAAATACCGATTGTGAAATTCCAATCATTGGAAAATATTCCTCTTTCTCGGAAGGACCAATTTTGACCTTTGAAGCACTTGAGGAAGTTTAGACAAGGGAAAGGGTATTTTTGAAGTGAGCGCGATGACACATTTGATTAGGTCGACCCTAAAAGGACATTGGACACCCTTGGAAGCCTATAAATACAATTAAAGTGACCCTTATTTGGACATCATCACTTCGACATATTCTTCTTCTCTCTTATTTGGTTTGGTTCACATAGTTCTAAAGTTGGTTCACGGATATTGGTTCGTAAAGATACGAAGTGCCGAAGTCTGAAAGCTTGCACATGTGGATTAGGGTTTGGTTTCTAGGCTGCGAGGTTGGCATAGGAATTTTTCGGTTGTAGCCACATGCATATAGGCTATCCATGTGGTTGGAAAGCACAGCGAACACATGACTCTCCTCATGTGGTTGGGACTTAGGGTTTCATTTTTATGAGCTGCTTTGTGATTGTTACAATTGACCATAAATTGGAAAATTCTTCATTAGTATTGTTGTTGGGATCATATTTACGGATTTGTTTGGTGGAATATTTTATGGATAGTTTTGTATTGGCCCATTGTACTCTTTGTTGAACATTTTATGACAATTTAATAGAAGAATAATTTCAAAGGGTTTCCCCCTTATAAAATTTATAAATCTTATTAAAATTTATGTCTCTTATTGATGTGTTGATTTTCTCCTATTGTCATTGCATTATTGTTCTATCTTCGGTTACTATTGATTGATGAAAAGAATTAATCGCTATTGAAATATTTCTAATTGAAGAATAGAAACAATGTCTTGCGATCAATTGAAGCTCAACATATAACGGTGGTAAAATTAACACCTATACTTCTTGAATTTATTTTGCATGATGTATTCTACCTTCCAAAGATGCAAAGAAACTTTTGTCCCTTTTTTAGCATTTTCCAAAAATGAATTTGTTCATGTAACAATGGAAATTTTGAGATACGACATCAAACAACACGATTGTCATGACTTGAATAGAGGAGGAAAAACTAATGAAGTTGCAAGGGTATCTACTCATACTGCAAGACTCTACACATTGTTCTTATTAAAATGAAGGTACATTTCCATCCGACCTTCTATTGCATGCAATATTTGGACATCTTAATTGTAATGAGTGTTCATTTTGTTGAAAATAAATGGTGTTCTAGTTGCCCAATTATTGCAAGTTGTAGCAATGTAGTACTTGTATCCTATGAAAACATAGCAAACAAACATTTTGAGTGATATGTTTCTAGAGCATGTAGAAATATTGCATTATTTCATTTTAATTGTGTGACAATGTATGTTTATCTTCTATGAGATGGAAATAAATATATGATGAATTTTATTGATGATTACATGTTGGGTATATTTGTTGAAAAGTAAATCGAAGCTTTTGAAACTTTCATGCATGGATTGAAAATTATTTAAAATCACATATTGGATCTCTTTGCATTAATAATGGGGAAAAGAATATACTTCTAATGAATTTGAAACTATCTTCTTGCAAAATAAGATTCAACTTCAGAAATAATTGTACCATACCATCCTCGACAAATCGTTGACAGCTAAAAGAATGAACATGATTATCTTAAATATGGTTCACTCAATGATATTTTTCAAAAATATAAAGTTGATATTTTTGGTTGACGTAGTTCTATGTTTTGTATATATCAAAAACAAATGTCCATCTCGTGCTCTAAAAAACAAGACTCCTTATGAAATATGGTATGGCCACATTCCTTCGGTAAGGCATCTTAGGATCTTTGGTTCCACATGTTGTGCCTTGATTCCTAAGGAAAAAATAAGCAAACTTGATGCAAATAATTGAAAGTGTATCTCTTGGGTACTCAAATACCACCAAACATATCATTTCTACAATGAGCTAAATAAGAAGTTTATATTGTTTAGAGATGTAATTTTCTTAAATCTTCCAAGATTGAAAATATATTATTGAGAACCAACTTAATCATTTGGATAGATTGACCATGCAAAAAATTATCATGAATTTGATAATGAGATTCCACATCTTGAAGGGGGGATCCTATCGTGGATCAATCTATGGAATCTCATTCTAAATCACTCTCTCACAGCCAAGTTTCAACCACCCTTCTTTGGGTCTGGAAGACCATTTGAGTGTTGTGATTGAGAGGATTGTAAAGGCAACTCTTGATGTAGCCCCATCTTAATCAATAGAGAATATTGGACCATCTTAGAAAGTTTCTACAAAGGCTCATTAAAACACTTGAAAGTGTTCATCTGATGAGTTGGAAAGACAAGAACTAGAAGTTTCACAGGTAAATGGAGATGATGTATATGATTATGGTTTAGTTGATGATATGGATATTTCCTTATGATTGTGAATTTAATTTTTTTCTCATGCGATATTGAACTAGCTTCCTTTAAAGTTGTTTCTTGTGATGAATAGAAGAAATGTAAAAGGAGTATGATGCTCTCATAATATTGGAACATGGAAGTGGGTGAACCCTCTATTCAGAAATAAACCAATTGGGTACATGAAGTGGGTCTTCGAAGAACAAGTATAAATCATATCGCTCACTTGAAAAGCACAAAACAAGGCTCACGTAAAAATTATTTGCACAAAAAGAAGGCATTGATTATGAATATACATTTTTCCCAGCGGGGAAAATGACTATAAATACGGACTATCTTTGCCTTAGAAGCTGGAGATATGAAATTGCATCAAATGGATGTAAAGACTACTTTCTTGAATAAAGACTTGAAATATAAAAAAAAAATTATGGCTCAATAGGAAGGTTTTTGTGAAAGGACAAGAAAAAAAATTGTACAAACCCTGCGTCAAAACCTTGTATGGCCTAAAAAACGAACACAATGAGGCTAGTATGAAAAATTAACTAAGCATATTTTGAAATTAAATATCAAGAACATTAATCTTGGTTAAAGAAAAATTATTGTCGAGAAAGTTGGCAAAACTAATGTCTATATTGTGGTATATGTAGATGATTTGTTGATAATAGGGATAAATAAAGTATATATCTGTATCATAAATAAAGAAATTAAGAAAGGATTTGAGATAGGATTTGGACACCTTCATTGTCACAGGCATTGAAGTGACCCAACATCCGGGATATGTATTCCTCTCTCCAAAAGAAGTACATGGAGAATTTGAACAAGTTTGGCATGATTGAATGGAATCCTTTGTCCACTCCCGATGGAACAAAATCTAAAGCTCACGTCTAAAGAAGGAAATGAATTTGAGGATGCAACTAAATATAAACAACTTAAGGATGTAACCATATATTTCATTTGTTTTGGAATCCTTTTATGACTTATGAAAATCCTTGTTAGGGACATTGGTCTACAATAAAAGGATTCTAAATTACTTAGAAAGGAACTCAAGACTTTGGAATAAACCATTCATTGGTGGATGAATTCAACTTGATTGGATATTATGATTCATACTTTGATGGGGATAAGGAAAATGGGGTGTCCTCTACTTTAGGGTAGGTTATGAGTCTTGGATCAAGAGTTATCTCCTAGAGGTCATGCAAACGATCCCGATTTCAAAATGTCCACAACGGTGAAATATGTGGTGTGAGAAGTAACCATGGAATTTTGTGGCTGGAAAATTCTTGAATATTTTCAAGAGAAATAAGTGAACTCTACTCCTCTTCGATTAACAATACTTTTGAAATTAAATTGAATGAGAATCCCAAATTCAGCAATCAAACATATCGACATAAATATCATTTGATTCAACATCATGTAGAGGCCAAGAATATTCACCTATAGTGTTCTACAAATGAGAAAATTGAAAAAAATCTTCACCAAAAGAACTTGGAAAATAAAAGTTTAAAATACTCAAAAGATGTTTGGACTCACAAACACCCCTTGAGTGGGGGTGATGTTAGACACCCTATTTTAGGGATTGAACGAAATATCTAAATATGTAAATAAAGTAAATAAAGTAATTTGAACAAATCCTGGAATTGGAATCCCAAAGGTCGCCACTCCAATGTATATAATGATGTTAAAAATTAATGGAAATTGATATTACTTAGTCAGAAATTTGAGTCACTTCTCTGATAATTACAAAACTAAAATGTTAGATTGGATTATGGGTTTGATTTCTTGTCGTTATTTTTGTATCTTTGGGTGGAATTTTCTTCTTTAATATTATTGTTTTCCATGCTTCCTTTGTATTTGATGAGATTTTTCTACTTCATCATTCATATTTAGCTTAATTGGAGGATCATCTTCCTAACTTTGTCAACGGGCAAGAGTTGGAAAAGTCCATTGATCCATCTCTCAAATCAAATGATAGTGGTTCTTCAACTTTTGGATTAGTTTGTTTTTATTTTCGGATCCTTAAGATGTTATGCTTCAACCTTTAATTAATTTGGGATCCAAAAATAAGATACCTACTTGGATGGAGTTTTATTGGCTTTCAATGATACCTTTTGGAGAAGCCATTTGGGAGTAAAATTCCTTTCAATAACTTGGTCTCTAGGCCGAGTGCTAACCCCTAGGTTGACTAACCAAGGTTTGTTTCCCTTCCTTGGATTCTTTGGGAATTGATTGCACGATTATATGTGTCATACATAGATTTGCATTGAAAAAATGATAGTCTATTTTTTGTGTCCATAAGTAATCATTTTTGGTTAAATTTATTTATATTGAAACCCTTTGTTGAAATCATTTCTAGACATTCAATATGAAAATACAAATGTAGATATTTTGTTTTAAGAAATCTATTTGAAATTTCCTGGAGCATTTCAATGGCACGAAGAGAGGGTAAAGGGCCCCAAAGCTACTTGAATAAAAATTTGAGCCCAACAAACAATGCCAAAGAAGAAGAAATGATAAAGGGATCAAAGGTTGGATTCCAAACATCACGCATAAACTAGAACTTCTCAAAAACCAAGTAGTAGAAGAGAAGATCTTATCCACATGTTTAGATAAATAAAAACTCATGATAAAGAATCCTTTACACATGGTGAATAAATACCTCAAATTCCATACCTAAGATCCAAGATCTAGAGATCTAATCATGAATATCAAAGAGACGAAGCCAAAAACCATTGAGATGACACACTAATGCTAAGGCACAAAAGGTGAGAAGTCTTATAAATGATGTCTTTATCAATAGGAATGGAATGAAGATCAAAAGCCTCTACATTATTAAAGGCGAGAAGAAGCATCCCTCATGATAATATCCTGGAAAAGAAAATCTACCATGAATGTCAGCAAAGTAAGGGAATCTTAGAGAGGATGTGTAAAGACGCTAAGAGAGGGCCCAAAATGAGATCCAAAGATGAAGATTTAACCTAATAGAAGAAGGGCTTTCCATTGTTCTCCCGAAGCAAGATCATGAGAGACATCGGCACATGCCTTTGAGGACCCGCCTATGAGAAACCAATGTAAACCCTAGTCGTCGTTGTAGACATTATCACTCTTGTGGTAGAAGAAGCACCATACATGTGACTAGAGGAGAGTAAGAAATGACCCTTATGTGTTAAAAATAGTTATTATTAATAAATCAATAATTTATTAATTAAATATTATCAACAAATAATTAATACACATTATAATGGTTAAGAGTGTGTGTTTTCTCCCTAGAGATATACGTTTCAAATCAGGTAATAGAGCATGTACACCTTTGTAGACTTTAATATTTAACTCGATTAATGAGCAAGTTCCTTGTCCCACAAATAAGAGTCTCGTACACTAATTTGATATCTCACTTGTTCTTAGGTTAGTAGCTCAAGTGGTTGGGAGAACAATTTGTTCTCCTATCTGATAAGTTCCCAATTCGAGGGGCATGTTTGGCTTGTTGTGATAAGGCTTGAAGAGTGGTAGCACGGATAGATCCCACTTGATGGGATCGAAATGTTTGGACACTTACTTAGTCATAAGTTCTTGGTATAGTATTTGGCTTGCACATTGTTGAATATATTTTGGTCTTATAGTGGCGACTAGAAGATTTGATCTTGGACCTAACTCAAACGGCTTCACCCAAATTACTCCAAAAATTACTAATTCACCATGGTTTTAAAAATTGATATCTCACTTGGCTTTAATCTTAAAATTAAATTATCATTATTAATATATCTCACTTAACTTTAATCTTAACACCATGTCATGGTTAACGTGCATTCTTATATTTTATTACTAATAATGTACCTAAAACATTGATGATCATAGGGCATCTTGAATGTTAATAATCATAAAGGATATCATTAATTATAACTCATGGTTAACTTGCATTATTATATTTTTTTATTAGTAATGTACCCAAAAGCTTTATTGATGATCATAGGGCATCTTGAATTTTAATAATCATAAAAGATATCATTAATTATCACTCATTATTAATTATCACTAATTATCACTCAAAGATATTTGGTGAAAATATCACATATTATTCAATGCATCAAGACTACTTCGAAGTATTGATGTTTCATATATTTTAACACATGAATCCTTTTCAATAATTAATACTATTATCTATTCATTTCGAAAGAGGTAGAAATGTTTGAATCAATTCATTTAATACCCAATTCTCTTATATTATCAATACACTACACACCATAAGCTAAATCTTTATAAATGTGATGACACAACTTACCTATACACGTTTCTTTTTAGCATGCGCATTCTTTCTCCTTACTCCCCCGAAAAAAAATAACAATACCTCAATTTTATAACCCCTTTAATCCTTTCGCCTAACTTTTAAAATACTTGAACTTGCATATTTGATTACACCTTGGAATTAATATCGTACATGAGTTGGAAAATTAAAATATCATTCGGGATTATATCATTCAAATCCCGAGGCATGTACCAACGGTACCTGTTTTGAGATACTTCTATACACATATATAATATTATGAAAGCATTCATAGTACGTGCAACTATGCATTTTATTATTAAATGTTTGTTTTAAACCAGTTATAATTTTTTTTAAAATCATAGAAATAGAAATTTTGATATGATTTAAAGAAAAATTAGTAGAAATTTTGAAAATCTAAATTATAATTGTCAGGATTTCAAAATTTTACCTGTTGTAAAAAATTTTAATGATTTTTTTTTAAAAATTTTTATTATAATTTTAAAAAATAAAATTTAATCAGAAAAAATGACACTTTCTTTTACAATTATTTAAACTAAACTTAGTAGAAAAAAATTATCTATAATATCTCCTTCTTTAAATGATAATCTAATTTCTAAAAAAATGAATAACTAACCTTTAATATGATAAAGATTGATTAAGAAACCATTAAACGATCCTAAACAAGTTCATAAAAATTGTTGAGTTAAATATATATAAGTTAGTACTTAAATAAAATAAATAAATATTATATAAACAAAAGTTATAAGAATCTTTTTCATCTTTCTACATTAAATGCGAGATTATGAGGGAGGAAAAATTGATGAAATTTTAAATTAAGAAATTCAAACAAATAAGATGATTGCCCTTAGGGTTTTTTGAATGGGTGGGTTATAACGTTTTATAAAACTATTAAAGTTATGGATAACCTAATAATAATAATAAAATCTTGTTACAAAGCAAAAGTTTTTTTTAATTTAAAATATAATGAATTTAAAATAAGTTCCTCCATGATACGTTCCTCATTATTATTTATAACATTCATTTATATATAAGCAAATTTTATTTAGAAAAATGGTCCATTTTACGATAAGATGTGTAATTCATTTTTTTCTTAAAGTTAAAGTTGACCCATGTCAAAACAATAGACAAATGAGCGTCAAATGACCCGCACCACTCGGTTTGTTGCTCGCTTGTGTGCTCGAGACTCGGCCATGACATCTCTTGCGTTGCGTCTTTGCACGACCGCTGCGAACTACGATCCTGCTACCCACACTTGACGAAGGACCGTCGAAGACCTTCCACCCACCATGTGCTCACAGCCCCATGCCCAAAGTTGCACACGGGGGTTCGTGGAGCACAGCTCACTTAAATAAGGGCACACAAGGAACGCGAATTGAATTCATGTTGGTGGTGACGTTGAAACCTAGAACCCCAGAGGCTAACCCCAATCCCCACACCAAGGACCACCTAATCAAACCCGACACCACACACCCCGAAACATACATAATACCAATCGGCAACCTGAAAACCGGCATTCCCTAGCAGAGAAAGAGAAACGAGCAACTTAGTGCCACTATTCACCTCGACCCAAAATCGATGGCAAACGATCACAAATCTAGGCTAGAACTTGCAGACAACCCCTCGCCTAGAAAATCCGAAGGAAACCTCCCGTTGCACACAAGAAGAACGAAAGTTCGGAGCTCCCAAAAACGTGGGCAGGAAACCCTTGGGCTTCATCGAAGGAAATTCTTTATCGAGTGGCCCCCAAGAGGGAAAATATAGGCAATGTGGCTGTACAGGCCAAAACAACAATAACTTTTCATCCATGAGAAAAATCACCACCACGAAAGGCATGGGTGCCACTTATAAAAGCAAAAGACACCTTACATAGACAAATGGCAGAAGAACCACCACCCAAATCCAAAAGAGAAAAGGATCAACATAGGCCAAAATCATCAACATCCGGGCTTGGCCGGATCTTCAAACAACACACCCTCCACCAAAGAGTAGAAAGGAAAGTTTCACCCATAGAAAATAGGAAAAGATTTGTTACCTTATTTAGCCCATGGGATAAGTGATAAAAAACTACCACCATCATACCCACACGACCACAGAAATGAGAAGAAAACGGGTAAATTTGTATCCCTCAATGTGCGAAAACACTCATGCGCACTCCATGTGACATACTACTTAGTCAACGCAACATCGATACCATTGATCTACGTATGGTACTATTCCTTTACACGCGGTGAAGATGTTTCACATTCGAATGCAAAACAATTAACCACGACGTGATGGAAGGGTTGAATGTTTGCCCTCCTCCACTCATACCATATGCCAAATGTCATTCTTCATTTGACACATGGTTCCAAGTGTCTGACACACCCATCGGGGATAATTATTTATTTTTTAAATATAATTACTTTTGATTATTTATAAAAGGTTCCAATTAATAAATTCACTTTTAGTAGCATTATTTTAAAAAAATCAGTTAAATATTTATATTAGTAAAAACTCGATAAACTTACTTTTTAAATTATATTACATATTTAAATTACTAAAAATAAAAAATAAATATATGCACCACTAAAATATGGCATTGAAAATAAAATATAAATAACCAAGCTCATGCAACATATCGATTACCCAAGTCATAAAAACTTTTACAAGAAAATAGTTCTTATTTTATTAAAATATAATGAATTATCTTCATCTTGGAAATAGGAAAGGTACGAAAGGGTTTTACACTTAGATTGATTGATGCGTGTAATATAGGTTAGATATTTATTTATATATCATAAATAAAATCTAAATATATTCATTTTTAGGATGTGGTTATGGAGCTTCATGTTCACAATCCATGATACCTATGATGTAGCGAGGAAGAGACACCTTAAATTAAATTTGATTTAAACAAGTCATTTTTCCATGGCGTTTTACACTATTCTTGATGCTAGCATATTAATAAATATTTAATATTTACATTAAATAATGTATTCTTAAATATTTCCTTTAGGTTTTTAAGGGATTTTTTTAGGTAAAATGATATAAAATGTTTATTTGAAAAAATAAATGGGTTTAATTTTGATTTTTTTCAACCAATTCTGACTAGATTATAACCTAACAAATTTTTTTATATGACGAAGAAAATATCTAAATTTTGATCGAGTTCGTATAGAAATTTCGGTTTTAGGGATTCTTAAGATAACTCCCACACAAAATTGCTTTAACTAATTATGATAAAGTTCCACCTTGAATCGTGTTCCAGCACAGAGCCATTATTGGGTATTTTTTTGTTTAGAATGGCCATCCTTGACATAAAGACTTTTTAACTACGGTTAACTTACATGGTCACTCATTATTGTGGGACATGCACGAGTTTTGCAAAAGCAATCGTAATTACTTCTCGAAAGATGAGAAAGAAAGATATAAAATTTTAATGTCACAAGGCTAAAGATAGCCTATGGGGCCTCTTTTAGGATCCTGGCAGAAAAAGTATGCACACAGAAGGAATTTAATCCTCTTCAAAATGGATCTACATTTGGCTCTATATATGCATATAGCATGTGTAACTTTTTCATTTTTAAAATTGTATTTTTGAATACATAAATGAATCTGAAATGCCTCGAAAAGTTTACTTGGACACTTGGATTATGTAAACTACACCACATTAATTTGCAAATTCCAACGGAAATATTTGCTAGGAAAATTTTTTTAATTTTAATTTAAAGCTGGAATTAATGTCTCCATGAAAATGCTCCAAATTAATTTACTACAAGGAAAAGACCCTCTAGCGAGATTTTTTGAGGAACCCCTTATAAAAATACCTAGGACATCTGTTTCTAGTGGAGGTTCCTAGAGGGAGGTTGGTGGGCGGAGATTTTTGCGGATGTATTTCGTCTAGTGCTCTTATCTGGGAAAAAGCGCCAGTGCGTTCAAGACGACATAACAACGATGTGGTTAAAATTTGCTTGCAGGCACCGTGCGCTGCGGCCTGCAGGCCGTGCGTTGTAATTATGTAGAGTACGGTACTTTCTGCTTCCCTGCCAGGTGTGGAATCAAGAAAACGCACGGGGCGTCCATAAAATGCGTGCACACATGGGTGGTTAAATAACAAAATTAAGGGCAAAAAAAATCGCATAAAACATTGGCACACCGAAACCATGTGCCTCAGGTACACACCCACACGATGCCTTTTATTAAGGAACGGCCTCGGTGCGTGTCGACTAGTCGACACCGGTGTCTCATAAAAAAGCACATGGAACGAGAAACCGCTCGGGCGGAATGAGCGAAATACCTTTGGGGCCCCATAAATTTCGTGCACCAAAAAAGAGGTTAAAAAAAATTATACCCAAACCGCCGCAAATCATTTGTTCACCGGACGAGCGTTCCCGGTCACGGATTAATGCTTTGTAGAGCACCGATGCGTTATTTCTAAGCCGCCCCGGTGTCTCGTAAAAAGTGTGCGGAGCCGGCGCGGTGCGGAGTGCCGAAACGCACGGGGCTCCGATAATACCACACAGAAAAGGGTTAAAAAAACAAAATTATGGCTAAAAAACACGAAATCATTGGTTCACGAACGAGCGGTCCCGTGCATCTTATTACTGAAACCTCGGTGCGTTACTTCTAAGCCATCCGTTGTCTCATCGAAAAGCGCACGGAATAAAACCGCCGGTCATGATGCCGAAAGCACATAGGGCTCGATATCTGCCGAGGAAAAGGGTTTAAAAAACAAAATTACGGCCAAAAAACTACATAAATCATTGGTTCACGGATAGCAATTAGGTTCGTCTTAATCTCTTGTAGAGCAGGTGGTTACCGCTAAGATGACGTGTCTCTGAAATGTGCGCGGAACAAAACGTAGGTGCGGAATGAGCGAAATGCACGGTTACATTAATGCCGCGCACGGAAAAGGGTTAAAAAAAAAATTCGACCAAAAAAAAATAACACAAATCATTGGTTCACCGGACGGCATGCACGGTGCGTCTTGTCTTGTAGAGGCACGGCGCGTTACCGCAAAGTGTGCGAGTGCCTCCTAAATGTGCGCGAAAACGAGCGCGGGCGGCATGGTGGCAGCAGCGATGCGCTGATAAAAACCCCGCGCAGGAACAAGGCTAAATTAAAAAATTACGACGAAAAAAAACCGCATTTTTCACTTTTTTCGGTGCTGAGCTCTCGAAGCACGGTGCAAGTTATCCTTGTTTGAGCCGCAGCGACATCTTGGTTCTCCCATTTCACTTATTACTTTTATGTGTGCATGCATTGCCACTAACCTCCGGCTTCAATTTTATAAAGCAGTGGACAAATTTTCTTTTGCAAATTATCTGACCAATATTCCTCCTTGATGGGTAAATGTACGAATTATTTTTCTTGTTTTTCCATAATTAAACAACACACGTAAGTTAGAATTTGAAAAAACCTTAAAATTAACCATTAAAATTTATTAAACGCGGTCTTTCAGACATCGACTCGCAGGTTTGCGGTGTTTTCTATAAATTTACGAATTACTTCCCTGGCAAGTCTTGATATCCGTATTGGTTCGACTTAAAATTTCCCTTGGTTACCATCATCATGCAAAATATTTAAAAGTCATGGTGTGGTCGATTACTAGGCCGCACGTTGACGGTAGTGTATCGTGACAACACGGTGCGTTGACGGACCGACCGGCCACGAGGCGAGGTAATTTTTTTCGATTACTTGGGAACGCAATTCGACATTGTCAACGGTTCGGGCTTATAAACTTCGGGGCTAAGGAATGCACTTTCGATTACACGACCGGAATGCCACAAGTGCAGAGTGTTATTTAAATTTCTTTAAAAAAGAGCGGTGCGGTCGGCTACTGGCCACACGTTTGGAAGCCTAGTTCAGACCTTGGACGGAGTGGTGTGTTCGGCGAGATAACCGCCCCCGAGGCGGCTATTTTGTCGGTGCACGGCTTACCGTATTTGGCCTAGGTCAACGGCTATGACATCTTAAAATATCGCAGAACGAATATGTATGGTAAGAGACGGTGTCTTGACTTAGTTATAAGCCCAGGGTGGATAGTGAAGTCGATTACTTAGGCCTCGACACCACCTCTGAACGGTGCGCTAAAAACATTTTAAGACACCACTTCCGGTGCGGTCTATATCATGAGGTGCCGTCTTGGTGTGCTATGTGATGGGGCCTTATAGGGGCAGTCCCATATTTGTGTTTTTAGCACACACTACTCTTTTTTATTTATTTTTCAAAAAATAAATATATACTTATATTTGTGAATACGTGGCATTTAATAAAGTGTGTTTAATATCAATCAGTGAGGAAGACGTGAAAGGAGAGAAGAGGGGCAACAACAGCAGCGAGAACGGTATAACATGGTTGCTTTGTGGGAGGCAAGGGAGAGGGAGAGAGATGCGTGCCCAACGCCCTGTTACAACAACGACACGGACTCCTTGGGAAGGTGAGCCTCCTCGAGTTATATGAGGAGGCTACTTCCCTAAAGTCCCATATTTTTTTTAGACATCTTATCCGAAGGTGGAATGCCCGACAACGGGGCTTTCAAGGTTGGTATCTGTACTAGTGGTACACGCCCACTGAGGAAGGATGTATATTTTATTACGGAGCTATCAAAGGGAGAGGGGTGGATTTTCCCCTCATTCCACGAGGTTCTAGTTGGATGTGTGCTTAAGGAATGGGTTAGTTCTCCCGAATACATTGGAGAAAGGGTAGCTCTCTCTGTCTCCTGAGTTTTCGTCGTGGGGTAGTTACGTATTGAGGTGTGTTTGTCATGAGGAGGTCAGTGTCTCTCACTTATCATTTCAACCATTTCGCACAACACAGTGGTAGACGCATTGGTGCCGGCGTTTATTATGTTGATTCTTTACTACGGCGAGCCATGACTTGTCGAAATTTGGTTTGCATTGTGTGATTATGTACAACATTAGATAGATGTCATGCTCATGCAGAGAGGTCAAATTCCCTTTTGCTTGGGCTTTTTGTTTTATTTTTTGAGAGGTTTCAAGATACGGCCTTGGTACCTGTGGCTGACCTCGTGGGTCAATTACTAGGCCGTGTACATGTGGGGGAAGATGATGCCCAAGAGGGAGGAGTCTCTTTTTCCGGCGGGATATCAGAGGATGATGCATTGGGTTGCTAGCCGAGTGTTGATGAGCATCCTTCATTTTGGTCCCCTGTCCTTATGCGGGGTTGGACCCAGCGAGGAGTGTGCCAGCATCCTCTTCACGGCTAATGAGACGCCGGATGATAGAGGTAATGTGTGTTTGTTGTGTTATTCTAACATGTTCTTGCAACTTATTTTTATTAAATTGTGTAAATAAAATCTCTAATTGTGTTGTGTACTTGTATATTTTGCGGGCAATTGGCTCTTTTGATGGCGAGAGATGTCGCCACCACCACCTGATCCAAGTGTGGATCCTCATGATGAGGATGAGGGCATACCAAATATTTCGGGGTCCATCGGGAGGCCGGTCCGGATCAAAGAGACACCTCTGTGGTGTGTCGGTGTGAGTCGGCGTCTTAGTGATGTTAGATACAAGATGGAGTTGGGCGACCAACTCAGCATTGATTGTTGAGGTGAGAATCAAGCCGGCAGATTCGGAGACATAGAGAGGCCGATGATGGCTATCACGGATGTGGAGAGGCATGTTGCATGACATGTACGCATTTCGTCTCTGACATGTCGAAACAGGAGTTATGACAGCACTACGCGGCCAAAGGATACATTTTGGTGCATTCTGAATCAGACCTGACACATGATGGACGGTTGTGAGGCACGGCGTACCATCATCTCATGATCGTTCACGACCTTGCGCTTGCTTGTGAGATTTGCATGTGCCTCCACTAGCATCTACTATGGAGTCATCATGGAGATGAAATTTGGACCATCGTACTTATGCGATATTGATGTTGTACTACCATAAGTGATCCATGACATTTATATTACGATTGTATATTTTAACATTATATATATATATATATATATATATATATATATATATATATATATATATATGGTCCATGTGTTTTATGTTCATGTTGCAGTTGTACTTAATTTACATGTTAGCGATCATCATGATATGTATGTTGTTAGGTCATGTTAGATATGTTCATTTAATGTGAAGCTTGTAGATAGATGTGTATGTGATAGCATGAGATGTATATTTTATGTTTGTGTTGTACTGATGATGTTAATACATAAAGTTAATTGTGTTTTGTTAGATGATCATGATCACGATAATGTAGTTAGCGATTTTGAATGTATTTTTTAGTCAAATATGATGTTTGTACGATGGTTATCATGAACGTGATGTTTATTAATTAATTTAATACCAAATGATCATGATATTGTAAATTTGTAATATTTGTATTTCTAATTGTGTTGTTAAAATTCTAAAATTGTAATTGTAATGGTATATATGTGAATTTCTAAAATTGTAATTATAATTGTAAATTTTAAAATTGTAAACTTATGTGTAATTGTAATTTTTTAATTTGTAAAATTGTAATTGTATATATGTAAAATTCTAAAATTTCAATTGTAGGTGAGAATTGCAAAATTGTAATTGTAATTTTAATTCTAATTCTAATTATAATTGTAATTGTATGTAAAATATTTGTAAATTTTTAATTGTATTATTAATAAAATGAATTTATTAAAATTTTAAATTTGTAAGTTGTACATTTTAAATAATTGTAAAATAATAAATCTAGAATAATATGATTTATTGTAACATAATAAAGTTTAGAAAATAATGCAAATAAATTCATGTACTTTAGAATTATAATTATTTTATTATGATCTTAGATACAAAAAAAAATTAATGTATACAATACACCATTGTTTTAAAGGAATCAACATAATACCAAATTATCGAATCTGATAAAAAGAATTGAGCTATACAATACACCATTGTTTTTCGAGATCAAATAATACCAAATTATCAATTGAATTATTTATTTTAACATTAATACAATGCAAATTACCAATTAATTCAAAATACATATTATATTAATATTTAGAAAAACCCATCTGCAAAAAGTATAAATATTGATGAAATAACACATGTACCATATCCTCTCGATTCTCATGATCACCCTCATTATCTTCTAGCTCGCATGGCATGATAACACTATTTTTCTCAAAAATATGTTTTGATCTAGGGTCATGTGTCAATACGAACCACCAATCCCTATCAACGACACATCTGGAGTAAAAAAACACCATTGCGGTGTTTGAGGAAAACATAGAACTCCTTAACTTCATCCCACATATTTCTAGAGTTGATACATATCGGCCTATTAGCGATCTTCCTTTAAATTATTTCGTTGAGTGTCCAACCACTTGCACCTAAAAATAACACATTGGAAAGAAGAAAAATCACTTGATGATCTCTTGTATCTTTCGACATAACCTAACGTCCCTCGTACTAGTTGTTGATCACGGTGGCTAGATCGACTAGATTGATTAGACATCGACTTACTCAGTCTTCTGTGATGTTTCCAGCATCGGCATTTTCTATACGAAAATGGAGTGTCCATATGCCCACATAGATGGGAACAAATCTTTTTTATTATAAAAAAAGTTAAAAAAATCATAGTGTCATGTGTCTTATAAATAATAATCAACGGTAGTTAAAATATGAAATGTAGATGTCTTAATATAAGTTTCAAATTTACATATAAACTAAAAATATTATTACCAAGTTAACACACCCAATCCCTATGTTTAGCCAACCTCTTCGGCACGTAGCTAACGACCGTGCTTAGTATTTCTCTCGACTTGGTCGTATTATTTGTTGTTGGGGCATATTTTTAGCATATTTTCTTTTAAATGATCGGGATAAGGCACACTTCTACCATTCAATAACAAATTTGAATTCTCTGTCACTAGCTACATTTCATCTGTTTTGTTTGTACAATGCGACCACGGTTGTGTCGCTTCGGGGGGGGTACAAAGAATGAATTTATTGATCACTTCAATTTCTACATTCAACGATGAAAATCAAACCAACATTATATAGTACTTAGAGATCAAAATATACATTATATCGAAGTTCAACATGAATATTAATTACTTTTTGTAAATTTAAAAATTTATAAGTCGCTTACTCTTGTCGAGCACTTTTTCCCTCTGTTTGGAGCAACTCTCCTTCTCTTTTGACTCATACAATATGTACCCTCTGCCATAGACCCCTCGGGTTTTCCTTTTGTCGAACAAAACCTTTCAATTTCTTCATGTACCTCTCTAGATAACATCCAATGACAAGAAACAATCCCAACTAATCCAACCTCATCTACCGGGTGGATTAGAATATATTGTAGTCCATGAAACTCGTTGGCGGTTCCTTCTCAAACATACAAATAATCT
This sequence comes from Pinus albicaulis, assembly GCA_034641835.2. Taxonomy (NCBI): domain Eukaryota; kingdom Viridiplantae; phylum Streptophyta; class Pinopsida; order Pinales; family Pinaceae; genus Pinus; species Pinus albicaulis. The sequence continues at coordinate 269,623,544 of CM076569.1, read as the reverse complement.
CAACTATCTCTTGACGCCACTTGCAAGTAGAGATACTAGCCACATGAATCTCCTTTGACGTGATCCAACATACAAATGCGGATGTTCTAGATATGGCACGTCCTAGATGTCCAGAGGGGAGTGTGTTTCACACACCCACGCACAAACAAAGGATAATGACAACTGCAAAGTTATAACCGTCTTGATAATATAAAAAAATAGTTATGTTTTATGAGATCCACCATGGGATAAAATTTATTAATATAACAATAATAAATCATGCTTTTGACATTATACATACTCTTAGAAGATTCAATGGTCATGCGATTTGCTTAGACAATGATCATCGCAGGTGAAGCAACGTCGTAGTGAAGACTCGTATGAAGTTGTCACCCCTCACATCCATTATATACAAAAAAAAAAAAAAAAAAAAAAAAAAAAAGATTAGGGACCGGCGCTGCCACTGCGATCCCCGCACTCTAATACGTCTTGACGATATTTCTTTTTAGTTTTTGAAGTAATAATATCTTTCCTAACGGCTTGATGTGTCACTTTGTTTCGATGATATGTGCCTCCATAAAGAAGATGGAACATTTTTAAATATATGCATGGGATCTAATAGAGTGGAAATCTTAAGATGCTCCCCATATGGGAGGTCATAAAAGATAGATTTCCTTTCATCTCCCAATGAGAAATTTCTCAACGAGGTGTTGAAGAAATGTTTGGATCATCGAACTTAGGCTCCCCATTTGAATCGAACATTTACATGAACTCACTCCTTCTCTCTCTCATATGCTCTAAGCCATTCAGGCGGTGTCATTGTTGGAGGCCTTTGGGTTCTCTCTCGTTTATTGAATGAATATCTTTGCTCATCTTTAAGGGTGTTGTTTTGGTAGGAATATCACGGAGCAATCATACACGCTTTCGTAGGTCCTTGGACCATCGTAACTGGAAGAAGGTCCACAACATTTACATCCAAAATACCCTTTTGTTACGAGACACAGAGATTATATTTGTATACATTAATTAATATGCATGGCATGTTAAATAATATCATGAAGATCGAGAACAAATATTATTACGGTAATTAAATAACTAACACATGTGAAAGAATATTGTTACATTATATATAAATAAATCAATAAATTAAACATGTAATTTACCCGAGACAAAAATCCTAAGCACAGATAATCATGTGTCGTGTAAGCACATATGCCATACAATGTAAAAATCCTCTCTATTAGGTGGATATTGATACATCGTATACATTTATCCATCAACGTTCCTTCAATTCATCTGCCGGTGGTTGTAGTAGACATCCATATTCTTCACTTGTCTTCTACCGGGGACTATGAGAGCCAACATAAGATGTTCATTCTTCACGGACAACTATGGGGGGATATTGTTATTGATCACTACTACGGAGCCAAACATAATAGTTGGTGTTGGAGGGAATATGGGTTGACACCATCCATGGCTATGTTGAGTCGTAGACTTATACTTCATTCTTGAATTTTTGGGCCATGTATCCTCTACTTGCTTTAGCTGTTGGATATTGTTAAGGATTCCAATAACTCCCAACTCATACACATGTGAAACACCATCTTTGCAACATAGCTAAATTCTTTTGCAACAAAAAAGCCTTTGAATCATGGTATTATAGGCATGCTTTCAATATCTTAAAATGAGGACCACTACATGATTTACCCTTATTTTTTTATTTATCATACATGTCATGCCCACATTTCGGACACATCTCTTTATACGCATATTCTCCCCTATATAGAATACAATCATTTGAACATGCATGATATGATATGTACTCAACACCCAACATTTTCAACAATTTCTTTGCCTCTTCGCATTTGTCGGGCAGAGACATTATCACTCGAAGAACATTATCTTTGAACAACTTTTGTAGTTGGTGATCATGGAAAAATATATTAATATTAAATGTACATTAATGTCAATATAATTATTAACGTTCATAAAATTTAACATTTGTAATTTTCATTGTAGTGTACGGCGTTATATTTCAAATTTATATAAGGGGAGTACTTTATGGTAACTTACCTCAAAAGTTAAGAGAAACATGCATTCGACGACAGAAACTTTGCTTTCAAGTTGTACGGTAACATTTTTGTCCCCAAGCTTGGGTAGACTTTGACTAACCGCCAAGTCCAAAGAGAGGGTGGTGGAAGCAAATTTGAGGCTTTCGAAAAAGGTGTCGATGATATGAGCATCATCCCCTAGGCGGTCATCATTTTGGGATGCATCTAACAACATTATTTCTCATGTGAGTCATATCCCTTAAGTAATCATCCATACCAACCTCTATTTGATTGCCTCCATTGCCGACTTGTGAAGAAATAATATTGTTGTAGTCATTCCTAATTGAGTAGAATCTAGACGTAGCGGGAATTGAATCGATTGGTTGATTCAGCCATTCTTATTATCGTTCACTCTCCGATTTTTTCTCTTAATTCTCGATTTGGAAATTTTCGTGGGGTACAACGAAAGATGGTAGGTAGGTCGTTCATGTTACTAGAATCTTAATAATTAAAAAAAAAATAAAAAAAAAATTAGACATGATTAGTACAAAATATATATGATATCAATTAGTAACCACGTTGACAATAATACATAGAATTCCTAAATTTGTTTGACGTTGAAATAATTACATATTAATCAATATATATACAAAAATTATAATTATAATTACCATCATTTTCCTAGGATTGTGGCTAGAATGCAATATTGTTACAATTAGCGGGGGTGAAAGCTGTTGTCCATTTTCATCTACCAAATGCGTCTTGCGGCATGCGGCTCACGATAATAACTTCGACATTTTTGTAGAAGTTTGAATATTTGTGCATCTAAACTCGATGTTGAATTTGCATGAACTTGCAAATTTGTATACATTATAAATTTAATTAAGTTGTGCGTGATTATTTGCATGGATTAAAACATATATTCAATTAGATAGTGAATAAATAAAACAAATGCGAAGTAAATATTACGTCTCCACATGAATGAGGAGAACTTCTGCGATGGACTTTGAGAAATGTATGGAACCGAGCTAGATTTTGAAGAATTGTCCATTCCATATAATATGTGATATTTCTTCACATTTGAGCAAAACAACAAATAAATTTTGGTGCACAAACCCCGATGTCATTTCGGTGCGTAATGTATAGATAACCGCACCGGTGAGTTTTTTATTGTGCGCACTAGTTTTTTTTTTATAAAACAACTCACTTTGGTGCGATTAAGTAAGGGTAGCAGATTAAACAAATAACGCAAATAAAAAAAGCCCAACCATATTTTCTTTAAGTGAAAAAAGCGGTAAATTGAAAAATGGGCGGAAAAATATTTTCGAAAATCTAATTTCATAAAAAAATTCTTTAAATACTAAACACTTTTCATTATTTCACTATTTTTTGCAAAATTTCAGCTAGAGATTTACGGGATACATACCTAGAGCAAACGAGCACGAGCTCTGTGGTGGAAAATACATTCGAGCAGTATTCGGACGATCAAAATTCCAAACCTCTAGTTAGTCAAACCATGCCATAGAATTTCAAATGATGTGAGTAAGTTTTATTGTTTTTGTACTTTTTTACGTAATTTTTTTTTATGCGGTAAAATAAGAAATCCAAGTATTTGTGTTCTTTTTTACTTTTTTTAGTTTTTTTATGAAGTAAAATAAAAATCAAAGCTTATTGTTTTTTTTTTAATCTGTGATTTTTTACCTTTTATCACAATTTTCGAAACAAAAAATAAAAAAGAAATCATTTTTTACAAACAAAACCCTAGATTCTTTTTGTTTCTACCCTTTCTTCTCCCTCTTTCTTTTCAATTTAGATTTGTAGGGTTTTTATAGTCATAATACATCCAAACCATGGGACAACTTGCATATTCGGATCCCAATCCATATTTGGCCCTTGCGTCAATCTTAAAAAATACATATTTTTTTTCGTCGATTAATACATAACGAGTGCAGGTGCGCCTAGCAGTAGAGTGAAGAAAAAAAATAAAAATGTTTTTATCAATGCGCCATATGTAACATATGGCACCGGTGCACTATTACATTATGGCGCACCGCAAACATGTTATTTTGAAGAAAAAAAACCATTTTAGAAACGAACCTACATTCTTTTTGTTTACGCGCTTTCTTCTCCCACTTTAATGATTTGAGTGGGGCTTTTCAATTTATATTTATAGGATTTGTATTTCTAATAGAAGCCTAAGACATCTGACCAATGTGAGGACCTACATGGTTGGATCCCAATCCCATCGGCCCTTGCGTCGATCTTAAAAAATACGGGGCTTTTTTTTTTTAAGTCGGTCGTCCCTACATAAAATAACTTCTTAGGTGCGCTACGTTATAGCGATTACTTACCCAACAAAATATAGTGATAAAAAATTAAAAAATTAAACATAATACTTTTTTTATTAGTTATATGTATGTACTTAGGTGCGGTGTTATTGCATTATGGTTCACCGCACACGTATTGTTTGAAAAAAAACCATTTTAGAAACAAACCCTACATTCTTTTTGTTTCTACCTTTTCTTCTCCCACTACCGTGATTTCGAAATTAGGAATTTTAAATTTATATTTATAGGGTTTGTATTGCTAAATATATTCTAAGTCATCCAACCAACGGGAGGACACCTGCATGGTACGATCCCAATCCATGTCGACCCTTAGCCAAAAAAAAAAAAAAATTGTCGGTGCACCACGTGCGAATCTTGCACCATTGCGCTCATAATTCTCTGGGTACCACCACAGTATTGTGATAAAATATTAGAAAAACAAAATATTTTTCGGTCGCCATTTGTAAAACATGCAACCAATGCGCTATTTAATTATGGCGCATCGCGAACGTTTTGTTTCGAAAAAATGTTTCAAAAGATACGAACGTACATTATTTTTGTTTCTCCCCTTTCTTCTTCTCTCTATGATTTCGGAATTAGGACTTTTCAATTTAGATTTATAGGGTTTATATTGCTAGCTATTACTAATTATCTGACAGACGGGATGATTAGCATAGTCGGATCCCAATCCATGTGGGCCTTAGCATGAATTTAAAAAAAAAGATTTTTAATAAATTCCGCCTAGAGTACATAGCACACGGGAGATATTTTATTTTACAAGTGCACCGCACAATGTAATGTGATAAAAAAAAAAAAAATTATCGGTGCATCATATATGAAATATGGCAGATTCTCACAAAAATTAACCTTTGGACAATTTACTGTATTATTTTATCATGGTTAACCAAATTAAGGTCATTGACATGTAACACACGGTATTTCATTTTTGACATAGAGCACCGTATTGATCTATTATATTATTATGGCGGTGTTTGGAAGAAGGGCAAATGCGAGGCGTCGGTGCGTAAACCATGAATGGCACTAGTTTTTTTGAGATTTTTTTTTACTTGAAAAGTTGACAATTTATTTATAAATATATTATTGAATGATATGGTACGAGGTTTGAGATTGATAAAGAAATGAGTGACAAGAGATCAAGTAACAAAAATATTAAGTATACATCGAAAAGAAAAAAATTGATTCTTTGTTAATTGCTTTTACAAAAATATTATTTTTGAACTATATGTAAGTTCAACTAATATGTATTGTTTACTTGTGTATCATGCAAAGCCACAAAATGATGAAGCTCGATAAGATTATTTAAAGTCTAGGACCCAGAAGAAGTAAAAGCTTGATGGAAAAATTGCAAAAGAATGAATCGGAGTGAATGAAAAAATACTATCGATCAATATGAGTTTCTTTTTTTAGTTTTAATTAATAATATAATTAAAATTATTAGATAACATATGTGAAAAATTATATTAATTCACATATGTTTAATGTTCTACGGGGACCAACAACACGAGAAGAATTTTGTTCTAAGAAAAGAAAAAAAAATAGAATCATAAATGAAAATGGGTGGTCCTTAGCTCATCTAGAGTGGCGTTGGAGGTTAACGAAAGGGGGAAAAATTTTACAAAAGTTTGAAGGATCTAGTGGAATGAATGTATCGACGTTATTTTAAAAAAACTACAATCCTAAAAATCAATCCAATGATTCCAAGAACCAAATTTTATGTAAACTACGGAAGAGTTTCCGAAGGGTGGTCGATGAGACATGTCGGACTTTTAATAGCAAAAACGTACGACAACAAAAAGAAGGAGTGAAAAAAGAAGTAATATTCCTTTAGATGTTTGTGCGAATTGATAAACTGGAAGGTTCCGGAAGGGAATTGGTCAATAGAGACATATCGGACTTTTAATAGCAAACGTACAACAACAAAAAAGAAAGAATGAAAAAGTAATATTCTTTAGATGTTTGTCTAGAATTATTTATAAATATCACTTTGGTATACTTACTTTTCATATATCAATATTAAAATTTAATAGTTTATTTGTCATGTTACATTTTTCGGGAAGATTGTAAAAATCCCAAAGATAAGATGGAAGTTGATATGAAATATGCCGAGTAGGGAATGTCAGAAAAGGTATACAAGGAGATGAGTCAAAGAAATGGACAAAATTGCATCTCTAGAGGAGCCATCTCAACAATAACACAGCGAATGTAATATGTAATCATTGATTTTTTTGATCATTAGAGTAAAATAAATAAACAATTTAGCATTAAATATTAATTTTCAAGTATTTTATGCAAAAAAGAAAAGAAAATGGAACCCATTAAACACATAAAAATAGGATTACAAGAAGAAAAGGATTGATATCTAAGTTTGTGTGATAATTATTTATTTCATATAACAACTTAACTAGATTTCATTTTTGTCTTTTAATTTGTTTTACAAAAATCATCGTTGAATGTCTTCAAACTAGGTCTTAACATACAAAGAAGAACCATGAGGAGAATTGAAGTTGAAGTGGGTTAATATGGGTTGTAATATATGTTGGCATATCAAAACTTAATTGTGGAATTTGTAAGCATGTATCGATCTTGTTTTGTAGCTCACGATACATAATTAATAGAAAAAATAAATCTTTTATATATTAAATATATGATTTTTTATGGGGTATATAACTTTACTTTTGAGGAAATAAAGTATGTGCTAAACGACGATTAAATCTTGAAATATGACATGTTACATGGTTTTCAAAGAATGTGTATAGTTTACGAGTCAATTGTTGCATTGGTACGTCATCTCTTTTCGATTTACATTGATGTATATTATTTAATATTGCAATTTTCATTATTCTCACCAATGTATATACACTCATTACGGTTATTTTATGTTTTTCTAGATGGAAGGTGAAAGAAAACAATCCTTTCATTGAAAAAAACATTTTTTGAAAATAAACCAAGTCATGGAAGTAGCTCTAGCCGGTAATGACGATTCAAGCGAAGAATGATGATCACTATGTTTGGATATAAAAGCAAAGTGTTGTATTTTTGAAAAATTTACGTGAAATGAGACATTTTCTTTAATGTAACGGACATAGTGTCCCAATTGAAAGATAAAAAGGGATACCAATAACGGGTCCATTTTGTATGACAAAGAATGTCTTTTATATATATATAATGTTTTAATTTATTCTATTTAGTTCTCTGTGTCACTATTGCATTCTCCGTTGTCGTTCTCAAATGCCTAATAAAAATTTAATTCATATGAATATTGTTATAAGATATATATGTGTCAACTTTATATGAATAATGAATTTTTTAAAAACCACAATAATTTTGATATGATATAACAAATTAATCCAAACATCACATTCAAATGATAATAAAATTTAATTAATATGAATATTGTTATGGTGTATGGAAAGCTTTTTGATGAATAATGAATTTAAAACAATTACAATAATTGCAACGTCACCGAATTCGATGTTTTAAAAAATACAAAATGAAAACCGGTGCGTGTATACTTACAGGAGATGTAACTTGTATTCTTAAGCGCCACACAGTGCATTTTACGACCTATGGAGCACTTCTGAAATACCAAAGCGGTTAAAAATATTGAGGCGTTTTTTGCGGTACGGCTCTGCGGTGCGTTTATGTCTATCTACGCATCGGTGCCTTTTACGACCTATTAGCACCGCATGAATACAAATACCAATTATAAATCTTGGTGTGTTTGTGTGATACTATGCTGTGAGGCATTTTTGTGTCTATGCACGGTGCATTTAGATGACCTATGGGCATCGCACGAATACGAGTACGATTATAAATCTGTGCATTTGTGTGATGTTGCGCAGAGGCGTTTAAGAATACATACGCACCGGTGTATTTGTATCACATATTTGCACCGCACGAATACGATACCAATTATAAAGCTGAATGAGTTGTGTGAAAGGATGCACGGTGCATTTCCATAAGTCTATGCCTTAGGTGCGTTGATCGACCTATGGGAAGTTTGATCAATTCCCAAGACCAATTATAAGCGCCCCGTGCGTTGTATCACCAACACTACGCCTAGTGTTGTTTTATACCTTAACCACCGTTACCATTCTCCTTAGACCGCCCGGGGGCCTTTGTCACGGGGATGCACCGGTGCGTTGAATCTGATTAAGCTGCCGATGAAAAAAACATCGCAAGTAACAACCTCCCGAAATTTTGCCCATTTTTTTGTGTTGAATTTAAATTTTGTTAAAGCTACGCCAAAACCTTCGTATCCATAAATGGATATGGTAGCATATGTTTTTTTTGGCAATTTTTGGCCAATTTTATAACACTAAAAACCTCCTTTATAACCTCTGCTAGAGGTTCTTTTCCTTGTAGTGTTAAATTTTTTTAAAAGGAGATAACTAAAATTATAAAACAAACCCCCTTCTTTATATTGATTGTAGAATATCCTAGAATACGAAGGTCACTCTAGTGCAATATGCTCTTTATTTAATCCCATTATCCATCGCGCACTAACTTTATTCATTTTCTCTTGTGAATTTACATTTTTGTGTTCAGAGTACCTGAGGACCTATGGTAATGTTTCTCCTCATTACCTTGCATGTTATAACTTGGATATAATATGTATATAATATTTTGACATAGTGGTATGATTGGAAAAAAATTATTTAGCCAAGTGGTTCAAGCAACATATGTCGGACAGGCATCGACACAAGTGTGATACTATTGCTGCTTTGAACACATTTCCTCCTACCAAAATTTTTGCGGTAACATCATAAGCATATTCAATTCCTTCGATGTATCTTTTCACCTTTAGGGGCAAGTGTAGTTCTATTTCTAAGGAAAAAATCATCTTCTAGACTCTCATAAGTCCTATTATCTTATAATTATGCAAATTTTGAGTTGCAACATATTTAAAGAACCACCTTTGTTTGGTTCAAAATGCGTCGAGAAAAAATATACTTAGATGTGATTATCTTGAAAGACTTTATATACATTTTATGGATCCTGGAAGAAAAAATCCTAATCTTTAAAGAAATTTTGGAGAAAATTTAGGTAAAACCAAAAGTGTTTTATGGTATAGTCTTAAAATTAAAATCAATAAAACATATCGAATCCTCCTCCTATAAGTTGGTCTTTAACCCATTGAGAGTATGGCCAAAACTAGGTATCTAATGTGCAAGCTACAAACTAACCAAGATAAAAGACACAACACTTTCCAGGATTGCTTCAAATTATAGAATTGAATCAATCCAAAAGAGTCCCCTATAATATAATTTTAAAATTAAAATCAATATACCATATTCAATATTCCTCTTAGAATGTAATATTTCACCCGATTAAGAGTATGGCTGTACCACTTGGAAATAACAATGTGAAAGCACAATATCACTAATATGAAATACATGAAACTTCCTATGATTGTTTCAATTAAGTCAAATTCACTTGTGGCCCAAGTGATGATCCCATCATCTGCTAATTCTTAGCTAAAATAACGTATCCATATAAATTAAATGGATTGTAAACACCTATGAGCATCAATCCATGGTAAGCATCGAGACATACCTCTGCTGACACATCTCACATTACCAAGATTAAAACAATCATAAATAAACTATAACTTCTTTATTATTAGTACGAGCCTAGATCCATTTTAACTCAAAAGATATATCAAGCATCGAATGGATCAAATATCTTTTCACTTTAAAGAGGTTTGCTGCTAAGAGATTTCATCCCTCTTGGAAATTGGTATATCTAGAGTTAAGATCTATGATACGAGAGATCATGTGTTTTGCTGAAATTGAAAGTGCTTGAAGCGTACCAAACAGCGACCGAAGGTCTCATCATTTCCATTCGGCGTCGCGAATGGTTCAAAAACCCGATGTCATATGAGGAAGATATCGCGTTACGATCGTTTCCCAAAAAACTAAAAAATTTGTGGTAGGATGCCTGGTCGGCATACAAGTACGGTTAGCAGTGTCATATTCTAGGGAATATTTCCTTTTCTCACGACGATCGGAGTCGACGCATGGGCGGAATCTAGGCCCATTGATTCGATTGTCTGGTACCTCATTTGGGACCGTTGGATGGAGAAGTACGGTTTCAGTGGCACCATTAGATGGGCAACATGTGGCAGAGCCAGAGGGCGCCATGTGTCCCCGGAGCTTCTACAAATTTTGGGTACACGTCGTTGGGGGGGGGGGGGGGGGGGGTTGACCCCACGACCTCTAGCCTACCACGCCAAGTCTTCTCCCATCTCTCTTATACCATGTTTATTTTAACCTATATATCGGTGTCCCAACCGTTGGCGGCCCCAAAGAAAACGGTGGTCACATGATATTACAACTTTGTAGCATTAAACTATTTAATGACGGAAAAAAACCTTAACTGCGGCGGTCGGTGAGCGTGGCCACATGTCCGCGTGGTGACATAAAGCTGTCAGTGACGGTTGTTCATGCAACCTCAGGCGGTAAAGCCATAACGATCACATGGCATTGTTTATGGTTAATGCGACGGTTATATAAAATGTAAACCTCGCCCGGAAAATAATATTTTTCACATGGCGCAATTCAAATAGAAACTAGTGCCACGGGTTTTCGGAACTCTTGAGACTGCGAGTTCCACTCCACATGCGGAGTTAATACGAACAATTATGCCGCGAAGTTAAAGGCGGTCGACATGTGACCACCCCACCCAAACCACTTGGAGTTAATTCCTGTAATTGTTATCAGGTGGAACTATGGAGGGCGCCTAAAATTTAGGGTTTGATATTTTTTGCTGATTAAGTGCGGTATCCACTTTTAGTGGAGTTTTCAAAGGCGATATTGGAAAAATGCATTGGGAGATTGAATTTTGACCAATTTGGGGGAAACAGAGTCTATACAGACTAATTTGAGCATTCGAAGCCAACGTTGTCAGCTTGACTCATTAGAGGCCTTTAAACACATGTAATTTTCCAATTTTGAGAATAATGACAAAGAGGGACATGCCATTGGGGTGGACCAACGGATGTAGCCCGGGAGGCTGAACTACTTCATCATGCACGATGTGCAAACTTATGTGTGATGTTTATTCTATGTTATACACTATTGTATAGTGTTATTTAGGCTTATTTTCATGCTTAAATTTCACAAATTCATCTATGTTTCATGGTTAAAACTCATTATTAGCTTTAAAACAAATGAATAATTGCATGTTTTAGTCTGAAATGACACTTAGCATAGCAAACTAATACACTCCTTTCGGATCAGGTTGGTATCGAGCCCAGTTTAATCCTCTCGGGTGTTTTTGTGTATAAGATTATTTTAACTATTTGTAAAGGGTTTTCATACTTCTAGGCTCAAGCTTAAGGAGAAGGCAAATTGGTGGAAGCAAGAGGTTCTCAAAGTGAGCCTGACAAAGGAGGAAATATTGCCACATTCTCCACCACTAATTCACCTCAAAGAAGAAGAAGAAGCAATAAGCATGCTACGAGAAGAATAAACCCATGGAGAGGTGGATCTAAAGAAGAAGAAAAGTGTGTTCAAGAAAGCATTCCTTGACATGGTAAAGACGTGAGAGTCCTTTATCCCAATGGAGGACGAAAGAATAGAAGGAGAAGGATCCCAAGTTCACGAGGAAGGTCGGGGATCATCGGAGAGCCTGATGATGAAGATAAATCAAAGAAGGAAATGGAGGAAATGGAGCGGTGGAAAGTCACTATCCTCATCCTCATCATCATCATCCTCTACTTCATCTTCGGTACACCAATCACACGAGTCGAATAACATTGGTAAAGTCCTTTTCAGAAACTTGATGTGTTAAGTTTGATCTACCAGCTTTTAATGGTGAAGTCGGTTCATAAAGGCTTGATAATTGGATTAGGCATTGGAGGTCTATTTGAGAATTCGAGAACCTTCATGATGATGATACCAAAATTCTTCTGCCATTGAGGATGGAAGGTGTCAGCTCTTGTTTGGTAGGGAAATGGAACCAAGGAAGTCACTTGTGGCTAGGAGTCATCCTCTCTGGGTACATTTATTCTTGCAATAAAACAACTAGTTTATCATTAGCTCTTATGTAGAAATCCATAATAGTGGAAAAATTTTAGACATTGAAAAGTTAAAGTATATAAGACTACACCTAAGAATTTAGGAGAAAATCTCTCTTATTAGGGGTATATTTCTGAGAGTCAATATACTTCTCTCAAGTATAGGCTTACATATCTACCTAAGACATACTATTCTCATGTTTAACCCTACGAGAAACTTCGATGAGGAGTTTATGTTACGGGCCACACATTTAGAAGCAAAACAGCGTATTCTTGATGAGAGTAGGAAGAAACCTTTTAAGGGAAAAAAAAAGAGAGACGTCAAAAGGTAAGGGCATAAAAAATGCATCTTTCAAGAAAGGAGAGAAAGTGGTTTGTAAACATTGTTCGAGAAGGCCATGAAGAAAAAATATTTGGAAATTACATCTGAAAAGAGACCCAAGTATAACAATAACAAAGGGAATGCGAAGCTATGACTACAACTCAACATGACTTAGGAGAGGATTCGGATGATGAAACTAAAATTACAGCCATGGGATTTAAGAACATGAAGGAAAGAAATTGAAACAAAACCTAGTACTAGCACTTAAAACTGTCACACATAAGCTCCAAATGAAGAAGAGAGAATTGAATTGTTTCATGTGAGGGTCATATCCAAACATACCAAGATTGACACCTTGTTTTGACGGTGAGTCCTGCTTTAATCTCTGAGAACTTGAGTCGAGAAACTTAATCTTGAGACCATTCCACATCCAAACCATATCCACTTGGTTGGATTTGTAAGGATGAAAATTTACGGGTTTCAAAGAAGTGCACATTTGCACTTTGCAATACTTCACACATTTTGTTGACACGGTTGAGTTAGATGTTGTGCTTGATATTACGGTGTTGTGTTGAGTCCTTACTTGTATGATAGGAAAGAGATCTTCCATCCACCCTTAAAGACAAATACCATTTATTCAAATATGGAAAGGAGTACATTATTGAAGCACATCGCAAGAAGACACATTGCAATGGTAAATGCTGGATAGGTAAAGAGGTTGGTGAATTCAGAAGTAAGAATTTGTTCTTCTAATAATTAAGCCTAAAGCTAATGTTAATCATGAGTCATTTGAAGGTCCCAGTCCACAAATCATATTTATATGACGTAGTTGATGCACATCATGAGATGTTTCGAGGCCAACGGGGGATTGCCTCCAAAAGGGAGATTCAACATTTGATTCAGTTACAACAAGATTTTTCTCTTCCAAACATTGACATGTATAGCATGTCGATAATGGAGAATGTTGAAATAAAGAGGAAAATCAAAGACTTGTCGGACAAGGGACTCATAAGGCCGAGCACGTTGCCATGCGAATCACCCATAGTCTTGATTTCGAAGAAAGACATGACTTGGCGCATGTGTGTAGACTTCATAGCTTTGAACAAGATAATGGTAAAAAATCGATACCCACTCCTAAGGATAGATGATTTCCTAGATCAGCTGAAAGAAGAAAAGTTTTTCACTAAGTTAGATTTATGAAGTGGATATCATCAAGTAAGAATTGCAGAAAGTGATATATGGAAAATTGCATTCAAAACCAAACAAGGATTGTTTGAGTGGTTGGTTATGTTGTTTGGTTTGTGTAATGCACCGACGAATTTCATGCGTGTTATGGATAATGTTTTGCGTCCATTTCTTGATGACTTTTTTATTGTGTATTTAGATGATATACTCATTTTCAACAAAACAAGGGAAGAACATGTCTTGCATGTGAAAAAGGTGCTTGATGTTTTTAGGAAAGAGAAAATATTTTTAAGATGTCTAAGTGTGAATTTGGAAAGACTTCTCTGGTTTATTTGGGACACATTGTAGGAGGATGCGAGTTGAGAATTGATCCTTCTAAAGTGGAAGCCATTGTGAATTGGCCTAGTCCCAAAACAGTAACTGAGGTAAGAAGTTTTTTAGGCGCAACTCAGTATTGGAGAAAGTTTATTGCTAACGTATATGCCATAGCAGCTCCCATGCATGCAGTGACAAGTGTGAAGAAAGGATTCCAATGGGGAAGCAAACAGCAGCAAGCTTTTGAAGCTTTAAAATACAAGATCGGTTTAGTTCTGGTCCTTGCATTATCGAATTTGAGACAGCCATTCGAGATACAAACCGATGCTAGTGATTATGCCATGGGTGCAGTACTTTTGTAGCACGGTAAGACTATCACTTTTAATTTTGAAACATTCAATGGTGTTGTAACTAATCATCCTACATATGATAAAGAGCTGTATGCATTGGTACAAAGCGTCAAGAAGTGGAAACACTACTTTGTGGGTAAAGAGACGATTATACATATTGATCACCAACTGTTACAATACTTGCAGTCACAAACTAAATTGCAGCAATCGTGACATTTCAGATGGATGGGATTTCTTCAACAGTTTCACTTGGTTATAAGGTACAAAAAAGTTATTTTCAATAAAGTTGTTGATATGCTTTCAAGGCCAATTATAAGTTCTTATACTTTTCTTAAAAATGATTCTATTGTACATGAGAGTTATATAGAACAGTATGCATCTGATGTTGATTTTCGAGATGTGTATGCTAGTTTGAGTGAAGGGAATCAAGTTGAGAAAAATGATTATCACATGCATAAAAATTTGTTGTTTCATTTGGGCAATATGTGTATACCACAAGGAGAGAGACCTAGTGTAATGAGAGAGGCTCATTCATCTCTTATTGCTGGACACTTTGGGGTAAGCAAAATAATGGTGCATCTACAAAGGTATTGCTATTGGCCTCGCATGATAGATAGTGTGTCACGTTTATAAGGGGTTGTTCTATGTGTGCAACAAGAAAGCCTAGAAATAGGAAGCTTAGGTTGTACACGCCACTACCAGTACCATCAAGGACATGGGAGAGTGTCTCCATGGACTTTGTTGGAGGTCTACCTATGTCAAGAAAAAAACATGATTATCTTTATGTAGTTGTGGATAGATTCAGTCAAATGTGTATACTTATGCCATGTAAGAAAACCATTACTATTGAACAAACTGCTGAACTTTATTTTCAACATGTATGGGTTCATTAAGGTTTGCCAACTTCTATTGTTAGTGACAGGGATTCTAGGTTCGTTGGGAATTTTTGGTCTAATATTTGGAAGATGATGGACACAAAGTTGAAAAAGAGTACTAATTTTCATCCGCAAAATGATGGCTAAACCAAGGTGGCGAACAAAACCATTGTGCATCTATTGAGAGGATATTGCAGCAAACATCCCAAGTTGTGGGATGAACAACTACATTATATTCAACACGCTTACAACCTGGCAAAGCACTCTTCTAAAAATACTTCACCTTTTGAAGCCTGCTTTGGGTATTTTCCGAAATCACCATTAGACTTCATCTTTGAGAAGGATGTTTCAATTGATGGGCATAGTGATATTGACAAGGCTCAAAATTTCATTGAACAAATTTAGATTATTCATCAACAAGTTCAAGAACAACTTGAAAAGAGTCAAAGCAAATACAAGGAGAGGCATGACAAACATAGAGTTGATCACAAGTTTCAAGAAGGAGATGAAGTATGGTTGCACATAAGCAAAGAAAGGATGCAAAGAGAAGGTAAAAAGCTCAAGCCCATTCGCTATGGTCCATTCAATATCATTAAACAAGTTGGTTAATGCATTTCAACTTGACTTGCCTTCATATATGAAAATGTATTCTGTTGTCAATGTGGAAAATTTACGTTTGTATGAGCCTCCTTTGATTGATGATCAAGGGAGTGATATTCCCCTGCCATCTATAGAATATTTCTCACCATAATTTCTAGATGAGCTCAAGGAGGATTCCATCCTTGACAGGAGGACACACACTTCTAAGAGGGGAAGTGTCAATTATATTCAAATTGGGATCAAGGGTAGCTAACCATGTAAGGCAAGGTGGATGGAAGTGGAAAAAGGTAAGGGAGTTGTACCCTCATCTTCTGAACAGGTAATCAAAGTCTTTTGGGGTCCAAAAGCTTCCCAATGGGGAGATGTGATTAGGAGATCATGTGTTTTGATAAAAATTGAAAGTGATTGAAACTGTACCAAACCTGAGAGACCAGAAAGGTCTCGTTGTTGCAATTACGGTGTCACGAATGGTTCAAAAAACTGATGTCATATGAGGAAGATATCACGTTCTATTCGTTTTCCCAAACAACGAAAATTTTTGTGACTAGGATGCCTAGTCAGCATACAGGTACAGTCAGCAGGTGGCATATTCTAGGGAATATTCCCTTTTCTCACAGCCAATCATAATTCGACACATGGTTGAATCTGTGCCATTGATTTGGTTGTACAAATTTTCATTTGGGACCGTTGGATGGAGAAGTACAGGTTTTAACTGGCACTGTTAGATAGGCGACACGTGGCAAGCCCAGAAGTTGCCACATGTCCACAGGAGGCTTATACAAAATTTGGTGGCATCAGGGGGCGGGGGGGGGTCAACCTCGCAACCTTCGGCCTGCACGCCAAGTCTTCTACCATCTCTCCTATACCGTGTTGCTTAACCTACATGTTCGCCACATTAATTTATGTTGTATGTTTTTGCATTTCGAAGGGGGTGGACCGCCAGCGGTCCCAACCTGCTGGCGGCCCCAAAATAGTGGTCACGTGATATTACAACCTACAACATCAAACCGTTTAACTAGCAGAAACAAACCTTAACTCCGGCGGTCGGTGGGCGTGGTCACATGTCACGCAGTGACATAAATCTGTCAAGTGACGGTTGTCCAAACCATAACCTCCGGCAATAAAACAATAACGATCACATGGCATTGTTTGTGGTTAATGTGGCGGTTATATAAAATGTAAACCCTGGAAGAAAATAAGAGTTATCACATGGGTGTGTTCAAATGGAAACTAATGCCACGAGTTTTTAAAACCCTTAAGACTCTGAGTTCCACTCCACATGCGGAGTTAATACAAACAATTAAGCCTCGAAGTTAAAGGCGGGGGGTCGGCATGTGACCACCCTGCCCAAACCACTTGGCATTAATTCTAACGGTCTTATCCAGCGGAACTTTGGAGGCATCCTAAAATTTAGGGTTTTTGTTATTTTTAGCCACATTTAAGTGCAGTCGCCACCTTTAGTGGAGTTTTTCTAGCTGATATTGGGAAAAATGCAATGGGAGGTCAACTTTTGACCAATTTGGGGGAAACAAGAGTCTATATAGACTAATTTGAGCATTCTAGAGCCACTGGTGCAGAGAAAACAGCCATTAGAGGCTTTTAAACATATGTAGTTTGCAATTTTGAGCATAATGACAAAGAGGGACATGCCATTGGGAGTTGGACCAACAGATGTAGCCCAGGAGGGGTGAACTACTTCATCATGCCTGCTGTGTAAAACTTATGTGTGATATTTATTCTCTGTTATACACTGTTGTATAGTGTTATTAGGCTTATTTTCATGCTTAAATTTCACAAATTCATCTATGTTTCATGGTTTAAAACACTCATTCCTTAAGCAAAAAAATGGAGACAAATTGCACATGTTTTTATTACTGAAAAGACACTTAGCACAACAAACTAATACACTCCTTTCAGATAAATCTAGGTTGGTATTATACACACACACACACACACACATAATAATATCATTGGAAAATCCATGGGTTGTCAAAACCTAGAGTATTTTTCATTTTATTTTTATTTTTTATTTTTATGTAATTTGACCATTCAAAATGTTTATATAAGACATGACATACAACATTTCTTCCATACTAGGTTGGTGAATGCCTCTCGATGCAATTATATATATATATATATATATATATATATATATATATATATATATTTAAAAAACATGTAACAAGAAAAACATAGTAAATAAACAATAAGAAATAAGAGTTCAATACCATAAATAAAAACCTAATGGGAACGTAATTTGACATTTGTTGACATAAATTTTTTTATAATTAAATTTAAAAATGAAAAGGCATAACTAAATTTGAGATAAATCTTAACCCTCTATCCCTAACTACTACTAAAATTATTCCATGGATATTTTGTGGAGGTTAAATCCTACCATCAACATAATAATTATTGATAATTAAATTAAAATTCTTTTGGAAGCCCTATCATTGAACATAAGAGAAATGACAACCATGGTTCTGGGTTTTTGTCACTGCATGTGCTTGCCATGCTTTAACTACTCTCAGAACAACATTGAGGGATTCATATAACTTGATAAACATGAGTACCCTTCAAAACCCTTTCCGAGTGTGGTTGATTTGAGCTTCTGGAGTTCCTTCAAGAAGGAGGGATCCTGATAAAATGTAGGCATTACTTGCATCAATTTTTTCCCTGAACTTCCTCTTGATTTCGTCTTTTCACCAACTATCGTGGTTAAGTCAACGCGAGACCGACAACTCCCATGCTATGGCATTAGTATCAGAAGGATCCTATATTTCATGCATGCCAATATGTATGCCAAACGAGAAATAAAGATAGAGGAAAACAAGTGTCTGGTGAATTTCTTGAATGAGCATGTGAGGTGTTTGTCAAAATGCACCAGTAGGACATGGTGTCTTGAGCTATAATGACTACAGCCTATACTCAAAATGGGAAGGAAGAACAAGCCCCAAAGACAAAGTCCTCTGCCGAAGTTTTGGATAAGCAGTTAATTATGGATATAGATCTACTAAAATTCCCAATATTTTCCAGACCTCTTTCTGGTAGCTCTTTCTACATATCATGGTAAATGCAGTTGGTTCAATTTTCATGCTTGCGGCCAAACTTCAAAAGATTGAAGGAATCCCTATGGGTCCTATGAGGCTCCTTCTCGAGGGAACAAAACCTATGATGATGGAGCATGTACTCAAAGATTATGTGATTGATAAGGATGACTCTATCTCTCTTATTGCAAGCCTAAAATACGGTGCACAAGGGAAGTAGGGCACCTTTGGCTTCCAAGCCCATGTCTTTCAAGGATCCCCTCAAGACATATACCAACTCTTTGACACATAAAGATCTCTCGGGCCCAACATTTGTGGTAGATTAGTATATGGACATCCAAACCCTTAAAGTAACATATGTTATTTCCAACTTAAGGGCAACATAATATGAATGATGAGTGATTATTTTATGTTTTTATGGATGTTGGCCCTTAGCATCGACTCTCCAAGATTGGGTTCACCAGAACTTGTCCCAAAATGTAGATCTGCTATTTTTTTCGAAAGGATTTTTGTGTACTTTAAAAATCTAGAAGATTGATAGAGGGTTTTCGATCAGGGACCCTGGCTTTGGGGTTGAGCTGGTCTTTCACTGCAACCATGGTTCTCAGATTTCAACCCTCTCGCCCTGAATTCTCTAGTTTAGGTAAGACTCTATAACTTACCCCTCCAGCCGATCCAACGTACTATCTTAGAAGATATTGGAGATTTAATAGGAAGCTTCATTAAAAAAGGCAGGGAAAGAATTTCAAAAGGTATTATCTCATTCGTCTGCATATGTGTGGAAGTGGACCTAGGCAAAGGGTTACTGGACAAAATCCTACTCAAGTGGAAGGATAATGGTTATTCACAACCACTTGATTATGAAAATATTGCTTTCCCCTATAGGACTTTTCAATAGGTTGGGCACCTTCAAAAAGCATGTAATTTTTCAAAGGGGGCTCTTACCCCAGGAGTCAAAGAGAACAAGTCGCAGTTGGCAGGATCTGAAGGAAGAAAAAGGATTTAAGAGCTAAGAAGATCAAAAGAGGGACAACTCAACAATAGAAGAAATTTACAGGCAAGTCAACTCTCCATATTTAGATCAACCTCTGATTGCACCACCTCATCCCTCAACAGAGGAGACCCTTCAGATAAATGATAATGAAAGAGCTTCAGCCATGATCGTGTGTGTAATAAGTGGACCAAAACGCGCTCGCGTATCTAATCACTCATAAAGTGAAAAACAAATGACAAATATGGTTGAATCGATGACAATGAAACTCTCTCATAGAAATGATGACACTGCTCCACCTTCAATAGATCTTGAAAATTCTATAGGTTGGATTGATGTACACAAGAGATAAGGGAAAAAAGAAAAACACATGAACTACCCTAGCATTTGATACCAAGAATGTAGTGAGTGTGCTCTAATGTACTGTGGATATTGATGATGGATAATTGTTGTAATATGCTACTTTGAAGTAAAGGAATTTAATTTTACCGGGAAAAAAAAAAAGAAGCCTTATTCCAAAAGAGACATGCCTATCAATGGAACCATTGGAGAATAGAAGAGGGGGTTATTTGCAAAATATTAATGCCATTAAAACTATTATCATGGCTAAATTTAACGAGACATTATGGTGCAATAAATAAACAAAGAGTAAGTGAAACTCAAGGTACTATTTTGGTTATTGCTACATTAAAATAGAAAATAAACCTTGCTCAAATAAGAAAAAATTCTCATGTGATTCAATATGAAATTAGGATAGGACAAATTGTAAAATATCATGAGATAAAAGAAGGTGTCACATTTACAATATTAAGAAGGTGAAGAATATATATTCTTCACCTTCTTAATATTGTAAATGTTACTTGGTTATATATAGCCTTGAAGGTTAGCCTAATTGGTTGAGTCTCTGTTGTTCATACACTTTAGCTTTTAAAAAATTGCAGGTTCAATTCTCTTGACACCCTTAGAATTAGACTCTGTGGCTAAACCAACATGAAGTAATTCATACAAATCCACAATCTCAAATTTATATATATTTATAACACTATAAATTATCATTATTTATTAATTCATTAAAATTATTAAAAACATATTTTTTATTTCATTTGTTATTTTTAATTGTTATATATAATTTAATAAATAAACATTTAAAATAATAAATAATTACAATCATCATCAAAATTGATTCTCATCACTATTTTACAAAAATTACTTAAAAATCAACATATATGTCAATGTCAGAAAGGATTTCAAATGCAGTCTGCAATTTCAATGTCAAAAAAAAAATTCAAATGCATTTTGCAATTTCCAGGAAAAAGAATTGAAGAGACATTAACACCCATAGATGCACACAAAATGTGGACCGAGAAAAAGTGTACCAAGAAGATAAATTTAACTCAGCTGCTTTGGTGGGGCCAAAGCCCATATTTTAGTCAAATACGAAACCAGTGAAGATAAGAAGGAATAAACATGGAACACTTCCAGATATCAAATATTAAATAATTAATTTAGAAAAAGGGTAGACAAAAGGTCTATAAAATAATAAAACCTTAATTACAGTTATGATAACTTTTCCTATTAATATTATAGCATAACTCAACCGACTCCATTAAAAGTGAAATGGACATATAAATTATAATATGTATTACAAATACAAGCATTTAATAAATTTATGGTATAAGGATGATGTTGATGGCACTTAACATTATAACCAACGCAGTCCTAGTCTTGATTTTCTTTTTTAATAATTAACGAGGTTTGTTGATATAATCCTATGTTATATAATTGAAATAATTTACGTTATTTTTTATTAATATATTTTTAAAATAAATTAAATATTTTGAAATAATAATATTAATGAATATGAATATGAATAATCACCACTATCATGATATCCTTTAAAAGTACTTAATGACTTAAATATATATATTTGTCTTTTTTATATTAAATTAATTTAATATATAATAAAATGTGTCATTTACATGAGATTGTCTTTTTTTTTTTTTTATAAACACATAGGATACACATAAGGTTAGGATGATTAAGTTTGACCTATCTCTCTTTTTATTTGTTATATTATAATTAATTATTTAATAACTTCTTACAAACATCATTATTATTAATATTCTATTTAATTATTTAATAACTCTTTACAAACATTATTATTATTATTATTATTCTATTGCATATTTTGTTTTAATTATTATATCATATAAATTTATAAAAATAAACACACAAGTCATGAAAAAAAAAATTGATTCCACAAAATCATATCTATAAAAAAAATGTATATGAATATTTAACAAAAATATATTTTAATATTAAATTTCATAAATTTTAATAAATATTATTAATCAAATAATTTTGCATTAAAAAAATTCAAAAATAATTAATGGATTAAAAGTAGCCAACCAAAAAATACTCTTTAAGTATATATATGAATTGAGTGTGTTTAATTATTTGGATACATTACTCTTAAGTTCATATGTATTTACATCGACAAGCTAGAAGGTTGTTTAGAGGAATCAGGATGTGTTGGCATGATCAACTGGGATAGTCATCATCCTTCTTCTCTATGTTGACGATATTTTTCTTCTCGCAAGGTGCTCATTTGATCTTGATAAGCAACTTAGGCTTCTTAAAGATTTCTGCTCTACCATTGGTATGATTGTTAACACTGACAAAACAAAAGTTATGATTATCAAATCCAAGAAGGACACTTACGCTAATTTTATGTATGACAATAGTAACTTGGAGGAAGTGTCTTCTTACAAGTACCTAGGAATTGATATTCATCACAAGCTCAACTGGAACTATAGCATTGAGAAAAGGATTAATGGGGGGTGGAAAGCTTATTTTGGTCTTCAAAATAATTGTAAAATGGAAAACCTCGTAATGTGGGATAGAAAGAAATTCCTCTTTGAAACTTTAGTCACTCCTATTATCTTATATGGATGTGAGGTTTGGGGTTGCAGCATCTCTAGAGAATCCTGGAGAAATATTGAGCAAATCTGGAAGCGTTTTATAATGTATAACCTCAAAATTAAAAGCAATACACCCTATCCTATTCTCCTTATAGAAGTGGGTCTTTCCCCTACCAAGAGCCTAGCTATGACTAGGCTTCTGTTGTACAAGCACGGACTCAATAGCATAGGAGACCATAGACTTCCTAAGCTAGCTTTAAATTCCAACCAAAACCACCTAAAGCTCAAACGAGGTTGGTATAAATACACCAGGGCCTGGTTAAACGATTGGGAGCTCGATGAAAATGTTACATTGCAAAACATTAATAACATTAAAAAAATTGTTACTTTTAAGTTCAAAGAAAAAATGTGGTGTGAGAAAGATCTAGCAACTAAAATAAAATTAAGATATTATAAGGAGGTCATCAACCCCACCCTAGAAGATCAAAAGTATCTCTCTGTTTTAACTAGCTCAAAGAAGAAAATTAATATAGCGAAGATTAGAGCAAACTCTCATGAGCTCCATAGTGAAACAGGTCGTTGGACAGTTGCTAAAACACCATGGATGGAAAGGATTTGCCATCGATGTGAGAATATGAACATCGAGGATGAAAATCACTTCCTCTTAGAGTGCCCTGCGTACAACCACATTAGATCTCAATTCCATAATCTTTGTTGCGATACTGACCTTCCTAGCCTTTTAAGATGTCAAAATTATAGTGAGCTCGGGAGGCTTCTCTCCAAGCTTTTTGAGAATAGTAATAAAATCTTAAATCAAACTAAATAATTCGTTTCTTTAGGTCCGATAGGCCAAAGATTGGTCTCAGTAAATGTTAACCATCATCATCATCATCATGAAGAATTGAGTGTGTCTAATTATTTGAATAAGTATATCTAATTATTTAAATAGTAATAATTTTATATATTATAATGATGATAATAATGATAATAGTTGATATCATTCATTTAGACTAATTTTAATATAACAAGTATAATTAAAAAAAAAATGAAAACGTCAATTTGTTTATTTTAAAATTTTAGTTTTTATATTAGAAAATATTGAAAATATTGAAAATAAGCTTTTATAATTTTTTATAGTTTTGGTGAGTTAACTATTTAGAAAAGTCATTATTATAAATATTTTGAAAAAATTTATATATTAAAATAAAAATAGTAAAGAATTAATTATTTGTTCATTATTATAAATATTTTGAAAAATTTTATATATTAAAATAAAAATAGTAAAGAATTAATTATTTGTTTTAGAATTTTACTTTCATACTTAAAAAATAATATAGACAAGTTTTCTAGATTTATATGGATGATATAATAATTAAGAAGGTTGGTATTGTTATAAATCTTCTCAAAAAAGAATTATTTAGTATCACAATGTCTTATTAGTTCTTAACAAAGTAGGATTATAGCAATTAGTTTAATGGTTAACAATTATTAGTTTATGATATTTTTTGGTAGGCATATTTTCAGGGATTTGAATAAGTGACAAGGATTGCTTTAACAATGCATCCATTGGAACATAATTTGAAAATCTTATTCTAACCGTGACACAAACTTATATATTTATAATATATAAACTTAAAAAACATTACATTAATCAAAATTTAATTTATATCGATGAGAAATCTGCTATGATCTACCACTAGAAAAACCAAACCATAAACATAAATATATAGCTTTTGTCCAAAAGAAAATCCAGGGCTACCAAAACTGAGCTACAATGCGGCAAAAAAAAATCTTGATGTTGATGTTGACGAGAATGTCCTACTCTGCTACATTTCTGAGTTAATGTGCAATGTACATTATATCTTTGACAGGTTGTCGGATGGTCGTTCTCTGTCTCATATCTTCGTCGTTTGATTCCTCTGTCAACCTAGCCGGCGGAAAAGCTTGAAGAGTTGGTGGAGGCATGGCAAAAACAGTCTCGGTCTTGGCAGCCATTCGTGGGTCTTGTTGTGAGAGCTGAATTCCAAGGAGTAGTTAGAGTGAGAGAGGGGTCAGAGCATTTGAGATTGGCGAGAAAGTCAGTTGTCTTGTTGCCTATGTGCATGACATGCTGAGGTAGGATAATTGGAATGAAGAGGATGATTTTCACAAGCTTGATTATGTAGTGCTCCAGCCTCCATCTGGAAGATATTTTGTATTTAAAAGCTTTGTGAGAGCGGTGATAACAAGTTTCAAATCACCTTCAACCACAACTTTGTTGTAGCCTTGAGAACGAGCATTCTCCAAACCTTTTATCAGAGAAAATAATTTAATAACTGGTGATGCCTCCATTATGAACTTCCCAAAAATCATGGTGATGCCTCCATTATAAACTTCCCAAAAATCATGGTTATGGACCAACTTCTTGTTTTGATATGCTAAGTTCCAAATTGAGGAGCCCACCGTGTTGCCTTGAGAACGGAATTTCGAGGTTAGATTTGTTCCATTATAGTACTTGTGATTCCATATGCTTTTCCATAAGTCTTCTCTCCTTTGGAACCAACTCCATCACATTTTGGCTCCTATTAACATACTAAGTTGTTCAGGATCCCTGAGCCCCAATTTTCTAGAAGATTTGGGAAGGTAAATTTTTTCCTAGACTACTAGAGACCATTTGCACCATTTGCACTCTTGAGAGACCCATCCTTAGAGACAGGATCTATAAATGTTGCAAATGTAGAACTCCCTTAGGGGCAGCCATAATAGAAATGTGGTAGATTGGTCGAGCTTACATGATGGATCGAAGAAGAACAAAGCAACCCACTAGATTTAAGGATCTAAAGGTCAAGTTCTCAAGTCGAGAGGTGAGCTTCTCTAAGAGATCCTGCCATAAGATGGTCTTTTTTGAATTATCCCTAAGCGGTGTTCCAAGAAAAATGATAGGCAAGTTGGCTCTTTGAAAGCCAATAAGGAAGGTCAAATGTACTTGGATGTTTGCAGGAAATTAAAGAAGAGTATTTGGGACTTGGCATGGTTAACCAAGCTACCCGAAGCTACCAGGATGTCTTCGAGAACCTACTAATTAAGAGCTTGAGCATTATGGACATTAAACTGACCCATTGGAATTGTGTCATCAACAAACTGTTGGTGGGAGATGGGATCCATGGAGCTAATAAGCTTTATTCCTTTAATCCTCCCTTGGAGAACTCCATATTTGAGGTAGTGCCCTAGGCCTTTTATTTCCAGGACAAAGAGGAAGGGAGAGAGAAAATCTCTCAATCTGATACTAGATGAGGCATTGAAAGTACGAGAGGGAGAGCCTTTGATTAGAATTGAGAAGAAAGGAAAGGAGAACAACAAAAATCCCAGGACACCCAAGACTCGGAAAATCCAAAGGCTTTGAGGACCTGATAGAGATAGGACTAACTTAGCTTGTCAAAGGCCTTTGAGAAGTCCAACTTAATAACCATACCTGCATGTTTGAGGTTCTTTAAAGAGTGAATCGGCTCATGGGCTAACACAATCCCATCCAGGATCTATATGAGCTCCACATATCCATATTACTCCTTGGAAATTAGAGATGGTAGAAATGGTTTTAGGCGATTGGCTGTAATTTTGGATAGGTTATAAAGTTGTTAGGGTATGAGGTTGCTGAAGATTTGGGAATCAAGGTGAAAAAGGTGGCATTGAGGCCTTTTAAAATGGATTGGGGCCTGTGGGATTCCTTAATAAGAGCATGAATCTCCTTATCAAGAAAATACTAACATGCCTGAAAAAAATCAAAGGTGAAACTATCGAGGCCTGGGGCCTTGTTCCTTGGTAAATTCATGACTTATTCTTCCACTCCTTGGAGGGACATTTCTTGCATGAGGGCATCATTTTTATCATTGATCACCAAGGCAGGGATATATATCACAATTTTCCCAATTGCAGTGTGTCAGTGGGGTATAGGTTCTCTAAGGAGATCGTTGCAGTAGTTGGTAAGATCTCTTTCAATATTTAAGAATTTTGTTACTCTTTGGCCATTATTATGATAGAGTGAGAAAATATGGTTTTTATACATATGCTTTATCATTAACTTGAGGAAGAATTCAGTATTGTGTTCCCCTTCTTTATGCCAAGTGATCTTGGATTTCTACTTCCACGTCAATTCTTCCTACATGTTCATATGTTCCAACTGAGCTATGATGTTCATTTCCTAGTGGATGAGGTTGTTAGATCATCCTTCTAGCATGCTCTGATGTTGAATTTCCTCTAACTAAGCTCCTAGCTGAATTTTGTCTTTGAAAATATTTCCAAATTATTCGTGATTCCACTTTTTAATTTGACCCTTGAGAATTTTGAGCATTTGATGGAAATTGAACATCGATTAGTCACTTGGGTTATCCATGTATTTCCACCATTTCTTTTCCTTTTCCACAAAGGAGGGATCAATTAGCCAAAAGGATTCAAACCTAAAGGATTTGTTCTTTGAAGATTATTTGAGATTTAATTCTCTTTAGACATGCCAGTGATCTGAGCCCATCGACGGCAGAATAGAAGCTTCTATGAAGAAATCTCTTTCAACTAGGCTCTTAGAGAGGAGGAACTTGTGTAGTTTCCAAGCTATTTGGTGTTTCCTACCTTGCCTATTATTCTATGTGTGGAGTTCGTTGATTGTAGGAACATCAATCATGCAGATGATTTTTATGAAGTCTTTGAAGCTAATGGAATCATGGTATAACCTTCTTTGACCACCCTTATTTTCTTCGAGAGAAATGAGCATGTTAAAGTCCTTGTCTATGATACAATGTTTAGCTTGGCGCGGGGTGTAAATTGTCATCTGAGAGTTAAGGAAAGGGCCCTTTTCCACTAGAAGATGAGGGCCATAGACTGTTATAAGTGCGCCTTTTCATCATATCCTAACGAGTTAAATATTCCTCCGAGGATCCTTGGAGCTGCAAGCCAGTTAGTGAAGGTAACTTCATTGGGATTCCATAGAAGTACTAAACCTCCAGTTTTTCTTGTATTTTCCAAGAATTGAATTAGGGATCCCTTCCAAAATAGTTGTGAGGGGGATTCCATTTTATCACCATAACATTTTGTCTCTTGTAGAAAGAGTATGCTAATTAGTATTCTAGTTTTCCCTAGCCTTATCCAATATTTGAGGAACCTTTGCTTACTCTTACTATTTAGGCCCCTAATATTCCAAGTTAAAATCTTCATTTAGAAATGGAAGAAGAGGGAGAATAAACCTTCGAGAGCAAGTGGACCTTTCCAAATTTCTTCAGATAATCGTTGGCATGTTGGATAAGCTCTTGAGATGAATTCCTTCCCTTACACTTTAAGTCTTGATTGGCTTTGGAGGCTTATTTGGATCCATTAGGATTTCCAACAGAATAAACCATCAGAGTTCTTTATGTTACCAATGCATTATTGTGGACCTTGAGAATAGATTGGCAGAGCTGTTGGAATTGTGGCTCGAGTAGATTTGCAAGGTCCTGATGTTGGATTGCCTCTATTATTTCTTCAAGTGCTTGCTCAACGTCCTCTAGATCCTATGGTTCTTCAAAGCTTATGGAGTCCTGGTTGGGCATGGGGTGTATGTGATTTTTTGGTGCAGTCTCCATTTCTTTGATCTCCATGTTTTCCTGATCAGATGGAGAGCCTATTGAATTTGTCCCTGATTCAGGATTCTTCCTTTTTTTTGCTTGCACATTTGGGTTGAGGCCTTCCTGATTGTCATTGATTTCTTGAGGAGTTTCCACTCCTGCCATTGGCTCCTCCATAGTGGCCAAATCTTCATATCGGGTTCTTAAGGAGGGGATCTCACTTCGATTGTTACGCCTTCGTTTGGTTGGTAGGTGAAATTCATCCAAATGTCTAGTTGTTTATTGGTGTTGCTAGTTTAGAGGATTAACCAAAGGGTGCTCTCGAAGAAGATGCCCATATTCATGGCACCTCTTGCAGCATAATGGAACATGTTCATAATTGATGAGTTTCAAGGTGACCTCGTCATATATTCGATCTTGATTGATTATGACAATGGCTGGGAGATATTCATATAAATGCATATTTCTACGTAGGATGTGTAGCATCGGTTCTTGGAAAATTTTCAGGATTTGATGTATTCACCAATTGTGTTTCCAATTCCCATGAGAATGTCTTCTTGCCAGTGCTCAATGGGTAGAGAATATAGGTGGATCCAAACTAGTACAACCAAGAAATTTTCTTTTTTGGGTTGTATCTTGGGGTCCAAAAGCATATGAGCAGCCTTGTTGCACCCATGAAATAAGGAACTCCCTCAAAGACTCTAGAGAATATCACTCTATCCTCTATATTATAGAATATCACTCTGAAAAACCTTTTGGCATTAATATGAACTCCACATGACCCTTTGGATTCTAAATGTTGTTGATCCAAGAGGTAATCATTTTTTCTCTAGGCCAGGTGCCTAGGAATTTGCAGATGAGAATGTGATCCTTCATGTGGGAGATTTGTTACAAAATGGTGTTTTATTTGATCTTGTATTGCGGGTTCTTTGTTGCACAAGGGAGGTAGTGACTTGGTCTCTTATTTTGCAAGGATGCACTAAGGACTGGAGTTGAGTCATGGCTTCCAAAGTTTGAAGGGTAAGAGTGTGGGTTAGAGGAGGGACCCTGACGACCTGAAGGAACTCTGTCTGCCATCAAATTGCAATAGGATGGGTTGAATACCCCTCCCCTCGAGGCAAAAGCCATTGGGAGAACATTTGTGCAAGAGAGAAGGAGGACACTGCGAGAGTGATATAGGGATGTAATATCTCGTTTTGGAAATGTTACACAGTAATTTGTCACCATCCTTGCAATCCCCATCTCGCCCATTGGAGGGTCGTTTCTATGACCAATAAGCAGTGTCATGCCTTGCAAATACCATCATTGCATCTCTTTCCATGAGGACAACATTCCTTCTGTTGATTATTTCCTGAGCAGACCCCTAAAAACACTTGTTTTTGCCTTGGCGCTAGTAGCCCGTTATGTCTTTGCGCCAATGAGGAAAATTAACACTGAGCCCGCGCCAATTGGCGCTCTGTCCCAGTTAAGCACCTGCGCCAATTTGCTTTTGGAAAGTTTTTTAAAAAAAGAGGCGAAGTTTCGATTACAACAACTTCGTGGATGAGTCATCAGTAGTGGTTTCAACTGAATAACCACGGCCTTCCTCCTTTAGCCTCTTGTTTCCACCATATGGGGAACCTCCCAAAGGATAAGGCCTCCCTTCCACTATTGTAGGGATCCCAACCTCCTCC
The DNA here is from genome assembly GCA_034641835.2 of Pinus albicaulis. NCBI lineage: Eukaryota > Viridiplantae > Streptophyta > Pinopsida > Pinales > Pinaceae > Pinus > Pinus albicaulis. The sequence continues at coordinate 269,593,297 of CM076569.1, read as the reverse complement.
TCTCCTCTATTAATATAGCCTTCATCCATTGATGAAGGTGCTGAATGGATGAATGGTAGAATCTCCAAGTTCCCAAGAGTCATCAGAGCCTTATGCTGCAAGAGCCTTGATTCATTCCCTTAAGGCCAAATCCAAGCAAGGAGATTATAGTCGAGACAACCGAAGATAGAGGTTTGTCCCATCCCCGACAGGCTTTTTCGAGACGTGTTCTGCTGGCGACCCTCCGAAGGAGAATTCAGCGTCAGAGCTATGGTTGTATTCTTCTTTGATTGATTAATGATAAGCGACTATTGGTTATGGTTCCACTCCTGTTGTTGATTATGATGATGAGTTATGTCTTCTTTGACTGACATATAGTTGCATATATTGGATTTTACGCTTGCGTTTGTTGTGTTTCTTGCGTGTGCAGGTGTCCGATCATGGAGATCGTGAGGATTGTGATCTGTCGGAGCTAAGGAACGGGAGCGCTACTTTCTCTACAAGCGACAGCGTTGGATTCCAGGTAAGCCTTCATCGCTAGTTGGTTTATTTGCAATTAGGAACCTGCACTATTGCGTGTGACAATTGTTGCTATACCCGATCTGGGCTAGTAGGGATCGCCTCTGTCCGCAGAGGGGATTTACCTCCACAAAAAATTGGCGACTCCGCTGGGGATCGTCTAGCTTGTTGTTGTTCTGCTTTATAAGCTACAGACGGAGCCTGAAGTTAGCCAGATAGCCTTAGAAACGCTATTGCTCTGCATTAGCGAAGTAGATCAAATCTGCTTCAGTCAATCTCCAGTTTAGTTTATGAACTGAACACTTGGAGTATTGTCTTGTCTTTTCGGTTGTTTCTCGATTCTGCTTGCTTGATCGGCTCTTTCGGCTGGCTCTTTTTGTGATTTTGGCTTTTGGTCAGCTTGATCATCACTGGTTGGCTTGTTGGATTGCCTATTTTTATTTTTCCATAGCAAACTCGACTGGTGCACTTTATAGCCTGACAGTCGCGCCCATTGGCACAGGTTGCTAGTGTATTACCCGCGCCAATTCCATTATGGTGCTAGTTTCAGCCTCACAGTCGTGCCAATCCTATGAGGTACTAGGGTTTGCTCTGTTCTGACCTTCCTGAGCTTGATCAGTCTATTTGGTCTTGTTTTTCAACTGCTTGAGTGTTCTGGAGCCTTGTTTGACTGGCTGTAACCTTCGTCCTTTGGTTGTTTGCCCGTTTCTATCAATTTCACATTCTAGCCCTAGGGCATCTAGGTGCTCTTGTGTGTCGAGCCTCCCTTGGGAGTTTTTGGTTTCTATTTGTTCAGTCAACCTTTTGATTGCTCCTCTACATTCGTTTGGCGGTTGTTTATCATTTCATTGCGTTATTTGAGTGATTGGCTTCTTCCTCATTTGAATTCCGCTTTGTCTCGCTTTGAGCCTAGATTACATGGTTCATTTGAGTCTTGGAGATTCTGCTTGAAGTGGTGAGTCTGGTCTTGGTTGGGAGAAATTCTTTGTTTTTTCATTTTCAAGCGTTGGTGCTTGTTGTCAGTTAGCAACCCGCACCAATTGGGCATTGGCACTAGTTGTCAGTGAGCAAGTCGCGCCAGTTGGCGCTACTTGTCAATGATAAAGTCGTGCCAATTTCAGGGTGTGTGAAAATTGAGATTTTTTCCCTAAATCCTTCACCAGTGTGTCTTTCCCTTCCTGTCTTTCCTCTTTATGAGCGTAGATTACATTGCTCGTTGTTTGAAATGTCTTCTTTCCATGATTGTTTGATGTAAAAGGGAATGAATGCCTTGTTTTGATCTCTTGCTTTGGAAGTCCTCTTTTTGTTTGACCTCATATGTCTTGGCACCTTTTGAGGGATTTCGTTACAAAGTGTTTGAAACAACGATTGCATTCTTAGTGTTTTTTTACATCTCTTTTGCATTCATCCTTCGTTAAGAAGATTTGCGTTCTTTTAGTTTTCGTCTCATAGTTTTCTTTTCGTTAAAATGCATTATATCACATTGCATTGAAAAGTAATTTTTGAGATCCATCATTGAACTTAGATTACATTGTTTAATGATTGAAAACTATAAATCGCTTTGATTTCATTCTCTTTTATTAAAAGCATGCATTAAGTATATTCTCATTTCATCAAAAAATGCATTGAGTGCATTCTTATCATTTGAAAAGGAAAAAGGAAATTGTGCATAGATTACAATTGCATAGTTTTCGAAAAAGAGGATTTTGCATAGATCACATTGCATTGTTCACATCGTTGAATGTTTGAAATTACTTTTGGATAGTGAAAGTCATCTAGTTTGGAAAAGATTTCGTTTGCAGTGTTTTTTTATATCGCATCATTGTTTGAAGCTCTTCCCTTAACTAGATAGCATTCATCGAATTGAAAAGATTTCTTTTCTCATATAGCTGCATACAGGAGATTTTCAGATGACATTCGGTAGGGCCTGAAACCGAGACATAATTGAAGATCAACCTTAAAATTCATTGAATTAACCTAAGGCAGCATTGAAACATTAACGAAATATTTAGAGGTCTAGGTTAGAGACGTGTTCCGGTGTCTTTAAACCTAGTAGTTATCGTTCGCCTCTTGGCTGTAGACAGCACTAGTACGGACTTGTGCTTCCCGTACCGTCGCGTATATAAAGGGAGACCCCACTAGGTTGCTATCCTTTATCTGTAGGAAGCCGAGTCTGCCGCCTTATACCCGTGATACACTGGACACAGAATTCGAGGAGATTTCCTGCATGTACGTTAAGTCCTTGGTTGATTTCTCTTTCATTTTGAAACCAAGGTGTATATTGAAGTTCACGGTTATTTGGTACACCCTTTGCCTAGCATTCCTGAGCAGTCATTTTGATCTTATCTGACTCCTTAAATTTGAAAAGATCATCAAGCGCTTGTCCTTTCACGCTTGTTTCCAATCTGAAAGCGATAGAGTCACCTTTTTCCTATTTCTCGACTCTTAAAAGATGAAACAGTAGAGTTTGTTTCAATTTTTTAAGAAATTAACTGCCCACGAAATATTCCTGGTTAAAGTTAGTTTCCTTAGGGTGTTTTTCTGAAGATTGTTTCTAATGGAAACTTTTTCGAAGTTCACCAACCAAGGAATCCCCTCCGATGGGAATCCTAGTCCTTTTCCTCCTTTTGGAAATGTTGGTGCTCCTTATATGGCAACGTTGTCCCTTCCAGGGTTAACTGTTGGGTTGCCTGTTTGGTTGTTTTCAACCTCTGTGGTCCCAAATGTCTCGACTACTGTTCAATCAGTTCCTCCGCCTGAACAACGTCATGTTGATTCCAAGGTGGACCTCTCCCCTTCTTCGCCTGTTTCTGCGTCCTCCTCTTCTACTTTGCCTGGTGAAAGTCTGGATTCAAGTAACCAGGTGGCTAAGAAGAAGAAGAAGAAGTCCGATAAAGGAGAGGCTAGCTCTGCGGCTATTGCGCCTAAGAAGTCTCCTCTTGATAAACCTTCCAACCCTCCACGGAAATTCAAGTTCCCTTGCATGTTGTGCACGGGAGACCATCTTCTTCGAGGCTGCCCTGAAATTCCCAAGGTACTCGAAGTATGGTCCAACGGTCGCCCACCATTGCCTTTGGCTTCCGGGAGTCAGGTCGGGGGCACGTCTTCAGCTAGTGCTGGTAAAACTCTTAAGAAGTAGGGTAAGATTACCAATCCCTATAAGTTGCGTGAAGGGCACCATGCCATTCACCTTTGTCCGTATATGGATGAAGCCAAAAGAGTCTTGGACAACTCGGCTGTTTCTACACCATGCCTCCCGGCTCGTTATAAACATCTTCCTTTGAGTCCTCCACCAGTTGATTCCACGATTGGTCAAGAGTCATCCTTGGTCGATCCCGCTCCCTTGGAAATTCAAATTCAGGAATCCATCCCTGACCAACCATTGGTTGTGGGATCAGTTGAGCTGGCCCCGTCTGCGGTGCACCAGGTCTTTTCTGTTGAGAGTGGATCTCACACCCCCCATATTCTTCTGGTTTCTTCAGATTCTTCGGACTTGGAGAAAGATTCTCTTTTCCCCATACCTCAAGAAGCCGCTCCTCCGCCTCTCGTAATAGAGGTCCCGGAGGATACTCCTCCCGCCTTCGAGATGGAGGTTGTGGAGGATGCTCCTTCTTCTTCCGTAACACCAGGGGAAGACCATCTCGGTTCGATGGTAGCCCCTCCAAGTAGTTTGGTTGCTTCCTTTGATTGGAATTGATTTGCAGGATACTGCCTTCCGTCTTATGTGCCTTTCGAGATAACGGTACAGACCTCTAGTCTGGTTGTACCCAACACCATTATAGACGAAAGTGCGTCTGTTAGTGTTCTCTCCTCAACTAATTGGCAAGCTTTTGGCTCACCGCCGCTTACGCCTGTTACACAGAATCTGTTGGAATTTAATAGAAGAACGAGTCAACCATTAGGAATCCTTCCAAGGTTACCTGTGTTGGCGAGCGATCAGGTCTCACGGGCAAGACCCAGGTTCAGTGGTTGTGGCCAACAAAGGAATCCGCTGTAGTCTATGATTACGCCGGCATTATCACCCTACTCTAGAGAGTAGAGAGTCTCACCCGAGGCGTGCCGTGACCACATGCAGGAGGGGAATAGACCAATGGCAAGGAACGGATCTGCAACTCATTCTTATCATGGGTTAGATCACATAAATATAATCACATACGCAACATCATTCCGAGAGCATACAGACATTTGAGTAATTAAAATTTTAAAGCATCGCAACTAACACACATGCATGTGAATCACACAAATAGACAGTAACCTGCAATTGCATTAAGTCCTTGGCCAACTTCCAGTTACATATCTTTGCAATGGGCTTATAGATCTGATACATATGCCTTTCGGAACAGAGATTCTACATCAATAGACCTTAGGAACTACAGAGACCTCATCCATGCTCCGGATTCCTGCTGCAGCATGCGTTTTCTCCTTTAGTCGCGCTCTTCTCTCTTCTGCTGTGCAAATCTCTCTTTGTTCATCCGGGTGACTGCTATTTATTTACCCGCTGTTGCGACTGTTAGTTCCTCTTCTGTCCTTCTGCCGCTACTTCTAGCTTTTCTCTGATTATCTGTGTGTTCCGCTTGCGTTCTTTCTACTGTATCTTCTCCTTATCTGCACTTATGCATCTAGTTTCCTTCGCTATGTGCCTGTTTCGTCGCAACCTTGGTAGCTTCGCCATTTGATGTGGTTGTGGCTGTCGGGTGTCCTCGTTCCGCAACCCAAAATCTGGCTGTTGTTCCAAATTCAAATTCAAACCATTCAAAACAAGGTTTTTCAAAACAAGGGCCCCAACAGGCCCCGACCACAGTTCTTTGAATCCTCCCCAAGTCAATCACAAATTACAGTTTCGATCTCCATTGCCCTGCTTGACCCCGTGCCCTGTTCGTCCTGTGCACTTGCATCCTGTGCTCGTTCCTGCTGTGCACCTTCAGCTTGGTCCTGTCCTTGTTGTGCATCTTCGGGCAGTTGTTCAAACAAGGGCCCCAACTCTAGAACCCTCTGGAATGATGTAGCTCTGAGCTCCGTAAACGCGACATGGCTTGTTGCCACCCCTGAATAAGCAAGTCTGTGTCCTCAGCGAGCTTGGTGACAGTAGCCTCATCGAGGGGCGACGGGACAGCTCCGAAGATCGTGCTGATCTGAGGTTCGGCCGCAACTGCGAGCTGTTGGATCGTCCGGGTGCTAGATTGGAGGGGCGGCCGGAGCTCACGAATGACGCGTTTAGCCTCCGCCGAACAAGCCTCTGTGTGTTGGAGCTGTGCCTCAAGGTCATCCGCCTGGGCGTATAATTCATCCAGCCTAGCGGGGTCAGTAGCCTCTTGAATTTCCCGGGAAACCTGCTGGAGTTGGGCTGAAATCGGCTGCGTCTTGATAGTGAGGGCCAGGGAGCATTCTTGGAGGCCTTTCAGGAGGTCTCGAGCCTCTCGGGCCGTGGAATAAAGTGTCTTCTGCATCTGAGCGGCCTGGCCCTGCTTGTCGGCCACTTGGGCGGAATAGTCAACCGCGGGCTTGGTCGGCTCTGCACGGGCTGCTAACGCTGCCCGAAGCTCATGATTCTCCCGGTATAGTTCCTGGAAGACAATTCAGAGGTGGATCGCTTGCTCGGAGAAACTGGCTGCAGCGATTTCAGGGGGCAGCATGGGATAGTACGGTTCAAGAGATGGCCAGAACTCGGAGAACATATGAGTGGCGTTGGTGATCATGGCTTCCATCTATTCCCGTGCTGTGCGGAGCTGGTCACGTTGTTCAATAAGCGTAGCAATTTGGTTCTATTTCTCGGCACATTGATGCTGGAGTCCCAAATGTAGTCGTTCGGCCTGCTGGGCCGCCCTTTGAATCAGTAAATACAGCTGAGCTGGATTCTCAGGCTGGAAGGTGGCAGTCCCAGAAGCGCTCTGCGCAGGTATCCGCTCTGGCAAAGGTTGCCCACTGGCAACTGATCGAGTGGAATGCTCAGGAGGTGGTAAGGTCATGGCCTCTGGATGCACAGAGTCCACCATATTCAGATCCGGCGGTGCTTTCTGATCAATGCGGGCCGGTTATGGAGGAACTGTTGGCTCGGGGTGAGCCTCTGCAGAAGTGGACACAATGTGTGTCTGCTGTGTGAGTATAACAGTACGGGGAGGGTGGGGTTCGACCTCGGGGTCGATCGGTGGGATGACCGAGGCAGTACAAGAGTCGACCTCAGCCCCGCGGTCCCCACCCCGGAGTTCCCTAACCAGGGGGTCGGATACAGTGGCCGATGAAGTAGATGGGCCGGATGGAGTGGTAGGTGGGAAACCGGTGAGCGGAGCAGTAAACGGTGAGGTGGAGGAATGTGGAAGGCGGATATTGATGAACTCAGATGGGTCGATGAGAGGTTTGTCTTGACGCAGTACCTCTGTGCTGGGGGCCAGTGGGGGATCATCAACAGTGAGGTCCACCACCGAATTTGTCTCGGCAGTGCGGGCCCTCTTAGCTTGAGGGGCCTCGGGTGGATCCCTAGACTGGCTGGTCTCTCCCATCGGGATCGTGAGTGGATCAGTAGAGGTAAACAGAGGAGTGGGAATGGGGGAGGTGAGCGAAGTGGTGCGGGAGTTCGAGGTGGAGCGAATGAGCTGAAATTCAGAAAATAAAGGAAAGGGGGCAGCACCGCTAGAAATAATCTGAGTCGCCGCATTAAGATTCCATACCTGGGTGTTGAAGTGGCGGACGACGGGGATGAGCGGGGCTGGGATTTCCTATGAGGGCGCTGCCACCTCCGTCTCGGCAGGCTGTTGCACTGGCACCATCCTATCAAAATTGTATCTGGGGAGCCCGTCCCGCATATGCTTCGTAACCCCCGGCCATGAGCAGACTTCACGATGGAAGGTAGCATCATCCAACTGAAATTTCAGTGGCGTCATTCGGAAGGTATCCGCCGGAACGCAAGCGGGTCGGAGGTAAGTATGCCTGTGACTTACCCCGAACCATACTTGCTCACTGTATTCATCCAACATGAGCCTGGGCACTCGTTGCTGACATGCCACCACATCCAGCATGAGCCGGTACCATGACCGAAACACATCTGCGTTTACCAATTTGGTACCGGGGTCATTTGAGACCTGCCATGGAGTGAATTTCATCGCGAGGGGCTGGCCCTCGAGGATCTCGACTAGGATTCGGATGTGTGGAGTGTGCCATTTCCACATGGCGAAAGCAATAATCAAATATCCATAAATGAAAGTAGTTGCGCGCTTATAATTCTCCTCGCACGCATCGAACAACTCCTTTAACAAGAACGAACACCAATTCAGTCTGGTGCCTTGGACACAATGCTCGGCAATAGAAATAGTATCAAGAGTGCATTCGCCCTTGGTGTAATGCCTCATTATTTTACTGGCAATGAGGTAACAGGCGAAGCAAATCTCTGGCTTGTTGATGAGGTCAATCTTGGCTCCTTTCCCCCCCTTGCGAGTGCCATATTTGGTATATAAGTCCGCATCGCCCGACTTCCGTGCGCGCTTGGAAGAGGTCTAACAGGCCGTGGAGACGTTTGCGCCCGTCTACGACAACCCTATGAGACGATGAATATCTTCTGCGTGAATGGGGATTTCCCGAGTCAACCACAGGGACCCATTCTGAATTCGGCTGATGAGGAAGCGCATACACTGCAGAACTGGTCCGGTGGTGCCAAAAACCGGAAGATTTCTCAAGTTTATCAGGGAAGAAGTCTGAAGGCCCCTGAACTCAGGCAATAGGCGGCTGGCAGGGTTGCCGGCTGTAGTGCAATAGTGTTCCATGTATGCCTGCCGCTGGAGGGACGGAAATTCGGTAGCATTTGAGAGGTTGGCATCAATCAAGGATGTGCTATCATACTTGCCCACCAGGGACTCGGTCTTGTGAATCCAAGAGTCGAGCTTTGGTTCAACAATGGCTGGAATGGCCTTTGGAATTTTTGGCCGGCGCTGATAGACCTGTAAAATTGTCCTTGGGCGCCTTTGCTGGTGCAATGCGTTCTGAGAATGCAATGGCTCTGGTGCAGCTACAATTGCTAATTCAAACTAGTCTGACATTCTCATGCTTTTGGTGGCCATGCAAGTTATGTCAGCTCCTGGCACGAGTGGAGTTGATGAGACTCCCTAACGAGTTAATTCCCGCTGGCATTCTTTCTGCGATAATCGTGCAATCAATCGCATGCCAATGAGTGCTGTGACAGTTGCTGACGGTGGCATGGGGAAATGGGTGGACGCGACGGCTAGGGTTACGCAGGTGATGGCCAAATGATGATGGCGCGGTTACTGCCAATTATGGTAATTAATGATGCAGATCTAGGTGATCCTACGGACTGACACAAGTGCGTGGGCCGACTGAGCTGGACTGACGTGGAGATGGGTACGGATCCTACAGGGCTGACACACTGGACCGACGCCGCCCTGACCACAGTGGGTTGTGGTGCGGTCATCGCAACTGAGCGATTATTGACACACTTCCTACGAACAGAGAATACAACTACGCTCATCCCGGTTGCGAGAGAGTTATTCAACTACGCTACACTACGGGTGCTCTCGGGTGCGAGAGTTATTGATGAGAAATGAAAGGTACTTACTCCTAGTAGGGTTTCAGGCGTGCGCCATTCACCCACCCAGGCAGAACCGTACCGTCCAGCTGTGCCAACCGGATGGCTCCGGAGTCGCGAATCTCAATAATGAAGTAGGGTCCCAACCAGTGCATCTGTAGCTTTCCTGGGAACTTCTGGAACCTACTGTCGTATAAGAGAACTTTGCCGCCAACTTGGAAGGTTTTGTTCTTAATGTGGCGGTCATGCCACCCTTTCTGCCGGTCCTTCTGAATCTTCTGGTGGAATTCGGCCAGGAAGCGGGCCTCATCCAGTTCCTGTAATTCATGGAGGCGCTCCTGGAGGGAGGCCTCTTCCGAAAACTGCAGAGACGTGGCGATCAACAGGCTTGGGACAATAAACTCGGCGGGGATCACAGCCTCCCAGCCGTACACGAGCTGGAATAGTGTTTGATTGGTCAAGCGCTTCATCGTAGTCCAATAGGCCCATAATGCCGCTGAGAGGCGCTCGTCCCAATCATCACGCTTGGCATTGCAAATCTTAGTCAAGCCTTTCTCAAGAATCTTATTGAATGCTTCCACAGTACCATTAGCCTGCGGATGATACGGGCTACTTTTGTGATGCTGAACCATGAAGGTGTCTAGCAGGGACTTGACCGTGGCATTAATAAAGTGCGTACCCTGATCACTGGTTAAGCTTCGCGGGCAGCCACACCGGAAAATGATGTGCTCAAAAATGAACCGGGCGGTGGTATCCGCTGTGCAGTCGCGTACCGCGGCTGCCTCAGCCCACCTAGTAAGGTAATCGATGGTAGTAATGATGTACCGGGCCCTGGAGTGTCTGGAAACCGGGGCTATGGGACCTACGAAGTCGACATCCCACTTTTCGAATGGCTGCAACACATGCACTGGGTGGAGCGGAAGTTCATCACGGTGAGAGGGCCGTCCCGTCCGCTGGTAGACGTCGCATCGCTTCACATAAGCCTTACAGTCGGTATGTACTATCGGCCACCACAGGCCAGCTTGGAGTACCTTTCTTGAAGTGGGTTTCGCACCCACATGCCCTCCCGCAACACCGCTGTGACATTCCCACATGACTGCTTCCCGTTCGTGGTCCAGGACGCATCTGCGCAGAACCTCATCGAGGCCCAGTTTGTATAGCTGCCCCGCGATCAATTGGTAGTCGGCGGCCCGAACGACCAACTGCCGTTTCTGGAGCCATCGTTTTCCCCCGTCTCCAACCTGGATAAGTGATCAGGCCCGACATTCAACCTCCCGGGCTTGACGATTACCTCGAACGTGAATTCTTGAAATAGCAGAAGCCAACGGCAAATCCGTCCTTCCAGAACAGGCTTATTGACCAGGTACTTCAGTGCAGAGTGGTCCGTGAAGAACGTGAACTTGCCCTCTAGAAGATAGTGGCGGAACTTCTGAAGAGAGTATACCATCGCCAGCGCCTCCCTCTCGGTCGTGGTGTAATTCTTCTCCGCATTGGACAGCTTGCGGCTGGTGAAGTATACCGGGTGGTCAACTGTCGTATCGCCTGGTTGTGCCAAGAGAGCCCCAAGTGCAATACTGGAAGCGTCGATATGCACATGGAACTACTTATCCTAGTCTGGATGAACAAGAATATGCGCAGATGCCAGCTTTTCCTTCAGGGTGTCCAGGGCCTCCTGACACTCCTCCGTCCACTGAAAGACTGCGGACTTTTTCAGAAGTCGTTCCAATGAAGCGGTGATCTTGGCATAGTTGCGGATGAACCTTCTGTAGTATCCCGTGTGACCGAGCAATGCCCGCAACTGTTTCACCATCTCAGGGGCTTCCATGTGTATTATCACCGCAACCTTGGCGGGGTCGACGCAGACCCCTTGCTTGCATACCACGTGTCCCAGCAGTGTGCCGAAGGGGACTGCAAAAATACATTTCTTTAAGTTCAAGGAAATCTGCAACTGGAAGAACCTATCAAACATAATACGCAATAGGGTTGCGTGTTTCTTTAGCAAGCTGCAGACGGTCTAGTCGTCCATGTAGACTTCCAGGAACTTGTGAATGTACTCCCGGAAGGCGGCGATGACAATCCGAGAAAACATGGCCGGGGCGTTTTTCAAGCCAAAGGGCATGATGTGGTACATGAACGACCCCCATTCAATGGTGAATGTGGTCTTTGACTTGTCTTCTTCCACAATACGCACCTGATGGTAGCCTGAAAAGCCATCAGTGAAAGAGTAGGCTTCGTTCCCCGCAACATGGTCTAACACTTCGTCGCTAAAAGGGGTGGGAAACGGATCATGAATGCACGCATTGTTCAGACTCCGATAGTTGACACAAACCCAGATCTCTGCCTTGTCCTTCTTATTCTGAATGACTATGGGGCTCACCCATTCTGCTTCTTCCACAGGAAAGATTAGACCTGCGGCCATCATTTTGTCAATCTCCATCTTGACCTTTTCTTTGACCCGGGGGTTCAACCTATAGGGTCGATGCTTTACGGGCCTAGCATCCGATTTCAGTACAATGCGCATTTTGCCGAGGTCACCCTTGATGCCCTTCAGATCTGCCACTGACGAAGGGAACAAATCTTCATATTCCTGCAATAGGCTGAAGATTTCCTTAGTCATTTCTTCGTCCCAATAATCGCCCATGGTAGCCAACTTAGGCTTTTCGTCCGTACCAATGTTAAGCTTTTTGGTCCACAGCGGCTGTAAATGGATGCCCTCGGTGGTTGGTTCTTCACTGATGTTCCACTCGCCTTCCTTCTCTTCGAAATACAGATGCCTCAGGTCCCCCAGACCATCGTCCTCCGGATCGACGTCAACCCATTGGCAAACCAACTCTCGCACGGCCTCAGGACGGGAGGCCAGCGTGCGGCCGTCGGTCTGCGGATCGCGGAAAAACAGTACCGCCCTGATAGCGTTTAATGCCTGAGATTCCAACTCTGTTTCTCCCGCGAAAGAGAAGCACCGCACAAATTTTCTCGCGACTTCCGTCCAAGAACTAGTCCCTCGTTTCCATTCTTCCTCCAAGTATCATGTGTGTGGGATGGTGTCTAAAGAGTGGACAAACCAATGCACCCACAACTCTTCCGGGTATTCTATACTCCGCCACTGTTCTTCACAGGTCCGCAAGTGGTCCTGCGGATTGGAAGTCCCAGAGTACCACTGCTTGCTTCGAGGGCCTTCTTCTTCTTTGAACCGTGCCCGCAACGAATCCGCCACACTACTCCATCGTGACAAGGTATTGCGGTGATTTTTCCACCACCGGGCTGCTGTAGACTGTAGTGCGACGTCCAGAAGGGGTAGCCTGCGCCCTTCCGGCACCATGTCCTCAACCTTAGCAATAAAGGTATTAACAACTTGCATATTTGACAGGATAGGGTATTCTCTAAACTCAGCCCCAATCCAACTGACGCGGCCAACCTGAGCACATCTCCGTGTGCTGGTCTCATACCCGCCCTGCTGCCAATCCTCCCACGCGAGTTTTGATCCTAAGTCCGAGCTCTGAACACTGCGCCAACTGACAGAACCATCCGCGGTCGGGTTGATATAGTCTTCCCGCTTCCCTGCAGTCATCTGATAAAGATGTTCCATCATCTGAGCGTCTTCCCGGGCATCCACCGTCTCGGTATACCGCGGGCCTTGATACGGGTCGAGAGGCTGAGTGACCCGTACCTCCCCATCTTCAAAGATCATCAGCTCCTTTTTGAGGTCGATGATAACATAATTCTCAAACGCCCAATCGATGCCTAACAGGGCGGGGTAAGGATCCTTGTCTCCCATAATATCGATAACTTCGAAATCAGTGTAAGTCTTCACCCCCACAATGTCGACCTCGACACCCTCAAGTCGGCCAATCGGCAAAATGCAGTACTGGTTCGCCATCCTGAGTTGGATGGGCGAGTAGGCCAGTCGTGGTCTGCCAAGAGCCTCCCACGTTTTCCTTGGCAGGATGTTGACGTCGGACCCTAAATCAAGCATGGTGTCGCTGATTTGGAATCCCCCGACCTGCGTATTCAGCCAGAACTCTTTTCCCGTTCGACGCTTATTTCTCTTAACGCACTGCACCGATTGGGGGGCTGTGTCCACCAGTTCCTCAAATCCTGTCCTCCCCTGCAATGCCCCTTCCAAAGTACACTTGAGCTGCTGCCGCAGCGCAGTGTTGTCAACAATCTTGAGGAACAGCTGGAGCCATTCTTCAACCTGGTTTCCCATGGCGCTCTTCACCTCCGACTCTATCTGTAAGGGCACCTCCAAGCCTCCCTCTTCGCGTAGCTGAGCAAATACCTCAACTGCCTCCTGAAAATACCTCTTCCGTGCCTCAGGCCGGATCACCCGATGCGGGGATGCTGGCCTGACAATTGGTGCCGGCTCCTTCCCACGAGCGTCCTCCCCCATTTTCTTATCAACCCTCGTCACAATGGCAACGTTCTGCATGGCTGGAGTGGCAGCCTCTCGTGGCTCAGCGTTTACCAAATTTGTGCCCCTCTGTTGTGCACATTCTTCCCACTTTTTGATGAGCTTTGGACAGTCTTCCGTCGCGTGGGTGCTCACGCGGCACTGAGAACACCAGGGCCGTCGGGGAAAGGGACATTCTCGAGCCACATGACCCTCCTGGTCACAGTTATAACATTTCACTGGACCGCGTCCTCCCGTGCGGCCGCCCTGCATGCCGCCGCCTCGTCCTCTGGGTGCCTCGTTTACCCTGTAGGAGGGTCGGTCCAACCGATCCGCGAGTGCGTCGAGAGCCCGACACTGCTCAGTGTTGTGAGTCATGGAAGCGAAAAACTCACAATACACATTGTTTGGCACATTTGAATACTTCTGCAGGATCGGGCACATCCGAGGCGGATGTCCCACCGTCCGGCAAATCTCTTAATACTCCGTGGTGGCTGGGTTGAGTTGGGAAGGAAACCCCGCGTAAGGCTGTAGCGGCTGGTATACCCCCTGCGGATTCAGCACCACGCCAACCCCGTGGGTGGCCCTCCTTGAATTTCCGTGACCGAGGGTCCCGCCCCCGCGCTATGCAACTGAGGACATTCAGTTGCGACATGGCCTTCAACCAGGCAGTGAGTGCACCAAACGTTTGGCCTGGCTGGTCTGACCGGTTGTATCTCCTTGAGCTTTTCCGTCAGGCTAGCTATCTGATGCTGCAGTCCCACCAAGGAGGGATCCTACGGGGCCGGCCCTCCCCTGTATTCCTGAGGGTAGCCCGCCATGGCTTCGATCTTCATGGCCTGCTCCAGAGCGTCCTGTAGATTATCAATCTTCTGCTGGGTGAGGGGGGTTCGCGTCAAGGGAAGCAAAGCCTTGATGAACCAATCCCTCTGATGGTTTGGATCGATCAGGTAACTAAGCTTCCTGATCGCGTCCTTGAATCGCCGCATTAGCTCCCATGCAGTCTCTCCTTCCTTCTATTTAATTTCCCAGAGCTCGGACAGACCCTGTTGGTCCGTTTGGGGAAGCTTAAATTCCCGGACAAAATCCAGCTTCATGTCCGCAATGACCGGATTCGGGTGGGCCTCAGACCACTTAATGAACCATCGCAGAGCCCTCACTCTGAGCATGGTTTGGAACTCTATTAACTTCCCAGCATTTGGTGTCTGCCGCGCCCTCCAGATGGCTTCGCACAGATACCAGTGTTGCTCTACGTCATCATTACCCCGGCCCGAGAACTCGGGATACCGGGTAAAAGACCCAGCCATGTTCACTTGCGGCGGGTTGACCAGGATAAATCCTCCGGGTCCTGGTTGCGTAACTGTTCCACTAGGAAAGGCACTACTACTAGCGATGCTATTACTCATGGGTGTCGCTGTCGACACTGAACTACTGTGTGATTGCCTTAATGCTTGTAACTTAACAAAAATATTACTCAAAGGTTGATAAAGTACCAGGGGAAGGTCGGGATCCTGGCCACGCGGACTGGGGGGAGTATAGCAACTTGGAGAACTGAGTGTCGTCCGCTCTTGAAACAACTGCTGCATCACAACATACCATTCACCATCGGAACTTTCCTCGGGCTGCATACCTTCATCATCTCTGTCAGTCACCGTCTCACGTGCTCGCTTAGCTGGGCTCCCATGCACCCATCGTACTCCTACAGCGGTCCCTTCTCGTCCCTGAGCATCCACATCCATACTTCCTACCTTCTGAGGCGCCTCCTTCCGATTCTTCCTCTCAATCTCTCGTCTCTTCAAATCTCGCATCACCCTTCTTTGCCACCTATCGGCAATCTGTGCCTGCCGATGTGCACGTCGCTCCCGCAACGTCCTAGCAGCCTCAGCCTCCATTCCCCACTCCCCACATCACATTCTATGCAGCATCGGTCCCTTCAGCCCTTCCCCCAGCACCGGTGGTTTACGCTTCCATACTCGTCTTGTGGAATTCTATCAACCCCTCATCCGCCATCAGAGCTTTAATCCACAGCGGAATCTCCTTAAGCAGCTTCCCTCTTAGCCCAGAGCGGAAGATGGCCTCGGCCTTTGAGAAGGATTTATAGCATTCGGCGGCAAACTCCACAATGTATCCTTCCAACGTGGTCTCCACCCAAAAATCCACCGCGTGGGTCAACTCGGTGCTCAACCGATGCAGAGCCACCAGATCTCCGTGCACCCACCTGCGGTTTATCTTCCCCGAACCGTCGCAAGGCACCTTCGTCTGCAACCTCCGCAACCAATTGTAGAGGTCGTTAGGGAATTTTCCCCAAAATATTTCGTACGTATCACTGGCTGAATCCGAGAAAAGGACGAGATCCTTGAACGCTGCTTCCTTTTTCTTGATCAACTCCGCTTGCTGAGTAATGAACTGGTCTAAGTGGTTATCCCACCATCGTCGTATCTCCCTTTCGAAGATCCGCGATACCTTGATCTAGATTCCCTCATATCATGCAGGTCCCGGCAACGGAACCATTTGTTGGTGAGCGATCAGGTCTCGCGGGCAAGACCCAGGTTCAGTGGTTGTGGCCAACAAAGGAATCCACTGTAGTCTATGATTACGCCGGCATTATCACTCTACTCTAGAGAGTAGAGAGTCTCACCCAAGGCGTGCCATGACCACATGCAGGAGGGGAACAGACCAATGGCAAGGAACGGATCCGCAACTCATTCTTATTATGGGTTAGATCACATAAATATAATCACATACGCAACATCATTCCGAGAGCATACAGACATTTGAGTAATTAAAATTTTAAAGCATCGCAACTAACACACATGCATGTGAATCACACAAATAGACAGTAACCTGCAATTGCATTAATTCCTTGGCCAACTTCCAGTTACATAGCTTTGCAATGGGCTTATAGATCTGATACATATGCCTTTCGGAACAGAGATTCTACATCAATAGACCTTAGGAACTACAGAGACCTCATCCATGCTCCGGATTCCTGCTGCAGCATGCGTTTTCTCCTTTAGTCACGCTCTTCTCTCTTCTGTTGTGCAAATCTCTCTTTGTTCATCCAGGTGATTGCTATTTATTTACCCACTGTTGCGACTGTTAGTTCCTCTTCTGTCCTTCTGCCGCTACTTCTAGCTTTTCTCTGATTATCTGTGTGTTCCGCTTGCGTTCTTTCTGTTGTATCTTCTCCTTATCTGCACTTATGCATCTAGTTTCCTCCGCTATGTGCCTGTTCCGTCGTAACCTTGGTAGCTCCGCCGTTTGATGTGGTTGCGACTTGGTTGCGGCTGCCGGGTGTCCTCGTTCCGCAACCCAAAATCTGGCCGTTGTTCCAAATTCAAATTCAGACCATTCAAAACAAGGTTTTTCAAAACAAGGGCCCCAACATGATGGTTGTTCCAGGCCCCTTGGATTTCAATCTGCTTTTGGGGCGCGATTACACCTATGCCATGGGAGCACTTGTCTCCTCCCTTTTTCGTGTGGTCTGTTTTCCACATGAAGGATGGATTGTGAACATTGATCAGCTTTCGTTCTTTGGCCTCGATGTGGCAACTGGCCCGTCATCATCCCTTCCTGGTTTTTATCCACCTGTTATATCTGCCCCACTGCAGGTCAAGTATGTTGCTACCTACCCCATGCCTGTACTCAGTGATAGTGCCATTATGCATCAGGTGCTGGGGGCATTGGGTCCTAACTTCCAAGATGTTTTCCTTCCATCGGGAGTGGAACTCTTGGAAGTGATGACTTCTTGTTCATTATGATGAGGTTGGTCGGAGCACAGTTCGTTGTCTTGTGTCAAGCTCCTTAAAAAAATGAAACAAGGTGGTTGGAGCAGAGTTCCTTGTCTTGTGTCAAGCTCCTTAAAAAATGAAACAAGGTTGTCGGAGCAGAGTTCTTTGTCTTGTGTCAAGTTCCTTAAACCATGAAACAAGGTCATATGAGGATAGTTCTTTTAATGTGTCAACCTCATTAAAATAATGAAACACATTCTTGTTCAATTCGAGTCTTTGATCAGATCTCGTAAAATCCCAGTCGAGTCTTTCTTAGATATCGTAATTTGAACCTTCACTCCATCTGCCTTTCATATGGATTGAAGCTTGGGGGGCATGTACCTCGAATTGAGTCACCATGCTGGGGGCATGCTTACTTTTTCAAGCATAGTTTGTTTCTGTTTCAAGCATAGTTTGTTTCTGTTTCAAGCATAGTTTATCTTTGTTTCAAGCTTGTGTAAAAATGAAACCACCTTCAAGCAGAGTTTCCTGATTTCAAGCTTGTGTAAAAAATGAAACCTTTCCCATTTTACCTCTTGTGATTGTCATTTTATCAGCCTATTTTGTCAGATGAGCCTTGTTTTTCTCACTCCATCGTCACTATCTGCTTGGCCGATCATATGCCTTCACTTGGTTGTTTTAACCGTTCCTGAGGAACCGCTGCGATGAGTGGTATTGTTAGCCAACCTCTTAACCTTTACTTGTTCTGAGCAATTCCACCATTACCGGAACCAGTAGCTACCCTTTATACCACTCGTTCCTCTAGGAGGAGTCACCTTTCAGCTTTTTTCTGACTCTTGAAAATTGAAAATATTGCCGAGTCGCTTGTTGTTTTGATCTCGTTAAAGTGGCTGCGAAACGACATCTACCCATTATAAGTTTACCCCTTTTTCAGGCTGGGATAGATTATTTACGAAAAAAGAATACCCTAGCCTATCGCGACTAGGAGGTTTTCTCAGACATAGTTTTCTACCTTTTCAGATCTGGGGAACTATTTACGAAAAGGGACCGTTGGAGTTTACTTTTCCGTTGTCTTTTCAAACTCTCTAAACATGAAAAGACGTCGAGTTCTTCCTTTGTCAGACTCGTTAAACCTAAATGACATCGGATTCAGTTGTAATGACGGTATTCGAGTTCCTCCTTCCTAAGGATCGTTAAATGTACTAGGATGGACTTATATGACAAGCATGTGGTATCCTCTTCAAGCTTGTGTAAAAATAAAGAGGTACTTGCCAGAAATGGTGGAGAAAATGGAACCAGCATCATTGTCGTGTCAGCAGTATGTCGCTCTTGAACATGGCACTTGTCTGCATTCGTCGGGTTGGGGATATCTCATCTCGTTTTTTCACTTGCCTCCCTGGGTTTGGGTGATCCCTTTTGACCTCTCATCTTCTCTTTGTCCCGTCATCATGACCTCTGATCTTTTGATGTCAAATACTACCAAATCCACTGTCGTGCCGCCGATATGTTCAAGAGAAGTTGACCTCTGCAGATTTCAACCTTCCTATGATTCTCATCTAAATCTTGATTCACAAAGACATTATGTTCTTCTGTCTCGTGTCGATGATGTGGGAAACACTATGGTCCTCCTTCGATCAAGGTCACTTCTTGTCGACTTCAACTCATTATCCAGGAAGCTGATCTAGAGACTCCCTTCTCGTACCTTGGAGCCTGCGTGCCTCGATGGCAGGTTCTTCACATTCGACGTGAGGTTTTCATCATTGGCCTCTGATCGAGTGATTCTACGGGTGTTCGACGCCAGCTCATTGATTCACATGCCATGGATTGTACCTATAGTACCTTGAGGACCATTTTCATTAGTGGTGGTACCTCTCGCGTCTGTTAACAGCTTTCATCACTGGTTGGTAATCAGACGATGTTCTTGCATGCTTGACTTCATCTCACTTATTCGCATGCTTGAACTTGTACTTTGTTCGGGTCGAGATGGAGCGCAAGACCCTGGATTTTGTCTGTTGGAATTCAGGCTGCGATTTTGTGGATTATTATTAGTTGCATGACTCATTCACTGGATGGCTGTGACCATACCTGAGTCTATTTTTCGATCCCTTCTGGATGGCTACGTCCATACCTTGGATCTGGATTATTGTATACTCTGTTATGAATGGCTACGCCCATACCACATATGTATCATGTATCTGAGATATCAGTTGTACTTCTCTACACAGGTTTTCCGACGGCGGTGTTTTCAGTTGGACACATTCTCGTAAAGCATTTCACCCTGCAAGAGCCTTGATTCATTCCCTTAAGGCCAAATCCAAGCAAGGAGATTATTGTCGAGACACCCGAAGAGAGAGGTTTGTCCCATTCCCGACAGGCTTTTTCGAGACGTGTTCTGCTGGCGACCCTCCGAAGGAGAATTCAGCGTCAGAGCTATGGTTGTATTCTTCTTTGATTGATTAATGATAAGCGACTATTGGTTATGGTTCCACTCCTGTTGTTGATTATGATGATGATTTATGTCTTCTCTGACTGACATATAGTTGCATATATTGGATTTTACGCTTGCGTTTGTTGTGTTTCTTACGTGTGCAGGTGTCCGATCACGGAGATCACGAGGATTGTGATCTGTCGGAGCTAAGGAACGGGAGTGCTACTTTCTCTACAAGCGACAACGTTGGATTCTAGGTAAGCCTTCATCGCTAGTTGGTTTATTTGCAATTAGGAACCTGCACTATAGCGTGTGATGATTTTTGCTAGACCCGGTCTGGGCTAGTAGGGATCACATCTGTCCGCAGAGGGGATTTACCTCCACAATAGGGGATATCTCTAAAACACGGGAAACTCCAACCAGAGATAGACTGGGAGGGCATTTACCGGATATTTTGCCTCTAAAGAGAGGACAAGATCCAGAGGTTACCTCGCCCTTTCCAGACTTTGTCTAAGAGTGAAAGATAAACACACCAAGTGGTATAGAACTAGAATGCTCTAAAAACAACAATAGACATATAATATCATAGAAAGAGAATATGGAAACTACGAAAACTATGGCAACTCATCCAGAAAACATAGAGAGGAAATGCTGAGCCATTTTATTAATCTAAGAAATGTAATGAAATACAATAGGCGATCTTGCTCAAAGCAAGTGAAGAAACACTCTCAGAAAATACAGGAAATGGCTGCTCTATGAGCTGGGTTCCAGTTGCTGGAAAACTGTTGTGTAGCTGCTACTGGTGGAATGGACTGAATATTAGGGGCTGATCCCCTTGCCGAAATGAGCTGAAAATCGACAAACCTCCTCTCATCGACAACCCAGACGAAATCCAAAAACCATTCCAAGAATGGCCAACCTCGGAAATCACCAGAAACTGCCTCCCTAGTGAATTATGCTAGCCTCCAAGGCTTTGCGCAGTGGCTAGATGGAAACAGCTGAAACACTACCTCAAACTCCGCCAAAAAGTATCCTAGGGGCAAAGGCTGACCCCCCTGCTCAAAATCCTGGCAAAATCACCTACAAAAACCCCAATCCGAAGCTCCTCCACAGTGGACTGCGTCCTCTCTCCCAGTGACTGCGCAGTCTCTATAAGCTCCATCTCCGCAACAAACCCAAACAATAAAACGACTCACAAAATACTAAAAAACCAACCTTGCCCGAGCAGGCACTCGAAGTCCCCCAAGTCTAAGGGCGAGATCTCCGACCAAAGACACTCAATGCACTAAACAGTGCTGCAGACAAGCTAAACAGCTAGCGTGCTCAAGAAGACAAATGTCTCAATCAAAAATCATCAACTCAAGAATGAATCAAATGAGGAGGCTCCTCCATCTTTTATAACGTTGGTTTCCCTCCAAAACCCAACATAGCCTCTCTCTCCTCCACATACTCATCCTTATTTGTGCAGAAGCTTGCAGAAACATCTAGAGTGTACATAGGCCCTCCTCCTCTACGTGGTGTTAGGCCCCCTTTGACTCCCCCCTTAAGTCACAATTTTGTGCTACTAGGTGGATGTCTTATTTCACTTAAGTGAGTTAGACCCTCTTCACTCACATTTTTTATTTATTTACAAACTATAGACGGCAAACTAAAAAAATCGAATATTCCAATTAGCTGTCGCTAATTAGGAATATTACAATCTCCCCTGGAAAAATGTTGCTTGTCCTCAAGCAACTGAAGTGATGGATGCTGCAAAATATTCTCGCTCTCCCAAGTGGCATCCTCATCCAGCAAATTCTTCCACCTCACCAAGAATTCCCGGACCGTCCTACTCCGTAACCGCCTCTCCCTGGTATCAATAATGGCCTTTGGCTGCAACACCAAGTGCCCATCATCATCTGTAGGTGGTAGCTCCTCTGTCACTGTCACCTACTGCCCCAGCGCCTTCTTCAGGAATGATACATGGAAAATGTTGTGGATCTTGCTGCCTTGGGGCAGCTCCAAATCATATGCAACCTTCCCAATCCTGCGTATCACCCTGTATGACCCATAAAAGCGAGGCTTGAGCTTCTCAACCCCTTTCTGCTTCAGCGATGACTGTCGGTATGGTTGTAACCTTAGGTAGACCAAGTCCCCTACCTCAAACTGCCTCTCCACCCGACCTCTGTCGGCATACAGCTTCTGCTAGTTCTGTGCTGTAGCCAAATTGTCCTTGAGAGCTCGGAGGATGTCCTGACTTTCTTGGATCCAAATCTTGGCTCTAGGAGCCTTACTAGCACTGAACATCACATCAACAAAAGATAAAGGATGGTACACATACAAAGCATAAAATGGTGACATACCAATAAACATGTGATGTGTCGTGTTATAGCAGTACTCCCCCAAATGCAACCATCTCAACCACGCTCGCTGCTGCCCACTGACATAGTTACGCAAGTAGCCCTCCAGCCACTTGTTAACTATCTCCATCTGTCCATCCGTCTGTGGGTGGTAACTGGTACTCGGTGCCAACTGCATCCCCACTAGTCGGAAAAGCTCCTGCCAAAATCCGCCCATGAAACGACTGTCTCTGTCACTGATGATGGTCTTAGGAAGACCATGCAACTTGAAAACCTCTCTGAAGAACAG
The DNA here is from genome assembly GCA_034641835.2 of Pinus albicaulis. Lineage (NCBI taxonomy): Eukaryota > Viridiplantae > Streptophyta > Pinopsida > Pinales > Pinaceae > Pinus > Pinus albicaulis. The sequence goes on along the minus strand of CM076569.1, from coordinate 269,571,092 downwards.
CTCAGCCACCTGTGCTGCTGTGTAATACGCGGATATGGAAAAAAAGTGCGCGTACTCTGTCAGTTGATCAACGACGACAAAGATACAATCCTTGCCCTGCACCATGGGCAACCCTGTGATGAAGTCCATCGAAATGATCTCCCATTTCCCCTCTGGAATGGGAAGAGGTTGAAACAGTCCTGCGGGATGGCTCATCTCCCCCTGATTTCTTTGACAAACAATGCACTCCCTAACGTGCTAGAGTACATCCTCCTTGAGGCCCTTCCATGAGAACCTCTCCCTAATGGCCCTGTAGGTTTTGGTAAACCCCTGATGGCCTGCCAATGGAGAATCTTGTGATGCCTGGAGTATCTTCTTTTTAAGCTAAGATCCCTCAGTCAAGAAGATCCTGTCCCTGTAATAGATGATCTCATCAATCACCCTGTACCTGTCATCCGCCACCTGTCCATCCAGCACCTCACATGCAAATCTGTCCTTGGAGTACTCAACTAAAAGTCAAGCCCTCCAATCTATATCCAAGCTCATAAGAGATAACGTGGCTAGTCTACGTGAAAGGGCATCTGCTACCACATTATTGTAACCCTTGACGTACTCAATGTCAAATTCATATGCTTGGATCTCACTGATCCACTTCTGCTGCCTCTCCTGTAGCTGCTTCTACTCCAAAAAGAACTTGAGGCTGTTGTGATCAGTCCTCACCCTGAACCTGTTCCCTACCAAATACTGCCGGAATTTGGCCAAAGCATGCATGATGGCCAACATCTCCTTGTCGTATATAGAATACAACCTCTCATGTGGAAGGAGTTTTCGACTCTCAAAGGCTATAGGGTGTCCCCCATGCATCAATACTACGTCGATCCCCTCTCCCGACGCATCACACTCCAAGACAAATGGTTGCGTAAAATCTAGCAATGCAAGCACTGGGTAGCTACTCATCACCTCCTTGAGCCTATCAAAGGCTCACTGCATTGTATCTGACCAACTGAATGCCCCCTTCTTCGTCAAATCTGTAAGGGGTGCAGCAAGCTGTGAGAATCCTCTGACAAACTTCCTATAATAGGTACATATCCCAATTAACCCTCAAATTTTCGTCACATTCTTCGGCTCCGGCCAATCTTTGATGGCTCTAATCTTCTCCTCATGGACCCTCACTCCGTCCACTCCAATAATGTGACCCAAATATAACATCTACGTCATCCCAAACTCACACTTGGAGAGCTTAGCATAGAACTGTTGCTCTTCCAAGATGTGTAGCACTACCTCTATATGTTGGAGATGCTCCTCCCAAGTCCTGCTATATATGAGTATGTCATCGAAGAAGACCAATACAAACTTCCTCAGGTGACTGTGGAAGATATGGTTCATGCAAGACTGAAAGGTGGCTGGTGCATTGGTCAGCCCAAAAGGCATAACCAAAAACTCAAAGTGCCCATAATGACACATGAAGGCGGTCTTGGGAATGTCCTGTTCCCTCACACGAATCTGGTGGTACCCTGATCTCAAATCAATCTTCAAGAAGAACTTGGCTCCTCTTAGCTCATCCATCAACTCATCGATCCTGGGTATAGGGTACCTATTCTTCAGAGTCTTCTTGTTTAGGGCCCTGTAGTCAATGCACATCCTCAAGGTGTCGTCCTTCTTCTTCACCAGCACTACAGAAGAAGCAAACGGACTCGTGCTTGGTCTGATGTGTCGAAAGCCAACAACTCCTGGATGGCCCGCTCAATCTCATTCCGATAGGCTTTGGGATGCCTATAGGGTGTAGTGATCACCGCCTAAATACCCTGCTCAGGCTCGATGGTATGCTCAAACCCTCTATCTGGTGGCTGACGTGGTGGTGTATCCCCAAACACTACCTCATGCCTATCAAGGATGGCCTGTATATATGGATGAACTACTCGACCGGTGGTCTCTGCCTTTGATGCCCTCAACTCAACCGCCCACTCTATGTCTCCCTTCTGAAAGTCTGCCTCCATCTGGTGTGCCGAAACTATCTGAGGTGGGTAGTGTGCATCTCGTGGATCTTCTCATGCTTTCCAATCTTCTTGTCATCCCACTCCATCTCTAAGGCCTCCCAATCCGTGGTAACCTTCCCCAGAGTAATCAACCACTGAACACCCAGTACCACATTGGTATCTGGTATGTTGACCATGAAAAAGTGATCAGTCACGGTGTAAGTACCCATCGTCACTGCTAACTCTGGAACATACCGGGCACACTGCATCATCTAGGCTCCTGGGACCAAGACTGAAAACCTATCAAAACTCTCGGTCGGTATACCCCTTCGCTTGACCATCTGTGCATCAATGAAGTTGTGGATTGCCCCACTATCAACTAAGACTGATACTCGCTGGCCACATACTGTCCCTCGTACGCGCAGCGTCAAATACTTAGGAACTCCTCGCAAAGCTGCAAGGGCCCCTCCTGTGGGTGCAAAAGCTGCACCTCATGTCCTTGGAGGTGGAGGTGGCAACTGATCCTGGGCCGTCTGACTATCTCCTGCCTCCTCTTCATCATCCTCCTCATCCTCTTCCCTGCTATCATCGGAGAAGACCTTAATGAAGTGTGCTTTGCCAGCAGCACACCTATGCCCTGGTGCCCACGGCTCCTGACACGTGAAGCATAGCCGCTTCTTCCTCAGCTCCCTCCTGGCATCATCATCTATCTGTGCCCGTCTCGGATTCCCCTTTGGAGGAGGAACCCTCACATCCTTCCCCTTGGGCTGGAAACCCTGTCTCTGGGGTAAGGTGTCCACGTCCTGGGCAATGCATCCTATAAGTCCTTGGTCCTGCTGATAGAATCCTGGAGTGTAGCTGGTCTACTAGATTTGACTATACCTCGAAGTGGCTTTGCCAATCCCTCCACAAACATATAGATCATCCGTGTCGTGGATAGATTTGGCACCATCACCGAGACCCTCAAGAAATTTGCAATGTACGTCTCTCGGCTCCCTGTTTGCTTGAGCTTTGTCAGCTCAACAAAATGTTGTTCCGGATCCCTCCGGTCAAAACGCTCCATCAACCTCCTGGTAAACTTGGCATATGTCATCATTGTAGAGTGTCCGAGTGTAACCATCCCATGGAACCACCAATCCTAGGCCTCACCATCCAAATGTAATGTCGCCACCTTGATGGCCTCTGTCTCCGACATCTGGTTAAGCTGGAAATAGATATCCAGCTTCTCCACCCAAGACTTTGCCGAACTATTTGATGATCCATCAAACGTAGGCAAATGAAATCTACTAGAGGCATGGTGGGAATCTCCATCATGATAATGCCGGTGCCCTATATGATGGTCATGGGGTCTACTGTCCCGCTGGAGCTGCATAAAATATCTAAATGTGAGAGCATCCCTGAACTCCTACCCGTAGGACTGATACTCTGAAAAATACTCATCTAAGTGTCCAGGCTTTGCCTCCTACTGGGCTCCTGCCCCTATATCTGCTCCCAAGAAATTGGGCATGGTAGAGCGGGTAGGTGCACGGGAAGCTGTCGGCTGAGGAATATCATGCTGAGTAGCACCCTGCTCTGGCAAATGGTGGGATGTACCTGATCCCTCTCCGACCTGGAAAACCCGTGGAGTCTCATGCTGCCTAGCCTCCACAGCTGTGAACCTCTGTCCCGTCACCTCAATCTGTCTAGCTAAATCCTCCACAGACTTGAGGAGTGCCTCTCCAAACTGTTTGGCCTCTGTGTCATCTGCCATCAGCTCTTTCTCTCTTAAATCTACTACAAGCTCCACTTGATCTGTGTCCATCACAGGCTCTCTCTCTTGATCTGCATCCTCCACCTGGGCACAGTCTTCCTCTTCGTAGGTGGTGTCCAACCTATGCTCACGGCCTCTATACTTCCTACCTCTGTATGGTCTCCTCCCTGGTGTCATAGACCACAGGCTGAGCCAGAAATATGCTCTGATACCACTGTAATATCCCGTTTTGGGGATATCTCTAAAACACGGAAAACTCCAACCAGAGATAGACTGGGAGGGCATTTACCGGATATTTCGCCTCTAAAGAGAGGACGAGATCCGGAGGCTACCTGGCCCTTTCTAGACTCTATCTAAGAGTGAAAGCTAAACACACCAAGTGGTATAGAAGTAGAACGCTCCAAAAACAATAATAAACATATAATATCATAGAAAGAGAATACGGAAACTACGGAAACTCATCCAGAAAACATAGAGAGGAAATGTTGAGCCATTTTATTAATCTGAGAAATGTAATGAAATAAAATAGGCGATCTTGCTCAAAGAAAGTGAAGAAACACTCTCAGAAAATACAGGAAATGGCTGCTCTATGAGCTGCATCCCAGCTGCTGGAAAACTATCATGTAGTTGCTACTGCTGGAATGGACTGAAGATTAGGGGTTGATCCCCTTGCCGGAATGAGCTGAAAATCGGCAAACCTCCTCTCATCGATAACCCAGAAAAAATCCAAAAACCATTCCAAGAATGGCCAACCTCGAAAATCACCAGAAACTGCCTCCCTAGTGAATTACGCTGGCCTCCAAGGCTCTGCGTAGTGGCTAGATGGAAATAGCTGAAACACTGCCTCAAACTCCGCCAAAAAGTCTCCTAGGGGCAAAGGCTAACCCCCTGCTCAAAATCTTGGCGAAATCACTTACAGAAACCCCAATATGAAGCTCCTCCACAGTGGACTACGTCCTCTCTCCCAGTGACTGTGCAGTCTCTATAAACTCCAGCTCCACAACAAACCCAAGCAATAAAACAACTCACAAAATACTGAAAAACCAACCTTGCCCGAGTAGGCACTCGAAGTTCCCCGGGGCTAAGGGTGAGATCTCCGACCGGAGACACTCAATGCACTAAACAGTGCTGCAGACAGGCTAAACAGCCAGCATGCTCAAGAAGACAAATGTCTCACTCAAAAATCATCAACTCAAGAATGAATCAAATGAGGAGGCTCCTCCATCTTTTATAACGTTGGTTTCCCTCCAAAACCCAACGTAGCCTCTCTCTCCTCCACATGCTCATCCTTATCTATGCAGAAGCTTGCAGAAACTTCTAGAGTGTATGTAGACCCTCCTCCTCTATGTGGTGTTAGGCCCCCCTTGACTCCCCCCTTAAGTCACAACGTTGTGCTACTAGGTGGATGTCTTATTTCACTTAAGTGAGTTAGACCCTCTTCACTCACTTTATTTATTTATTTACAAACTATAGACGACAAACTAACAAAATCGAATATTCTAATTAGCTGTCGCTAATTAGGAATATTACAAGGGAACACCTGATTGTTCAAAAATCCTGAAAAGAGACGTTGCAGACCAGTCTAAAAACCCTATTTGCAGATAGCGCTCATGCATCAAGTAGTATGTTAAATAAAACCCATTTGTATTTGAAGCATCTAACTTCACGAAAAAATTGTGATGTACGATGTGTTAACAAGCAAAGTTGCAAGTGGTAATGTCAATGACTTACCATTTTCCATTGTTGTTTCATTTCGTGTCACAATCCAATACATAATTTTTATTTACCAGTTTAGATCCATCTTAACTCTGGATCTACCAAATGCTGAGAGGGATCAAATCTCTCTTGAGGTGCAAACCTCTTTTAGAGTGAAAAGAGATTTGATCTGTCTCGACGCTTGGTAGATACAGATTTAAGATGGATCTAGGCTAGTTTAATTATTAATCTTTAAATAGACCACGCTAGAGAAGAATACCATGGGAAAAATCATGGGTTAAAAATTCCATGGATTGAAGAATTTTATGTTTTTCAATTTATTTTATTTTGACTAAGTCAAAATGTTAAACATTAAAACCCATTACAACATCATGAAAACAAGCAATAATGATAATAACTTACTATAAATTAATTGAATTGCAAAATAGTTAATTTGTAATTTCTAAATTGTTAAAATAATGATAATTAAGATAATGGAAATGCAGTTATCTTGGAACATCCTAAAATGATCTCCACTTTGCCATCCTTAGCAACTCGTAATATTTTATACGCTTTGTGAAGTCTTTGCAGACTCAAGAATTGATATTTGGTTGCATCTAACTAGTTTTGTAATTTTAGATCTAAGACTTATGTGATCCGTATATTAGATAAATGTCTTTTTAGATTAATCACATCATTAGGATTTGGTCGACGTTTCGAACCAACTAATGTGGTTCATTCCCAGGACAAGGTGAAAAGCCAATTGATCTAATTGAATAAATAGTGTGGATGCATCATTGCCCAGTATTAGCTGAAGAAAACTAGCCGTTTAAGACTAGCTATTTAAAAACTAGTCGTTTAAGACTAGCTATTTAAAAAATAGCCATTTAATGAATTAGTTAATTAGTTAATTACAATTATTAAAATATTTCCATTTTCCACCAAGTTTTTCGCAAGAAAAAACACACAAAACAGTATCTTCATGTTGGGTCTCATCATTTTCCTGCTCAGAAATTTGGTGTTCTTTTCACCCTTGCTACTTGTGCTCTTAGGTTTTCTGACGACAAGCACCTGGAGTCGGAGAAATCCCATCTTCTTGAAGTCTTTGAGAATAATGGGTATAATAGATCTGAGGGCCATAGGGCCTTTTAAAAATCCCTTAATGGGTTAAAAGGAAAATATCCTCGAGTTAATCATGTTTCCAAGGTTCACCTCCTTTTTATCTAAGGAACCACAGACAAGATTGCCCATATCCTCAGAAGGAATAATGTCTCCTCTGATTTCAAACCCCTTTGTATTGTTATGAATTCTCTCGGATTTGTCAAGGACCCTATCGACCCTAAAGACATGAAGGGTGTCTACATGATTCCTTGTTCCTGTGGCACACCCTACATTGGTGAAACGGGAAGATCCATCAAATAGAGAATCCAGGAGCATGCTGTAGAAATTAAGCACAATCGATCCCGCACATCTGCTCTTGCAAAACATGTCGAGAAATCGTGTCACCATGTTTGCATTGAAGACTCCAAAGTCATCGCTAGGATTGACCACTTCCATCATAGGAAGCTTAGGGAAGCCATTGAGATTGAGCGGCATGCTAAGAATCTCAATAGGGATGATGGTTGGAAGTTGAGTAAAAGCTGGACTCCAACTCTCTCTAGATAATTTTTTTTTTTTTTCCTCCATTGCTTATTTTCCTTGTCTCCCCCCTTCTCTTATTTTGTCTAATATTCTTTGTCCCTAGATTTTGTCTTTTATTATCTTCATGTTTATATTTTTATAAATCCCCTATGTATTTTAGTAATAAATTATTCATAATTCTTGGTAAATTAAAAAATTTATTTTTATTTTATCAATTAATATTTTAATTAATTATTACATAATATTTTTTTGCCCCCTTACTTATTTCTCCTAGTCTTCTTTTTCCTTGATTTTATCTTAATTATTCTTTAGGTTTATATACTACCCCTAGTAGCAAATTCTTCAAAATACTTTTTAATTTTAATTTTTTTTATCTATTATTTTAGTATTTATTAATCAATTAAATAATTTTATTTAAATATTACATAATACATTTTATTATAATATCTATTAAAATAAAATTTCCATTAATCAATTTTTAAAAAATTAATTAAATATTATATAATAAAATTAATTATTATTATTATAATATTTATTGGGTCAATATTTTAATAATTTTAATTAATTAGTTAACTAAGTCATTAAACAACTAGTCGGCTAGTTTTTAATAACTAGTTTTCTTCAACTAATACCGGGCAATGATGCATCCACACTATTTATTGAGTTAGATCGATTGAATTTTCACCTTATCCTGAGGATGAACCAAATTAGTTGGTTCGAAACATCAACCAAATCCTAATGATATGATTAATCCAAAAAAACATTTATATAAATTTGTAATTTTTGTAATATTTTAATTATTAAAAATATTTAGCATTATTCACCCACATCAACTGTATTAAGAATATTTAAGTTTATTTACACTTCTTCGAAAAATTTATAACTGAAAAAAGTTCACTATTCAAAATCTAGCCCAAAAGGAATTCATGTATGGTAAATTTTCGCGCTCTGCAACTTCGACCGTCCGAGGTTGGTGGATCTGCTCGACTCAGCTTGCAGGGCGGCCGGAGGGGCGTTCAGGCCCAGCCCTGGAGTCTTCTTACATCTGCCCGGAATCCTTCTGCAGGCTTCCTTTATTGGCAGCGCTTTTTTTCGCAGCTGATCTGTTCGTGGGATTTCTCTGCCCCTCTGTGCAGTGGTCGTGGATGGCTGCCCTAGTGTGACTTCTCAGCGTCCCTAGCAAGGCCTGATCTGGGCGTTTGTCAATCATGGAGGACATTGGGGAATCTGCCTCCCCTCCCCTGCCTCCGGAGGTCCTGGCTTTTAAATCTTTAGTTGCCTCGGGCCCAAAGCGCCCTCCCTCTGAATCTATGAAGAGATTTGTGAAAAAGATGGACTCTATACCTACTGTATCTCTCCCCGAAGAAGATACCTGCAGAGCTGCCTTGAACCTGGCTGAAAGAGGCCTCATTGGACAGTTCACGGGCCTCTGGCCTTCGCCAAAATCGGTCGAGGAATGGACGCAAAGAAACTGGAAGCCACTCATTAAAGAGGGAGTCAAAAGCTACTTTGTGGGTAAGGGCTACTTTGTTTTTGTCTTTGAAAATCCAGATGATAAAGGTTTAATATTCAGAAATGGACCTTATTTCATGGGTCCTCAGGGTTTATACCTAAACAAATGGTCCCCAGACTTTGACCCAACCCAGGACGTTCCTTCGGCTGTCCCGGTATGGGTGCGGCTTCCCCATCTGCCTCTTCACTGTTGGAATCACAAAACCCTGCAGATTATAGGAAATGCGTTGGGAAAATACATAGACCAAGATGCTAGGAAGGATCAGTACTCATGTGCGCGCATCTGTGTTGAAGTGGACCTGGAAGAAGGGTTACCAGAAGCAATTAAACTAACTGTAGCTGGATGGACATACGTGCAAGAGTTGGACTATGAGCAGCTGCCTTTTAAATGCAGACATTGCCATGGCCATGGTCATTTTGCAAAACACTGCAAGAAGAAGGCGGAAGAACAAGGCGAAAAACAAAACGGGGACCAATGGATCTTAGTGCAGAAAAATGCAAACTCAAAAAAAGGTACAGGAAAAGGCAATAAGAATGGAGAAACCAGCAGATCCAAAACAAACCAAGAAGAGGAGGCAAATCCAAAGGGCATAGAAAGCGAACAGCAGATCCATCAAGTTAACTCAACGCAGGAGAAGGAGGAGCAAGAAGAACCTGCACCTCCACACAAAGAGGGAGCGGAAGCCACCCAGAGTGAACCAAACCAAGACAGCCCAACAAATCTATCATATGCGGATATAGCAAGGAAAAAACCAATGGAGAGTTCGGATACATCGGAGGACGAAACCTTCGAGCGTCAAACAAAAAAAGCAGGAAGGAAATCCAGAAAGGAAAAGAGGGAGGAGGAGGCAGAAAGGCTCAAAACACAAGGAAGCCAGCCTACAATAGAAATGTCTATTGGGCGAAATACCAGACCAAGGCCTTCCAAGGGAGGCCACATCCAACAAAACAATAAATAATGAAGTTAGTCTCTTGGAACTGTAGAGGACTGGGGAATCCCTCCAAAGTCGAGGCTGTAAAAGATCTTTTGAAAGCTGAACCCTCAGAGATACTCATGCTCCAAGAGACAAAAATAGAAGGGCAGGCCCTTCTAGAGACCAGCAGACTAAAGTGGCATAAAAAAGCAGGAAAAGCAGTCAGTGCAAGGGGAACCTCCGGGGGCCTCGCTACTCTATGGAACGAAGACCAAATTCAGCTGATCAACTATCATGAAAATCAGCATTGGATCTTCACAGAACTGAAACACAAAGCAAGTAAGTTAACTATTTCTCTTTTTAATCTATATGTACCAGTCTCGTACACTGAAAAAAGAGAGTGTTGGAACAACCTCTCTGACTTTTTAGAAGCAAACTCTCCCATCAATATCATTATAGCAGGTGATCTAAACATTGTATTGAAAGCAAAAGAGAAGAGGGGGGGTATTAGTAGCAGAGACCCCTTGCTGCCAATGGTGGAGGAGCTCTCTCAGACTTGGGAATTGATGGATTTCAATCCATCTCGTGGCATATATACCTGGTCCAATAATCGGACAGGCTTGGAACACATCTCTGCTAGACTAGATCGCTTTCTGGTGCAAAGTTCCATTATGATGAATAATAAAATTATCATCACAAAAATTTTGCCAAAACTTACCTCCGACCATAAGCCAATACAACTCCTACTCGAAGAAGAAGAAGACCTTGGACCCATTCCCTTTCGATTCAGCCCTCTTTGGATCGAGAGAGAGGGTTTCTTAGATACAGTGAAAAAAGCATGGTCCAAACCTATCTCCGGTTCCTCAAGTTATGTTTGGGAGCAGAAGTTGAAAGAGACAAAATATGCCTTGAAAGAATGGATCAAAAAGCCAACACATACTCCTCCTGAAAAAAGAAAAGAGGCAGTGCAAACATTGCAAGACCTGCAAAATGACATGGAAGGCAAAGACATCACAACAGAATTGTTGGAAACAGAGATACAAGTGCAACGAACAGCATATCAATCCTTTAGAAGGGAAGAAGAATATTGGAGAATCAAGTCTAGAAGTCTGTGGTTGAAGGCTGGGGACTGGAATACACCTTTCTTCCATAGGCAATATAGAGCAAGACTGTCAAGAAACTATATAGCAGAAATCAAAACAGTAGAAGGACAAGTCTGCAAAGGATTCAACCAAGTCAAAGCAGCTGCTGAAGCTTTTTACAAAAGTCTGTATAATGCAGATGTACAGAGTAATGAGGAGGAATCTGGTGATTTCCTTTCAAATATTCCTAATCTCATCAGTCCAGAAGAAAATGCAAACCTATGCAGACTTATAACGGAGGAGGAAATCATAAATGTTATATGGGCCATGGAACCGGACAAGGCACCGGGCCCGGATGGATTCACAATCCATTTTTTTCAAGCTTGCTGGCATATAATAAAGGCGGACTTGCAGAAAATGATAAGAGGATTTATGGCTAAAGCAAAGATCGGTGGAGGAACCAACTCCACTTACTTAGCACTAATTCCCAAAGATTCTAATCCCAAAAATTTCTCTAGATACAGGCCGATTTCGTTGTGTAATGCATCGTATAAAATTCTGGCTAAGCTGCTAGCAAACAGAATTAAACCACTGTTAAAAAGGGTGATCTCCTGCTCTCAAAGTGGTTTTGTAGAAGGTAGGCAAATCCTGGATAATGTAATCCAGGTCCAAGAAACGATACATTCCAGCAGGCAGAGGAAAGAGAAAGGAATGGTGATTAAATTAGACATGGCAAATGCGTTTGATAGAGTGAATCGGTCTTACCTCAGTAAAGTTCTTCTGTCCTTTGGATTCTCGCCTTATTTCGTTCAACTTATCAAAGCTTGCATTGACAGCCCATGGATAGCTCCTCTAGTCAATGGCCGCCCAACATCATTCTTCCAAGCCAAGAGAGGCATTAGGCAGGGATGCCCTCTCTCACCATACCTGTACATTCTTATGGCGGATTCTTTAAGTCGAAAGCTCAATGCTGAGAAAGCTGTTGGGAACATTCCAGGCCTCAAATCATCGTCAGAATCAGAATCTTCGAATCATGCACTATTTGCTGATGATTCCATTCTCTTAGGTGGAGCCTCCACAAGAATAGCTCGGGCATTTGACACAGTCCTCAGAAAATATTGTAGAGTATCTGGAGCTGCAGTGAATGAAAGTAAGAGTGAAGTGTATAGTTGGAATATTTCACAACAAGAACTTGAAGCCATTACTACTCTGCTGGGGTTTAAAGGACAAGCTCACTGGGATAGATTCAAGTATCCCAGGCCTCAAAGAGATTTATGGAGCGATATAATTTCGAAAATCAAAAGCAAGATTGCAGCATGGGGGGGTTACTGGTTGTCCAAGGGAGGCAAAGTAATACTGATCAAATCAGTGCTGTCTGCGCTTCCCATTTTTCAGGCTTCGTTTCTTTTGGCGCCCAGAAATGTTATGGAGCAGATCTCCAAACTTCTCAGAGACTTTCTATGGCGTGGAGGCAAAGGTAACGAAAATAAAATGCATTTGGTGAATTGGGACGTGGTCAAAAGACCAAGAGAAGAAGGGGGACTGCAAATTAGGGACCCTCTGCTTGTTAATTACGCCTTAGGTGGCAAAATTTTGTGGAACCTCCTTCACGATCCCTCCCATCCGGTCAGCAGCACGCTGAGGTTGAAATACGGAGTCAATCACGATCTCAGCAATTTAAAAAACAGAGTCTCTAATAAAAGCACGCACATCTGGAGTCTGTGTTGCAAGAGCAGCAACCAATTTCTAAAACAGGTATACAGAATACCAGGAAGTGGAAAGCGTATTCAGTTATGGAAGGACCGTATTATGGGAAACGCCCCTATGGAAGAAAACAGAAACATTATAGAGCTGAAAGTTTGGTTGGAGCGTGCTGGAATTAATCGATTATCTGAGCTAGCAAAGTGGAACACGAGAGGGGAATGGGAGGGCTGGGACTTTTATGGAGTTCCAGATCGACTGAAACATCAACAAGCACAGATCGAAGAACAATTAGAGGATGCAGCTCCGGTTCATAAAGCCGCAAGAGATAGTTGGGGTTGGGGCCCAACAGGTGTTTACTCCACTGCAATGGGTTATAAAGTTATGCAAGGCAAACGAAACAGCAATCACACACCAGACTTCTGGAAAAAAGTTTGGGACTCATTTGCCACTCCCAAAGTGAATTTTTTTACTTGGACGGTGATTCACAATAAAATTCTCACAGGAGATAATCTGGAGAAAAGAAATATTGCTGGGCCTCATAGGTGTGTGATGTGTAATAACAACATAGAAACTGTCCAGCACTTGTTCATTGGTTGCAGCGTGGCAAAGGATGTCTGGAGGCTTATACTAATGGATTTGCAGATCTCTGTCCCAAACTTTAACATAGTAGCGGACCTTTTTTCCTCTTGGAGGCAGCTTTATCCACATCACATCCCCCAAAAAACTTTCTGGAGTAAAATCTGGACAGCATTACCCAAATACGTCTGCTGGCAGATTTGGCTGGCACGTAATCATCTGATTTTCAATGAGGAAAGGCATTCCCCGATGAAAATAGCAGCAAAAGCCAAAGCCTTCTTGATGGAAGTGGCCAAACAGCAGTATACAAAAGAAGACCTTCACTGTTGCAAGAAGAAAAGATGTGGCTTGGGGATCTAGTGCCTTATCCGGGCAGAATCCTCCCCACTATTCAAAGTGGAAACCCGGGATGGCGTTTAAGAGATGAAGAGGAAATTTTTCAAAGTTGGTGGAGATCACAAAACATATACACTATTTTCTTCGATGGGGCGTCAAAAGGGAACCCTGGGGCAGCTGGAGCGGGTGGAGTCATATATTCAACTGACGGAACTTCCAAAGACATCTACTACTGGGGGCTAGGACAGAAGTCCAACAATCAAGCTGAGCTCTTCGGGCTATTCAAAGCCTGCCAAATAGCTAGAGACAAAGGCGTTAAAAAACTACAAGTCTTTGGAGATTCTGAGCTAATAATAAAAAATTTAAACAAGGGAACTCGATTCAACAATCCTAGCCTCAACAACACTATGGATAGACTGAAAAGAGTGCTCCAAGATTTTGACAGCTGCAAATTTTACCACATACTCAGAAAATTGAACAGTGAAGCAGACCAAATGGCAAATAAAGGCAGTGAACTCATGAAAGGGCTAATTTTTATTAACAATGACAGTTATATTCAAATGCCTTGAAATTTGTAATAGAGCAAACAGGCAGAATTTAGAAATCTGCAATGTACATGGGGATAGATTGGAAAAGACCCCACAATCTTTCATATAAATAAAAAAAATCCTCCAACCGTTACAGTTAAAAAAATATATATATATATATTTAAGTTTATTTACACAACAAAAGGTAAATTTTCTTTTCAAAATTTGACACTTTTAATTTCTATGTTTATGCTTCAGTTTTTGCATTTAGGTTGCAGGTAAATGTTTACATTTAGAGTTACATTGACATGCTTATATTTATATTTACATTATTTATGTTTGTTAATAAAAATGATATATTAAAACATTTACATTTAGTTTTACATTTACATTAACAATATTTGTTAATGAAAAGATATATTAAAGCATTTACATTTAGTTTTACATTAAAATATTTAGATTTTAGCTTATAAGATTATGTTCAACAAGTTTTTTTTTTAAATTTCCATACCATTTTTAATTAACTTTGTATTATTAATATTAAGTAGAGAAGTCACATTTATTGTGCGTATTTGTTATCACATTTATGGAGGGCATTTAGAACACATTATGAATACTTAATGCATTATGATTTCATTTTCTCATAGATTTATAACTTTAAATACATTTATAATTTTCTCATAAAAGATTCAAATCCATTTTGAAAACTATGTTATTGAAACTATAGAAGATGAGAGTTCCATAAAGTACAGGAAGAAACGCAACACAAGAAAGACAACTTGAAGATAATTTTCACTCTTTCAATTTTCTTTTGTAAGTCTGATATCTTAATTATTATTATTATTATCTTAATAACTATAATAAGCTATATTTTGTATTATTACACCATAAGCTTTAGTCTTAAGCTTTAATAAACCGCAATTTTTTGTATTTCAAAAGCTTCAATGCATTCTCATGCACATTGATAGTATTTTTAATGTATTTCTAAAACATTCTCGTTGTAATCACTTACATTTCAATGTAAATGTTTAAAGCGAAGTTTGCATTGAAATGTTTACATTTAGGATGAGAAATTTTTTGTTTGCCAATAAGAATTTACATTGTTGTATTGAGCCCAAACATTTACATGTAGGTTTACATGGTTTGCATTGAAACACTAAAGGTTTACATGGTTTGCATTGAAACACTAAAATGTTTAAACTTAGGTTTAGATGGTTTACATTTAAGTTTACACCATTTATATTGAAGCGTTTGTATTTAGGTTTATATTTAAAAGTACGTGCTACACTTGCACACAAATTATTTTCAATGAGAAATTACATTAAAACGCTTGCATTTAGATTTATGCTCTATCACTATTTTTTTAACTTCATCTTAATGGTATGTTTTATTACTATTTTATGTTAAACTTCATTTATAATAAATGGTTATATAGTTTTGTGTGAAATAAATATTTTTTATTGCTTAAAAATAAGGAGTACATATTAAGTTATTGAATTTTTACCTAGTTAGTCATATGGAAAACCAGACTATACCCAAAAATTCAGTCTGTTGATTTTTCACGAAACTTCAGCTATAGGTCTATGTCTAAAATCAGGATCATAAACACACTGAAATACCTCAACACTACTACTTTTCACAATGGAACAACATACATCAATGAATCAAATAATGCACATGACAATTTTTAACCTTTAACCCACCACTTGTTATATTACAAACTTTAATACAACAATTTTAGGGCTCACGTACTAAGGATCATGGCCCTTACATACATCCCTAATACAAGGACATGGCTATGGCTTGGTGTCAACAACTATGACCTCCAATATGCTCTAAATAAAGTACACTTAACCTACTTGTTGAAGGAGCACTCTACCTATCCCTTTCATTCCACGTACCTTGAACGCATCCGGTAGGTACTTTGCCTCCCTATATGTTGATCACTAAAACATCTACAACTTTAGAATGCTTTCATCCCCAGCTCTTGAACCAAATCTCTCAATCACTCTTGGTTTCTCTAAGATGATTGAATATAGGCTTCCTTCTACAATGTCTTTGATTGATCCAAAAGGTCATTGTCATAAGGTCTTCAACTTCTACCCATTAGTTGTCCTTTCTCCCTCAAAGACACCAACACATGGTGTCTTCACAACTTCCCACTAATAGCCTCTCTACTACTCCAAAGATTACTAGAATTAGGGCTTGGAGGTCGCCCTCTTATCAGTGAGGTTGTCTCCCTCTGCAACTAGACCCCTTCTGATTCTACACAACCTCCACTAGATCACACTGCTACTGAACTTGTGTATTAAACGGTCAATATGATTTGTGGTCAAACACAGGTCGTGTCTAGACTGCCACAACTCATCCCTGCAAGCAATCTCATCCTTTTGGGTCAAATACAACACGTGCACATGACTCCAATCATGTATGTTCAACATCATGACCCAATGAAGATACTACCTTCCCATCATCTCATCTTTCACATGAAGCCAACTCGTCCATGCCAAATCACCCCACGATTAGTCCCAACGATCCATGACAAATCACCCCACGATTAGTCCCAACGATCCATGACAAATCATAATAATTCCATGATCAATAACTTGCCACAAAACAAACTATTATTCACCAATCTCTCCACCAATCCACCAAAACTCCCAATCTATCTTTCCACCTAGTCAATCGGGACCACACCTCCACATCCTCAGTTGAATATTTTGCTCCATGCTCTAGGAAATTTCTCAACTCCCACTAAGCTTCTTCATTGTGCACACTCAAATCCACCATCCCTTCAAAGTACCTTTGATACCATGTTGATTTTTCATGACAATTCAGCTACAGGTCTATGTATAAAATCACAATATAAACACACTGAAATACCTCAATACTACTTCTTTGCACAATAGAATAACATACATCAGTGAATCAACTAATGCACATGACAACCACTACTTTTTATATTACAAAATTCAATACAATAGTCTTAGGGCTCTTGTACAAGCGATAATGGCCCTTACATACAACCCCGATAAAAGGACACTAATAGGGCTTGATGTCAACAACTATGACCACTAATTTTCCCTATAACAAAGTATACTTGACCTACTTGCTAAACGAGCGCTCTACTCAACCTTTTCTGTCCACATACCTTGAACACATTTGGCAAGTACTCTGCCTCCCAATATGTTGATCACTTCAAAATTTAGAATGTCAAAATGCTTGCATCTCTAGCTCCTCAGCCACCTCTATCAATCACTCTTGGCTGCTCCAAGATGACTGAATATAGTTTGCCTTCTACAATGCATTTGGCTGCTCTGAAAGGCCATAGTCATAAGGTCTTCAAATTTTTCCCACTAGTTGTCCTTTTCTCCCTCAAATACACCATATAGGGTATTCACAACTACCCACTACTAGACTCTCTATTTCTCCAAATATGAGTAGACTTAGGGTTTGGAGGATGCCCTTTTATCATTAAAGTTGTCCTCCTGCAACCCACTAAACTAGGGCACAATAACCAACCCACTTGACTACTCTTTGGCTCCTCTAAAAGAAAATCATTAATACATCAAAGTTCAACCCATTGTTATAGCATCATCATTTTCCACCTCTGTATACTTGATGCTCTGAGTTATTGCCTTGGGAAGTCCTTTCCCTTTAGACTTGTTCCTTTATCTAAAAAACATTATTTTGAATTCTATACGCGACTCTGCCCTCTCAAAAGAATGTGCACACACGGGTCCATTTATACTCAACCCACATATATAATTTGAAATATGAAAATTTATAAAATTCCCTATTTTCTGGGTAGGATTTACGGGTTACACTGGAAGCCTACCTACAGAAACCCATGGCCTAACTGTATCCCAACTGAAACAATTTTTTTGGGTGGTATAAATACACCTCATAGGAAGGCCTCAAGGGAGGAAAAAGATAGGATATTGATATTATAGCCATTTTTCCCCTGATCAAGTCTGATTTATCCCTATCCCTCCTGCACCCCCAGATTGTGGAAACCTTTGTTTCCCTCACAGAGTTGTTCATTTATCTTATATGACATCCATGTGTATGCATTTAGAAGGATATTGTTGAGGCTTTGGCTGGATAGATCTGGAGGACGGTTTCACTTGGAGTCGTGGCTGAACTAGGTAGTATTCCTCCACACATCTTTACATTCATCAATAAAGAAGCTCTATCTTTTTCTTGATGTTCATGATTATTTATGCTTTATACATGAATATTATCTTATTATATATGTTTTCATGTTTTTATTCTTATATGCTTATATGATCTAACATTAGCATCTTGAACATGCTTTCAGTTATTACTAGTGTGTGTGCTTTTCTTGAGTGAGTTGTAGGTGTTGGAGCACTAGGATAAGCAGAGGGTTTGAACCCTGTGGGATTTCCTTCAAACATAGGACCTACGGGTACTACCCCTTCTTCCTATTTTATTATTTTAAGCATTAAGACTGCAAATTTGTATGCTTCTTGTTGTTGTATTATTATTACTCTATTTGGATTCCCAACCCAGACCCTAGGGTACTTCATTCTGTAACAGAATTTGTGACTCTACTGGGGATTACATTGTTGTAATTCCTAATTTTGGTTGTTTCTCTCTGGATCTGGGCTTTCCTATTTGGTTTTTTCACTTTTCCAGTATCTTCAATTCATTTTCAATCTGGGCTGAAAGTCTGATCTTTTGGATTAGACCTAATTTTTTTTTCTTACTAGCTTTTTTATATGCACTTTCTAGTTTATACAGTCACGTAAACACACGTTTTTTCTAAAAAAACATGTGTATACGTGTGTTTCCTTTATTATAGTCACGTATATATGCAGGTATGTTACTCCCAAGCCACATATTTTTGGTTTCAAATGAATTTTTTTGATTCTGAGTCTAGTAAAGGGTTTTGTCTCTTTTTTATTCTTTCTGTTTAATCATTGATGGTCTAGGAGAGTCTTGATTTTTTTAATTTTTTAGTTTCCTATCTTTCTTGGTGAAAAACCTAGTCAACTTAGGTTTTTCCCTTTTGGTGAAGAGTTAGATTTTGTGTTTGGGATCAAGGCTTCTTGTTGAAGTTCTTGGTTGTTCTGAGCATTTGGAATAGTGGAATAGTCTTAATTATCTTAGACCCTAATTTCATATTGCTTTGCATTTCATTTTCTTTCGTTGGCTTTCTTGGTTTTTCTTGGTTTTTGAGAAAGGTACTTCTTGCAATCTTCAAGAATTTTATTGGTTTTCTTGAAATTTTCTTGCTCGTTGAAGTTGTTGTGTTGCTGTTCAGATCAGTTTGTTTGAGTTTGTAGCCTCTTTTCGTTTTAAGTCTTGTCATGTTAATGATTTCTATGGCTTATGGAATTTGAGGTTCTTTATGCTTGAATTTGATCTTGAAGTCTTTTGGTAGTTTTTGTTTTCTCAAGAGCTCTTCGTGTCCTTAAAAAGAAAAAAGATAAAAACATATTTTTTTTTCCTTTTTTTTTCTTTTGGTTTTGTTTTTGGTCTTCTTTTTGTTTTTGAGCAAGTGTGAAGTCTTTTCATTAGGTTTAATTTGCTTGATATTAGGAAAGCTTTGCTTGAATTTGTTCCCCCTTTTTGTCAAGCTTTGCCCACTTGATCTCTATGAGAAACACATTTTCTTGCTTTAAAAAACAATCCATAGGATCTTGCATTTTAAAACATTCTAGTATGCATTATGATAGATGCATTTCGGGCATTTAGTTCTTTTTTTATTTTTTGAATGTGTGAATGCAAAATTGACCAAAAAAAAAAAAAATCTTTATCAGGTTTCTTGTAGAACCTTTGTAAATATCATTTTTCATTGAAGAAAATGAGTTGCATTTTCATGTAGCTAGGTTATATATTGATTTATTTCAAGTAAAAATACCATCAATTTCACTTCCTTCTTATCCTTGACTTAAGAACAAACATTAAAATCAAGCGCTTAACTAAAATGAACTAGAATGTTTTGATTTTTCATATATACATCAATTACTCTAGGACTTTTAGGGCCTTGGTAGTTCAATTATTCTTTTTATATGATACCTTGATAGAGAAATTGTTAATGGAAGTAGAAAGGGTTGTAATAAAATTATGATAGAGGTCTTTGAAGTTGTCCTTATAAGTTAGGAGGTTTAAATCTCTATTTAAATCCTTTAGGAAGAGATCTTTATTTTTGTCAAAAACTAGGTTCCTTTGATAATCGAAATTTTCTTTCACGAGGTTTTTGTGCTTGGAAAATTTTATAGTTAGGGTTAAAGGTTTATGATGAGATTCAAGCTCATGATCTTCTACGGGGTGAAAATAAACTATTTTGTTGAAAACAAGGATATCATATATCACATAATCCATGGAGCTACCATTGAGCACATGAATACATGTCACTCACTTGTAGCTTAGACACTTCAATACACCATTACAAATTATAAGGTCTTGAAAACTACAAAGCTTGACTAGCTCAATGCCAAACAAACTCTTGGTCAGGTTTTTAGAGCTTTTGTATCTACTAGCTAAAACAAGATCGACATCTAACCATAAAGTATTGGGGTTGGAATCATTTCTTAGAAGAATATTTTGGCTAGTTGAATTTTTAGCATTAAATTCTCCAAGCAAGAGGATATTACCTTCATTCATTAAATTGTGAATATCTTGTTCTAGGGTATTATAAGGGAAATCTTTATCTAGATTATTTTTCTTATAAAAATTAAAATTAATAGGGGAAAAATAGAAAATTGTTATATAAATCTTCTAAGCATTAGTGTTTGGGATTTCTACCTAAATGTACTAATTTAAATGGTCTATCTTATCAGGCTAAGTGTGAGGATATTGTTCTCTTTTATATAATAGGTTATGCCTCCAATCCCTCTGTGATAATATTTCTTGTTCCATGTCTACCAAAAAATGAATTGTTCTATCTGAGGTACCTTAGACTCATCATGCTTCCAGGTTTCAATTAGAAAAATAATATCAATTTCATTCAAAACCTAACTTAGCATAGGACACTTACCCAATGGAAATCCACAATAGTTCCAAAAAAGGATATAGAGTGTTCCAAATTCCTATTTATTTTTACTTTTTTATTATTATGGTTTTTATCCCTAATAATAGCTTTTCTATTTTAATCATCGTTTATTTTCCTTCATTTATGGATTCCTTTACCTTTTGAATTTATTTTTGCAACTTAGTTTGATATGTTGGAATGAGGTCTTCGTTTATAAAGGTTATTGAGCTTTTTAAGCTTAGATATTTACTATTCATATATCAACCTATATTTTTGTTTGATTATTTTATCCAACCTATTTTCTTGTATATTGTTCAAATTGAAATTTATTTTTTCAGTTCTTATTTTACTATTACTTGTGTGTCCTATTCCTCTTGCTCTTTTATAAAAACAATTATGAGACAGAAGGCTCTTTTGGTCCACTCATGATCCAAGTCAATCAGCTTAGTCATTTCCTCTTAGATGAGTTTAATATGTAATTTATTTTCCGTGCTATTTAGTGCTTACTTATTATTTAGGTTTTCTTCTAACTTTTTAATATTGTCTCTAAGTTTGCAATCTTCTTCCACCTTTCCTTCTTGGGTTGATTGTTTTTGGTTTTCCGTTTCTTGTAATCTAGATTCCATTTTTTGCAACTAAGCCTTGAACCCAAATATTTTATTCTCAAACAACTTAAATTTGCTATCAAACATATACTCTAACTCTATTTGATGTTCTACTTCTCTTTATTCTCTTCTTTTTTCTAATGACTCTATCTAATCCTAATGACTATCTAGGGTAACTTTGTGAGCCCCCCCTTTGATAGGTTAATGTTTTGACATATTTGTTGAAGTGATCATAGTTAAAAGTAGAAAAAATAAATAAGAAAAGAGAAAATAAATGAAATGAGGGACGTATGCATTGTATTAGTCCTTGACAATGCGAGACTATAGCAATTTATTTTATGTTTGACCATTATTAGTTTCCTTTTGACTTATTCAATGTCTAATATATATATATATATATATATATATATATATATATATATATATATATATATATATATATATATATATATATATATATATATATATATATATATATATATATATATATATATATATATATATATATATATATATATATATATAAGTTGTTTGGTGAATAATTAGAGGCCTCATTGTAACCTTCTCAAAATATAATTTCATGTATATTAAATAGTACTTACCACTTTCTCATTTTAGTATTTGTGTCATGATTTTTGGACATCATTTCAAAATTCATGACATGATTTCTAGATATAACTATTATAAGTAGTTTAAACTTTATCATCCTCTTATTAACTAACCATCCATCAATAATATATCGGATCTTCTTTGTGCTTTGAATGACACACATGCCTCATGCAAAGATGAAAATGATCAATTATATCATGAAAAATGACTTGTCGTCCATGGATTGCAATTGGAGATATACAATGGGAGTCAAGATATATTTTACTACAGAATTTATTAACAAAGCCTAGCCCAGAGGGCGTTGGGGAGAACTAACCCTGTGACCTCCCATTAGCAAGGTGCTTTAGCGACAGGAACTCGACCAATTGATCTAACCCTCGAGGTTGAATAAATTAGAGGTATTATTACAACCTTCTCAAAATATAATGCCATGAAGAGTACTTACCACTTTCTCATTTTAATGTTTTTGTCATGATAATTTTAATATTCATGCCATCATTTCTAAATAAAATTTGTATGGTTGAAACTTTAAAATATTGGATAACCATCTATGAGTAATATATTGGATCTTCCTTGTGTATTAAATGACATAATGGCTGCATGCGAAGATGAAAATTATCAATTGTATCATGAAAAACGACCTTTTGTTCCCACAACTTGAGAGATATGTTTGATAGTAATTATTTAATTAAGCACATTGTTCCTACTTTGATTTCAACCTTGTTTCATTCAATTCAATCTTTCAAGAGACCATTTCAATATACAATGTCTGTTGGTTCTTTTAATCTGAATGAAGTGTAATTTTATTTAAATATTTCAATTCAATATAAAATATCCAACGATTCTTCTAATCTTCATCGTTAACAAATTAGGAGGTCCATAGGTTTGTGTGCATCACTTACACTTCTTTAAATGCTCGATAGTTGAACATAACTATCTTGGTCAAAGTAAAACTATACTAATTGATTTACTCTTTGAATAATATTAATTTATCATGTTTAATGGTTAACATATGTAAGTTTGGTATTGGTGAGGCTATATTATGGTCACACTGAAATAGAGCGGGGAAATGAACCAGAGACTTCATCTCTAAGAGCGCTTTACCGTATATCTAAAACTCTTGAATTTTATGGTTACCATTATATATAATCTGATTAGGAAATAGATTAGAAATATTATTGCAACTTTCTCACGATATAATGATATGTATATTAAAGAGTACTCACCATTTTTCCATTTCAATTGTTCTGTGATACTAAAATTATTTCTAATAAAATTTTGTACTTTTTAATTATATTTAATGTAATCTCAAACATTAAAAAAAAAAAAATTTATTTTTTCCTTTTTAAATCTTTTCTTATTTTTTTTTTAATAAAATAAAATAAAAATTTAAAATTTATATCATTCAACTTAAAAATATATAATTTCATACAAAATTTTAAAATATAATTTTTTTAAAAATAAAATAAAATAATAATATTAAAATTCCCCACACATATATATTATAACACATTCTAAATACATACTAATAATACATTCTAAATACTTTCCTGAAATATAGAACAATTAAAATAACCGAATTTGTTTTATACGCAAAGAAGTCAAATAAAGTCTTTCAACTTTGAAGAACCAAGTATTTGTGACAATAACTTAATTAACTTTGATTTGGACTAATTTGTTTTATACAAGAGAAAGAGAGTCAAGGACTAAATATTTCTATTTCTAATTGACTTTGATGTAGACTAATGGATGCCATTTCCTTTATTAAATGGATTTGGACTTTGAACTTCATTCTTCGTCCAATGGGTCCAATCTAGGGATGTGATTAAATATTATTATAATCACAAAGGTTGTAGCTAAGCAACTGATTATTGATGATGAAACATTAGTTAACGACCCACAATGTGAATGTCTTGTTTTACATTCCATGTATGAGAATGAAGTTGATGATAAATTTTAACTATATGAAATGAATATGTCATTGGAGTATAAGTTAAAGTAAGATATTAAAACATATGGTAATATTAATTTAAAGTTTAAAGTGTGAGTAATAATTATAAATTTTTTAAATATATGTAAAATATTTAGTAATATTAATTTTTGGAAAAATTATATATATATATATATATATATATATATATATATATATATATATATATATATATATTATTTATTTTTAAAACTGATAAATATATCATATTAAGCACTCAAATACCAAATACAATAGAATTAACTTTCCCTTATTCAAGCATTTTATATCAAAGAAGTTATAGCTCACTCATTGTGAACACAAAATGTAGCCTACCAAATTCATGGTCAATTAGATAAAAAAATAACACATATTTCTAATGCTGCATGCAAACATAAATGTTTATGGTTCATATAGGTAAGGTTGTCAATCTACATAGAAGTTATTCTTTTGGCCTCATATATTGTGATGAAAATTTGGAAAAGTTAAGGGACTGATATGATGTAAGGTGACTTGGATGATTTATTTAAAGTTTGTATTAATATTTTTATTTATAAAATTTTAAAAAGAATTTTGAAATTGTTTTTGTCAGTTAATTATTTTTTACTATTAAAATGGAAATAGGAAAAATATTAAGAAAATATATAATATTATAATATTGAAAAAATCTAATATTATTATATTGTTATTTTTATTTAGAATATTTTATAAAAAGTTAGGAAAATATAGAAATGGAAAGAAAAAATGGAGAAAGTATAATATTGAGAAAACCATAATATTATTATAATATTAAGTTTTTCCAATATTTTCACAAATACTATTACATTAAAATGATTAAATTTTAAATTAAAAAGGAAACAATAATTTAAATGTAAATTATTTACTTATATTTAAAAATGTAATATTATGATTTCCTTAAAAAATACGATTTTGATTTAACTTTATAACTTTGTTAATCATTACTTTACTGATCGTGGAACATGTAGAATTGGCTTGCACTAGGAGCAACTATACAACAATCGAAATCTTTTACACTAGGAGCAACTCTGCAATAATCTAAATGTGCTAGGTTTAGTCAATCTACCAATTTTAGACACTATTGATCTTTCCACCTCTTCTTGATTGTTTCAATTAACTTATGCTTATTTTACTTTAGTAAGAATTATCATAACTATGACATATTGTTTTGTATAATGAAGTTTTAGTGAAGAATTTTTTTGTATGTATCTAGTTAGTATATGGACATTTGGGACAAAAGATATTAACATTGGTGTTGATCTAGTTTAAAATTTTGAAAATTACATAATAATAAAAAATATAATAATGACTTATTTAAAAAAAATCGAAGTATTTAACTAATCATTAAAATCAATGAATACATTAGAAATATAATTGTTCTTAGGTAATTATTATTTTTATTAGTTCAATAGGTGTGTCTATTTTAGAATAAGGTTTACACAATTTTAATTTAATTATCCATAATTACTAGAATATAAATTAAATAGATGGTAAAATCCATTATAAGCATCAAAATGTTTACCCCACAATAAATCTCAAATTGTCTAGATTAAAAATAGATAAATAAATAACTAAATTATAATATTATATTAAATTATTATTATTATTAATTATAAAAATAATTAATATATGAGTTAAACAATATTGTTAACCATGGATATTCACCTCACTTTACCATGGGGATTAGCTTTTGTTACACTATCATGGTTTATCAATACCACATGCACAATATGACACACGTTGATATTAAATTTTCTTTAATTAAGTAATTTTAAATTAATTAATTAAAAGAGGATAACTAACTTGGATATAAATTTTGACCCTTGATTTGTGAATACCATCAAGCCAAAGGTTAAATCTCTACCATCCACATAATAATAATTGACAATTAAATTAAAATTCGGGAAAACCTATTATGAAATAGACATGCATGTAGACATAATTAAGTGAATGATAGAGATTTAACCTACATAGGATATTCTAGAATATTCATAGCAAGTACACAAAAATCAAAGGTTGAGGTTAATCTCCAAAGCAGTTATACTCTTTTTTCTCTTTTGATTAAAAAGATCGATTAAAAAAAATGTCACATGAACAAGTGTCATATGAAGTGAGTTATGATTTTTTGAGCATGTGGTATTGATAAGTCATGGTACTGGCTTGGTATTGTAACAAAGCATATTTATAGATTAAGAATCTCCATAGTAAAGTGGGGCAAATCTCCATGGTTAAGAATCTTGTTTCATGTTTTCTTAAATGTATTTATATTATGTAATGTAAAGCAAGTTTGACAACCATTTTTTCTTTTCAATTTTTTATTAAAAAAATTATTTATAAAATTTAGAAAATTGAAATTTAATTTTTATTTTGATAAAATTGTCTTATTTATCAACTTCAAGTATGTTTTGGAAACACTACTGCATGAAAGAAAAATGAGATTTATTTATTATTAAAAATGTATTATTTTTTTAGTATTATTGATGATGATGATTAACGTCCACTAAGACTAATATGGTCTATCAGGCCTTAAGAAAGAGATTAATTGAGACCCTTTAATATTTTATTTCTATGATAAAAAATAAGGAAAAGAAATGTTCTCGAGTCAGTATAGTTTTGTTGACTTAGCAGGTCAAGAAGGTTGGCAGTGTGGCAAATGTTATGGAAAAGAAAAATAATGTGAGTAAGAGCTAGGAAATCCAAGAGAAAGTGTTTTTCATCTTCAACCCTTTTAGTATCGCAAAGACCACATGTTCTTTCACCCCAAGGTGTTTTGGGAATAAACCTACTCTTGGTTTCACTTCAGAGCTCATGAGAATTAGTTATTATCTTTGAAATGTTAATTTTATTCTTAGCATTGGTCAAGATGCAAAGATATATTGTATAAATAAGTAAATGATTAAAATTAAAATTGGGATATTATATAATAACATTTTTGGAATTAATGTTTTTGAGATTTAGGTTATATGTCACTAGAAAGTACATGGATTCATTGTAAGCAAATGGCTATAATGGACACTTGTCTATTTAAGAATATCTTGGTTGAAATTGTTTTTTGATTTTGGGGTAAGACCTAAAATTATTCTTTTTATTTTTTGTAAATATAGGAATCAATAACTGAATGGAGTGATCCACGATAGGCCCTAAACGAAATTTACTAGCTACCACTTTAACTCAAGAGCATATCCAAGACCTTGTGACTTAAAATGTTAGGTTTTTAATAAATTATCTACTTATTATAAAAAAATGTATCATTCAACTAATATTACTAAATTATAGGGTAAAAATAATAAATATGATTTACTTCCTAATCAAGAGGTTAAGCCACACTTGGGATAGGATCTAGTATCATGTTGGGGGTTAAGGTTATATGTTATCGAAATTACATAACATCATTGTAAGTATATGTTCATAAAGGACATTGGTCTTTTTATAAATACTATTTTGGTTTAAGTTGTAGGATGGGCCCTAAGTGAAATCTACTAGCTACCACTTTAACCCAAGAGCATATCCAAGATTTAGTAACCTTGTGATTTAAAATGTTAGGTTTTTAATAGATTATCTACTTATTATAAAAAAATGTGTCATTCGACTAATATTAATAAATTATAGGGTATAAATAATAAAGATGATTTACCTCCTAATTAAGAGGTTAAGCCACAATTGGGATTATCTAGTATCATGTTCAAGGTTAAGGTTATATCTTAAAGAAATCACATACCATCATTGTAAGTAGATGATTGTAAATGATATTGGTCATTTTATAAATACTATTTTGATTGAAATTGTAGGATAGGCCCTAGATGAAATCTACTAACTACCACTTTAATCCAAGAGTATATCGAAGAGCTTGTGAATTATCAAGGGCCTAGAAGAGAATATCCAAGAGCTTGTAATGTATTAAGGGTTGAGGCATCCTAAGCACACAAAAGCTTGGACCTATACCTCTACCCCTCAAGGCATATATCTTTTTAGTCTTATCATAACATGTCAACATGTCAATTATGGTTATTAAACCTAGGTGGGGAGGAGAACAAACAATTAACCAACCACATGAGCTATGAACCTTGGATGTAAAACTACTTTTTATTGGAGAAGAGCATGTCTTCCTAGGACATGTTAATGGCCCAAGATTGAAATGTATCTAGTAGGAGTAAAATATTAGCCCCATTGATGAGTGAATATGTATTCATAGGTTATATTTAATAATAATAATTGTCTTCACTATCAATTGAGAACTAAGTTATGATAAATTTTGTCAACTTTAAAGAAGAAAAAATAAAAAGAAATAGATATGTTTTGCAAAGAAATTATTTTTAAAAGGGAGATGTGTAATTCCTTTCATGCTTTATATGGAATTAACATGTGAATTTAAAAAATATATATATTAATAAAAAATATATATTTCAATGTCTAACATAAATAAAACATTTAAATGGAATCATTAAAGCATTTTTATATTAAATTTATATGTGCGTGAGTGTGCATCCCAGTATAAGGAATATATGCATTTCCTTTATTGTTTAACATGGAGTAGACCTATTAAATTTAAAAAATACTAATAATAGACCAAAAAAAAATCCATTATAATAAAATATTTGAACCACTTCAAAAAAAAAGTCAAGAAAAGAAAGAACATTTAAAAAAAAATTTACTTAATAGGAAGAGATGTTTAATTCTTTATATTCTTAACATAATGGAGTCATATATATAACTAGCAATTCCACCACATGTTGCAAAAGAAACGTCGTAAGGCAGTAGCATAGAAAGAGTAGCCTAGAAGAAAGAATATGTTGCAGAGAAGGAGCCACCGTGAAGGAATGAAAGACAATTTTTTATTCCATGGAAACAGGTCGTGGAAGTTTCAAAGATATTGATGATAAGAGTGATCAACAGGTAGACCCTCCAGAAATGCTGGGAAGATGCATGGAAGAGGCAGTTCCAATGGATTAACCCTCCTGTATCACCAAACTGTCATCCATACACATATATATAAACCAACATAATCTATTCACATATATATAAAAAATAGTTACAGATATTGAAATAGGCAATTGGGGGTGAAAATCCTTTGGTGATTAATAATCCTCTGAAACAAGCATGAAATGAGCATGTAACTCAAACAAGATAGAGCATTTCTTCATACATAACCGTAAAAATAATATTGAACCATTTTAAATACGTTCAAGTACAATAAATTTAGCATAGATGTAAATAAAGAGAATTTTTATTAACAAAAATAGATTTTACTCCAAGTTCATCTACATATCCAAGCGCCAATTGCATACTTGTCAGAAATTGTATATGAAGAACAATAGTCTTGGTATACAAGAAAGTGAATGTCATTTTAATATGGAGACATTTTTGGAAGGAGATATTGTTCTTTATGTTATGGTTATTTTCTTAACTCCAAGCTTGGTTTAGTATTTCTCTATATACATAAGAAAAAAAAATACAAAGTAAATTCACAAATTTAATTTATAGTTTTATATTCTATAATTACAAATCTAGTTTCTTATTAAAATATTTTACACACATATATTTATTCAAATAAATTCTATTGTGATTATTTTTTCTCCTATTATTTGATTACAAAATTATTCTACTCCCTACTAAGTAAAACAACTTTATTAATAAATAATTGAATGCCAAATTGAAAGATTACTCAAGTGAGAAGTACTATAATATATATATATATAAATTTGTTTAGTACAAATTCACTTTGCTTCATAATTGAAACATTTTTAATGAAAATTTGGTGTATAAATTATTTGTTTGATATGTCGTTCAATTTCCATTACATATTATATTCAAAACCCATGGGGAGGTATTGAACATGGGAGCCAATTTTAGGTAAATAAACATTCACATTGACAAGTTGGACAAACAAAAAATTTATAATCCTAAAATTCTCTTACCTAATCCTCTTTTTAAATATATAATTGAGTTCCATTTATTAAAAGCAAAGAAAATATTAAGAACATCCTAGAGTTATAAAAGGTAATTAACATGAAAAATAAAAAAGGCTCCTCATGACAACATACACATGTTAATCTTAATTGAATCATTAAAAAAATAAAAAGTGATAATAACTTTATGAGTTATATCATTAAAAAATACCACTTTCACAATCAAATTTCTACATTAATTTTTGAAACTAATTTTTTATAATTATATATAATTATAATTGTATATTTTTAAGATATATATTTCATGATAATATCTTTTTTTGGGAAAAAAAGACTAAATTGGCACTAAATGGATTTGGTGAATTGCATAGAGATTTAGCACATTAGGGCACATTAAGTGAAAGGGTGCTACTGTGCCTTACCTCCAAAGGTAGTATAGTGTGATGCATCAATATAAAAAACCCTGCACCTACTTAGAATTTTAGTTCAAAATTTTAGTCGTTATATATATATATCTATCTATATATATATATATATATATATTTATATATATATATATATATATATATATATGTATATATATATGTATACATATACATATACATATATATATATATATATATATATATATATATATATATATATATATATGTATATGTATATATGTATAGATATGTATGTATATATATCTATATACACACACACACACACACATATATATATACACATATATATATATATATATATATATATATATATATATATATATATATATATATATATATATATATATATATATATATATATATATATGTACATATATATATATATCTATACATATATAAAAATATATTATAAAATGTATTTATTTTAAATGAAAAAAATGATAATCTACTATAAAAGAGAAGAGCATTAAAGGAAAATAGAGAGCATAAAAGGAATGTGGGGGTACAAAATAGAGAGCATGAAAGATATTTATAGGTATAAAATAGAGAGCTTGAAAGAGATGTGGATGTACCTAGAAATGATTAGGAAATGAGAGATGTAGAGGAACTTGTCAATAAGAGTATCGACCACACAAATGAAGTCACCATTTTAATATTTTAAAAATTTTCAATGTACATGTCAAGTTCAAATTAAGAATTTATATATATTTTTTATTTATGTAGGGACAACATCTTACCTACAACAAGATCCTACCACACGTAGAGAAACATGAACATTAATCGGATGTTGCAAGAAAATTGTCTTTGATGATAATTTTCTAGATAATATAGATTCAACTAAAATTAAAGAAATGAGGCCACTAATTCATGAATGAACAATTCAAGGTAAAGTAAATTGGGTGATCAAAAATATTTTTCAATGTATATCTATTATAGCACAAGCTTAATTCTTACATATATTTTTAAAGCAAAAATATCTAAGAAATATAGTTCAATTATTGGGCATTAGAAAATCCAAAGAGGTGAAGGTAAATGAGTTGGTATCAAGAAATATGACATCAACCCTTAGAAATCTTGCAAAATATAAATCTCGATATGGCAGCAGTTCTAGTAGGGCATTATTGAATGGTACTGTTGGAAAAGGAACTACATCAAATCAGTTGATGTTAATGAAAACAAGAATCTACAAAACATTAAGCAAACGTTTATGGAGGCATTAGAAAATTAGGATTCAATTTCATGAGAATGATGAACTTGCATGTTGGGTTAATATATGTAGAAAAACTTATCAAGATACACTTTCGTATAATGTGAGGGACAATGTGAAATAGTTTTGGTATTGGAATTTCCATGTGTCACAAAATGAAAAGAATATAATGAAACATTTTATATCTAGAGGGGCTTGCGAAATTCATGCCAAGCATATAACACATGTTCATCAAGTGGAATTATTCCATAATTTTATGGACAATAAGACTAATGTAATGATTTCCCTTAGCACATGTCTGAAACTTAAACCATAGAAAGTTAGGCCTATACTATTCATGACACATGTTTCTATTGATACCATGTAGAATTCCAATAATATTATGAGACATTTCTAAAACTTGGCACACAATATTGGTCCAATGACCCCCCTCCTTCAAGTGTTCGTAAATTTTTATCTAAGATATTATGTGCATGAGAAATGACCAATTATTTTATAATAAATAATGTGTTGGTGGAAGAAAATGCAAAGAATGTTGTTATTTGGAACTCTTTAATGCTAAGAATTCCATTGTTCCAAATGATTCATGATTGTTAAATCCCACTGTGAAGTGAAAAATATATGAATACTTTAGGTACATTCTTGTTATAGATTTTGTGACAACATCAACAAATATTGATTTACTTGAAGAAGAACTTTCCATGAATCCTTTATGAAGAAGTTTAGGGAGCAAATTTATATAAATCTATTAATCACTCAGATAACA
Source organism: Pinus albicaulis (assembly GCA_034641835.2). Classification (NCBI taxonomy): domain Eukaryota; kingdom Viridiplantae; phylum Streptophyta; class Pinopsida; order Pinales; family Pinaceae; genus Pinus; species Pinus albicaulis. The sequence continues at coordinate 269,538,874 of CM076569.1, read as the reverse complement.
TGATGGCATGGATTACAAATTAGGTAATCACGTTATGTATTCCCAAAGGGAAAAATATTATTGGTGGTTAATTTTGTTGAGAATTACAAATTAACTCCACAAAGGAAATAGAAAGTGAGTATTATCATTAAGAGTATGTCTCTATACTTGTGCATATTTTGTACAAGCATCCAAAGCTTAGTATCGATGTCTCTGATAGTAATGAAAATAATCATGAAGTGATAAAAGAGTACCATTTATACATTAGTGATGATCATATACATGATTATGATTCATGTTTTGTTCAACATTGTTTAAATTTTCTTTATAACAAATTATTGAGACAAGAGATCACATTTAAAGAAAAATGGGTATGGTCAAATGGTTTTGCTAGTCAATTTAAATCAACATGATCATTCTTATTATTGTATCCTCTTCATAAAAAAATATGCATTCATTATAATGAAAATACTTTGAGACAGGGCATGGCAAAGGAGAGCACGATGGTGTTAGGGCATGCGTAAAACATGCACTTAGGAACCATTGATTGAATCACTCAACTTCCTGACTTCTAGATTCAACCCAAGGATGGCTCATGTGCCTAGGTAAGAATATAGATGTACATAAATATATGTGTGTGTGTTTGTTTTTCTATCAAAAATAAATTTCTTTCACGGAATTTTAATTACATGAGATTTTTGTCAAGTGAGTACTTTTGGAATATTGTGTTGGGTGAGGTTGATAGATCGTTTCCACATAATTGTGAAGCAATACCTCGAACAAGAGGTTTGCACTCCATTAGAAGTGAAAATATGACAAGTATATACTAAAATAAAAAATGAAAGTACTCTTGCTTATGTCCTACTTGTATTCATGATATAGAGTCCATCAGTGAGTGTATAAGCAATAATAAAAAATATTTCAAACCATAAAATACATAAAGAATTGAGACCATTTCCCCCATTTGGAAGTTTGAATTATGTGGATATAGATAATGAAATGACTATGATTGACAAATATTATGATCATTTTTCTAATATGGTTAGATAAGATGATGTATTTGTTGTCATTGAACCAAAAAATAATCCAGATAAAGTGCATTATTATTTATTGTGATGCACTGGGTTGAAAAGCACATTGATTCAAGAGTTTAATGATCCTTCAAATTATACAAATCCATTTAGTTCAATGGTGTTAATTGGATATTTATTTGAAGAAGTAAATAAATGTAAAAAGCACATTTTTTTTCATGACTACCAACCATATATTATATATGCCCAATATAGTCATTTGATCATATCAACTCGATTGTAGTTGAAACAGGGGAAAAGTAGAAATAAGTGATAATAATGGAAGTTATCGATAAAAAATCATGATACCATTCTTGAAAATTTGTCACTAACACATTCCATAAAAATGGAACACATTGTTCAATAGACGGTTCTTTATATATGTATCTATTATATTATCTATTTGTTTTGTCTATACTACCTATTGAACCATAGATTTTGTAGAAAATCTCTAACACATCTATAATACCATGTAGAAATTATATCAATGGATTCAATCCGATCATGTAATCTACTAAAATAATGTACTGAATCCTTCTACAATAGTTGCAGAATTTAAATTTCAATCGCTCAATCACATGCAAGTAAGAGAAATAAGTAGATCAATACACAACACTAGATATTCATGGGAAAGAAACTGCTCAAAACCCCTCCATATTTATTGTATAATCAACCAAGTAATCATGGAAAAATATAATGTGTTTGTGATCACCACAACCTCATACACTCTACCAATTGCTTCACATTGATCTAGGAAAAATTGGACAAACACGTAGCCAATTATCAGCCTGCCCTCAACCTACCCTGCTTACGCAATCCCTAGAGAATTAAACCCTTATTAAATAGGTAATTCAACCTTCCTTGATTGCGCAATTCATCATGGGATTCCTGTGGTTTTATAACTGCACCTGGGCAGTTTGCCTAAAATACAACTGATAGTTTACTTGCCTTGAACCTTTATCTCAACTGGGTCTCCACTAGAATTAGCATGCATGCAGCTATAAATATTGAATCATCGGTTACTTGGTAGATCACTACTGGTGAATTAAATCTATTTTAATTCATTTGATCTTCCACTAGCTCATAAAATTGTTAGAACTAGTTAAACTGATTTTAACTCAATTAATGTGAGTTAATTGATCCCACGCACACCACACTATTGCTACAACTAAAATTGGACCCTGTAATAATAGAATCACTCTACATGCCTATCCTTTGACCCTCAACTCAAAATTCTTGAGCTAACTAGGTCTATCAAACTTACTTGACTCTTACAAGTTGTTATAAGATAAGATTACAATTATATTTTCAATTTATTTAAAAATTGCTTGCACACTAATGTGTCGCTAGGATCCATCATTGTATGACCTATGATCCCACACTAGTCTGTGTGTGTTTTTTCTGGATGCCAATTTTACTGTTTCTTGTTGCAAATTTCAACACTCCCTCTCAACAAGAAAATAATCAATCTGTCCCAATCCGGTACCTTTGGAATGTTCTTGCATCCAACACTGCCTAGTGTTGTTCGCACATGCAACTCTCCTGAAACTGAATAGCCTCCAAACAACTAAATTAGTATAATGCATCTGTCATCAGAGTCTTCTGATTGCTGCTAGCTACTGCACATGTCTACTGGAATCCCTTCGTTGCTGACATCTACATCCATGCACTCTGCACTGCTACCAACTCTGATCTACGCTCTAGTATCCAACACCTGTCACTCTGGTTTCTGTCCTCCTGACATCTGTCTGCATCAATATAACTAATCCTTCCTACTACTATTGTACGGTGGGCTCCTCGTAGCCAGGTTTGATCCATGAGACACACCATCTCAATGGACCCTGCCTAAATTTCTTCTTGGGATTATATCTACACATTGCTCCACCTCACACTTGGAGGTATAGCTGCATGTACTCCCTCTGCCCATCTGGCTCGAAATTTCCCCTTCCTAGAGGTCTCCGTTTACTTCACCTTGATGATCCACCTAGATCCAACCACTAACTTCCCCACTAGTCTTAGGACCACTTCCCATGCACTGTTTTTGATAATGGAGTCATACTCCTCAACCATGGCATCAACCCATGTTGGTTACTGCACTAATTCCTCAAAAGAGGATGGTTATGTCACAATACACTCACCCATAAGATCCATGTATCTAGTATACTTTTCTAGGGACCTTCTCTGCCTGCGCTGTGATGTAGGTACACCTACATGCTCTGTCACATCTAGCATCAAACTGACAGCCTCTCTGGTGTGCTTCCTGCCATTTCTAGTGGATGGCTCTACATGAGTGGTTTCTGCCACTCCATGATCCTCTGTCTGTGGTTGCTCTACATATTGAGGTTCATTCTTTGGAACTAAGAGTTCCTCATCTGCATGCAAGTCAAGCTCCCTCTCAAGGGACAATCGCATGGCTTTCTCATACTTCCCCATGGTATATCCCTTGCATGTGTCTATCTGTGAAAGAGTACCCTTTGGAAGACCTGTAGAAATCTGATGCATGATCCTCAAATCCTTGTGGTGTAGACGGCCCAATCTCTTGTGCCATAACTCACCTGTATCCCAACTCACCGCCTTCCCTGCTTTACTTCTCAATGTTGTGCAACCATCTACATCAAGTTTGTAGAGGTTCTTCACACGAACCCCAATCCTCTTTACCCGTGTTGTGGATTTTTGACGAAGGAACACCTTTCCTTCACTGAAAACCACATCATATCCAAGCTCCTCCAACATACCAAAGAAAACTAAATTATTTTTCAAGCCTGTTACTTGCATGACATCTTTTGATAGGAAAGGTTTACCTAACTGTCTCTGGAAAGTAACTGTACCAATCCCGCTAGCGCTATACCTCCTGTTATCACCCATATCGATGTGCATCTTAAGATCCTTCTCCTCCAAGCTAATAAAGAGTTATTTGTTTCCCATCATGTGGAAAGATGCTCCACTATCCAAGTACCACATAGATCCCATCATAGTTGACTCTGTTGGGTATGTGTTATATTTTTTCCACGACTAGTCACGTGCAGGGAGGTCACAAGAAATATTGTAAAGGTGTGCTGGAAATGCATAAAGGAAGGGCACTACAAAAAGGATTATAGATCTAAAGCTCCTGAGAAAGGAAAGGGATCTAATGATGCTCCTTCTGCAGAGGAAAAAACCACATCGGATGAAGGTGGGGATGTGTATTTGGCTTCTTCTTCAAATAAAAATGTAGATCATGAGTCATGGTTGATTGACTCAGGTGCATCCTTTCACTTCACTCCTCATAGGGAGTGGTTCTGCGAGTATGATAAATATGATGGCAGTGATGTCTACTTAGGTGATGATAGGAAGGCTAGAATCGTCGGACGTGGAAAATTCAAGCTGAAGCTACAAGGTGGAAGGATTAGAAAACTTCCTGGTGTTCTGTACATTCGTGCATTGGCCAGAAATATGATTTATGTAAGCAAGATGGATGGTGCAGGTGTAAAAACAATGTTCGAGAAAGATACCTATAAGATGGTTCGGGGAGCACTGGTATTAATGCGAGGAGTTCGGATTGGAACTCTGTACAAGCTTCAGGGAAACATTGTTATTGTTGGGTGCAATAGTTCTGTGGTTCCCGAAAGTGGAGCGGAAAGCCTAGCAGTGTCTGGAGAAAATACCATGCTATGGCATCAAAGGCTTGGACATATTGGAGAGGAGGGCCTTCGGATACTGCATGGAAATGTTATGGTAGAAGGTATGTCTAATAGCTCTATGGATTTTGATTTCTGTGAACATTATGTCTATGGGAAGTAGAATCAGGTGAGTTTTCCTTCTGGTGCTAAGAGGGCAAACAATATATTAGAGCTTGTGCATAGTGATGTGTCGCACTGCATGGGCCCATCAACAAGTCCTTGGTACTATGTTTCAAATAGATGACTTTCTTAGCGAGTCACATGGATATATTTTTGAGGAAGAAATCAAGCCTTTCATAACATTTAAAGAATTTAAGGCTTTGTGAAAACCAAACAGAGAAGAAGATAAAGGTGTTGAGGACAGATAATGGTGGGGAGTTCTGCAAGAAGGAATTTGAAGAGTTCTGTAAGAAGTGTGGTATAGCACGATAGAAGACTACTCCATACACACCTCAGCAAAATGGAGTTGCATAAATAATGAATAGAACGCTGATGGAAAAGGTAAGAAGCATGCTCAGTGGTACTAGGTTAGGACAAGAATTCTGGGCAGAGGCAATGGAGACTGCATGTTACTTGGTTAACAGATCACCTTCATCAATGTTGGAGGATAAGACTCCACATGAGGTATGGACTAGTAAGAAACCCTCTCTTTCACATCTGAGGGTATTTGGATGTGATGCATATATACATGTTCCAAAGGAGAAAAGGAGAAAGTTGGATAATAAATCTGAAAGGTGCATCTTTATTGGGTATAAGGATGGTTTAAAGGGTTACAAGCTTTCGAACCTAGAAACAAGAAAGGTTGTGTATAGCTGAGATGTGGTGTTTAGAGAGGTGAAAGATATTTTTAAACATGAATTCCTACCAAAGAAACTTGAGAAGATAGAGTTTGAGCTAAAGGAGGATGAATCAGACTCTACAACAGAAGAAGACTCAAAAGAGGAAGAGCCACAAACTCTAGCTGTGAGAAGATCAGTTCGAGAAAGAAGACAACCAGAAAGGTATAGTCCATCTACTTTCTATTCAAATTTTTCTTTAACTATAACTAATGATGATCCCAGAACCGTCAGGGAGGCCTTAGATTCAGAGGATGGAAAAATTTGGAAGGAGGCCATGGTTGATGAAATGGCATCGTTGCATAAAAATGAGGCATGGGATCTGGTGGAGTTGCCAGCTGGAAGGAAGCCCGTCGAGAGCTAATGGGTGTTTAAGAAGAAGATGAATGTAGAAGGCAAGGTGGAGAAATATAAATCTCGGTTGGTAGCAAAAGGTTATTCCCAGGTGCGGAATTGATTTTGGTGATATTTTTTCTCCTATTGCCAAAGTTACTTCTATTAGATTACTTTTATTTGTTGCTGTTGCATTTGATTTTGAGGTAGAACAGACGGATGTGAAGACATCATTTCTTCACGGGGATCTGGAAGAGGATATCTACATGAAACAACTTGAAGGCTTTATGGTGAAGGGGAAGAAAGAGCTGGTATGCAGGTTAAAGAATTCTTTGTATCGGTTAAAATAGTCACCAAGGATGTGGTATCAGAAATTTGATACCTATATACGGGGACTTGGCTTCACTAGAATCAAGGAGGATCACTACATTTATTTTAAATTAATTGGTGACCGTGTTATTTTTTTGGTCTTGTATGTGGATGATATGTTGTTGATTGGAAATCACAAAGAAATTATCCAAGATTTGAAGACCCAACTGTTCTCCAAATTTGACATGAAGGATCTTGGTGCTACAAACTATATTTTGGGTGTGGAAATTAAGAGAGATTGGGCAAAGAGGAAGCTCTGGTTAAACCAGAGGAATTATGTCGAGACTATATTGCAAAGGTTCAATATGTAGGATAGTAAACTAGTGAATGTTCTGATTCCTGTAGGTGTAAAGCTGTTTTCTGAACAGTGTTCCAAGACACAAGAAGAAGAGGATATGTCCTGTGTTCCATATGAAAGTGCAGTGGGTAGCTTGATGTATGCAATGGTCTGTACTAGACCAGACATTGCACATGCAGTGGGAGTATTGAGCAGGTTTATGTCAAACCCGGGGAAGGAGCATTGGCCAAAAGTGAAGCGGGTTTTCAAATATTTACGTGGCACTAGTGATTATGGCTTGTGCTATCAGAGAAGACCAGGATTGGAAAGAGTGTTGGAAATTCGTGGTTTTGTCGATGTAGACTGAGCTGGAGATCTGGACTAAAGAAGATCTAGAAGTGGGTATGTGTTTAGCCTATTTGGAGGTGCAGTCAGTTGGATGAGTAAAAGACAGTCTATAGTGGCTCTTTCAACTACAGAGGCAGAATACATGGCAGCCACTCATGCGAGCAAGGAAGCAGTTTGGTTGCAGATATTGTGTTCGTTGATGAAGCGATGTCGTGCTTATAAAGAGTGGAAACTGTGAGAACAGATTAATTTTTCGTTAAGAACCCTGCTTATCATTCAAAGATAAAGCACATTGATGTCCGTTAAATATCACCTTTGTTAGACATGGATATGGTTAAGGCCAAAAGGGTGCTTACCGGGTAAAGGTGACATCCCAAGAATTTGGCAGCAGATGGCTTAACGAAGTCTACGGAGTACCGTGTCTTCAGGTAGAGAAACACCTAATGTAAGTCATTAATGACTCATCTTCGTGCTCCCCCAAAATAGAACAACAAGTGAGAATGTTGTGTATGTATTTTATTGTCTCCATGACTAGTCATGAGTTGGTGCGAAAGCCTCCTATACGTTGTGGCCTGCCAGCTGTGGGGGGGTGTCAGCCTCTTCCGTACGTTGTGCCGGGGCAAAAGAAGCAAAGCCTCCGTACGTTGTGCTCGGGCGCAGGTATGTCTCTCTATCTAGTCCAGCATGTCATCGTTCGTGGAAATATTTTTTGGTCCTTATTTTCAGGTGGGCAGACCCGCCCATGGTTTTGTGCATGGGTTTGCACATGGTTTTGGAGCATGATGGTTTTCGGCCCCTGGTATTTTGTAGATCCGGTCAAGGGAACTATGGTTATGTTCTAATCCAGGGTTAATGGATTGGGCTTTATGTATGCTTCGGCATGTATATATATGTGTTGTAACACTAAAAGGAATATAACAAAAAATCAAGTTGGTCGTCCCGATTTGGGATCTAGGGGAAAATATCTATGTATATCTGTTTTATGTTTTATGCTCTCGCTATTGTTTATTTTCAGTTTTTAGGATTCATTTGCAGATAATTTCTGTACAGGGTTAAAACCTACAGACTCCATGCATGTGATGAGAGAGAAGTCCAACTCAAACTATGAGGCCAAATCTTCACCCGCTTCAGCTCCCAGAGCCTTCTTGTTGTTCTTCTTCTTTTGTGGACAATTTTCGCATAGTTTCCATGATCATGACACTGAAAAAATTTCACCTTTTACATGTCACGCTTCTTACCTTCTTTGTCGGTCTCAGATTTGGAATAGGACTTCTTCCCCTTCCCCTTATTTTACTTACCAACCAAGGTACAATTTTCCTCATCATCAGTCTTGGATGAGGATCCATCCCTGGTATTTCGCCGAAACTCTTCTTGTACCAAATCCAACCATAGTCGCTCCCAATATGGTAACTTCTCCCTCCCATTCACAGAGTCCTTGTAACTATGCCAACTCTAGGGAAGGCCTAGAAGTGCTAGGCTCACCAATTCATCATCAGCTACAGTAATCCCAACACTTCCAAGCTCATCTTGACATTGAGTGAACTTAGTGAAGTATTTTTGGATTGTGTCGCCCTTCTCCATTTTGATTTTCCTAAGCTTTTCCTTGAGTGCCAATTTTCTATGGTCACTGCTGCTTTGAAACAAATTTGTCAACGCCTTCCACATAACATATGGAGTTTCCTTTCCATGGAGACTCAAGACAATATGATCTCGAACTCCCTCTAACAAGATCCTCCTCACCTTTGCTACCTTCTTCTGCCATGCATCAAGAAGTTGGGCATTTGTTGTTGCAGGCTTGGGAATATCATTATCTATGAATTTCTTCAACCCATTGTCCTCTAACACTGCCTCCATCTTGTCCTTCCATGAATTATAATTCAAACTTCCCTCTAATGCATGTTCGAGTCTCAAGCCATTGAAAGACATCTTGATCAACTTATGGCTCCAAAGAAAGTACCTGCAAATTTGAATATTGTTCAACACAAACTCAATTTCTTCTCCATTATTATGATTCCTAGCACTCTGATACCATGTAGAAAATATCTAACACAACTATAATACCATGTAGAAATTATATCAATGGATTCAATCCAATCATGTAATGTACCAAAACAAGATATTGAATCCTTCGACAATATTTGTGGAATATAAATTTTGATCACTCAATCACATGCAAGTAAGAGAAAGAAGTAAATCAATACACAATACCAGATATTCCTCGGTAAAGAAACTGCTCAAAACCCCTCCATATTTATTGTATAATCAACCAAGGAACCATGAAACAATACAATGTATTTGTGATAACCACAACTTCATACACTCTACCAATTGCTTCACAGTGTTCTAGGCAAAATTGGACAAACACATAGCCAATTATCAGCCTACCCTTAGCCTACCCTTCTTATGAAATCCCTAGAGAGTTAAACCCCTATTAAATAGGAAATTCAACCTTCCTTGATTGCACAATTCATCATGGGCTTCATGTGGTTTTATAACTGCACCTGGGCAGTTTGCCTAAAATAAAATTGATAGTTTACTTGCCTTGAACCTTTCTCTCAACTGGGTCTCCACCAAAATTATCATGCATGCAGCTATAAATAGTGAATCATCGGATACTTGGTAGATCACTACTGGTGAATTAAATCTATTTTAATTCACTTGATCTTCTGCTATCTCATCAAACAGTTAGAACTAGTTAAACTGATTTTAACTCAACTAATGTGAGTTAACCGATCCCACTCACACCACGCTGGTGCTACAACTGAAACTGGACCCTGTAAATAATATAATCACTCTACATGCCTATCCTTTGACCCTCAACTCGAAATTATTGAGCTAACTAAGTCTATCACACTTAGTTAACTATTACAAGTTGTTATGAGATAAGATTACAATTAATTTTCCAATTTATTTAAAAATTGGTTGCACAATAATGTGTCGCTAGGATCCATCACTGTGTGACCTGTGATACCACACTAGTGTGTGTGTTGTTTCTAGATGCCAATTTAACTATTTCTTGTTGCAAATTTCAACAAATTTATAGCATATGTATTATATTATCTTTATTATATATTATATGTATTATATTGAATTTAAAGGCTAAAAAAAAGAATATATATATATATATATATATATATATATATATATATATATATATATATATATATATATATATATATATATATATATATATATATATATATATTTTCATTCCAAGGTTATGAAAAAGGGTATATTTCTTCCATTCCTCTCATATATAGTTGGCATTTTAGAGACAAACAGAAGGAAATGGGTGTTATGGAAAAATAAGTAACAATGGTATACTTTATCACAGAAATATTTGTTGGTTTACAATTTGCATATCATTTTTATATTGTATGAATGAAATCAAATCCAAGTGTAAGTAAACTAAAATGATAAAATTTTAATAATTTTCTATTTTTATTATGAGTTTACATAACAAATATTTAGTTCAAAATATGGAAGAACTAGTTCGAACTTCTAATTAAATAAATGTTTAAAATATAAAAATATATCTGAATCATTAAAATTAAATATGCCTTTTATGAAGCTAAAACATGCCCAAATGTAATTGAATGAATTTTATAATTCATAAACCTTAAATTACACACACACACACACACACACATTGAATTTATGGTGGAGAGTATAAATAAACTACACTCCACTAACATGTAAAAAATTGCAATAGAAAAAATTGTTTCTAACCTAAAATATGGCTTTTAATTATTCTTTCATATATATTACTCTCTGATCAATTGAGTTAAGACAATTTTACATATGGCCATTTGATTAAAATCATGCAATGAGTTACAATTTCAATAGTTGTGTAATATATAGTTTAGTTATAAAACATGATTAATAATAATGAAATTATACATTTTTAATTTCACTTTAATAAGATAAAAATATAAATAGTAAAATAAAAATGACAATCGAGATTATGTTCAAGATGTTCATCCTTGATAGATATTTTCATTGTCATTAATTTATTCTAATCAACATAGAGCTTCACTAATTTTTGCATATTTATTTTCTCATTTGTTTGCTTTCATTTGCCCCTTTCGCATTATAGGTTTTGATCCCTTCAATAGTCTATCCCCTGGTCCCTTCCTGGGTGATTCTTCTACTGACTGCGCTGCTTGCTACACTCTCCATATTGTACTTGACAATTTACTCTTCTCCATACATCCTCTCTGCACTCACTCGTATTTCCTCGTGCATCCTTTTTCTAAGTTTCTTCTTAGCCGCCAAGGAGAATTGATAAGCCTCCAAAAATTGACCAAATAGGTCTATCTGGCCAATTTTACTAACTACACAACCTCCAATGCATCAAGAAGGAGAAAAAAACCATGAACCAAATGCAATTTACCTTGTCCATAACTACTCAAGGGAGCAGTGACTCCATTTTCTCGAATACAAATACCATGCTCAAAATTAATGATAAAATACTCCATACAAGGGCTCTCTATCAAAAAACTTGTATACTCACCAAAGAGTTGATACCTCATACCTCCCCTACAACCACCCCACCCCATTGCTCTCCTAGGGTCCAAATTATCCCATTTCCCCTCATAAACAGGTTGAAGATGTTGAAGATGTTATGTTGATGAGGCAATATAATTCAAACACAACTTATTGCATGAACTAGCCACTAAACTTTAATATCAACAAGAGAAATGGATTCTTAGATTTGCATAACTTTGTCTAAACACCAATGTTGACTTTGCTAAGTTCATAAAACTTGAATATAAGAGCTCTCATTAATAGCAATGTCAAAGATGAATGGTTCCAAACAATTAAACTAACCTTCAAAATTCTATTTGACATAATTCTATAGATATAAATTTAATCAATACTTGTAAACAAATTTCTTTAATCTTTTAACAAATAAATTATTGATAAATTACATATCTATATATATATATATATATAAACATACAAATAATATAAAATTTCATAACATAAATAGAATAGCTCATTTTTTTTTATAATATCTATTAAGAAAACATTTTATTAAAAAATAAAAATCTTTTACATGATTTTATTCGTAAAATTTTATTTTTACGTATTTTCTATATAATAAAAATTAGCAAAGAATTAAAAATTCATTTTTTTTATCATTAACTTGGTACCATTACAACTTGGATGAAACAATAATAATATATCATTGGAATGGTGTCAATTAAAAAAAAAAAAACCAATTAAAAAGTAATAATTTCATGATAAAAATAATTTCACCTTTACATGATAAAATTATAATAATGATATATTTAAATCTTATAGAGCATTGAAAAACGAAATACTCATGAAAATTATACTTGAAATACAGAATCAGGTTGAAGGTACATGAAGAGTGAGGAATCAACAACTTAGAAAAAGATAATATTATATATTTTAACACTATTCAACTGACCTAAAATGCATTGACATGCCACACCATTCTTATTCAAAGTGGTTAACATACAAAGGAAAAAATGTTAACAAACCAAGTAAGCATGATAGCTTTTTACATTAGTTCCAAGTTGAAGGATTGATGATCTCTTTAATTGTATCCAAAGAAAAGAAAGCAACATCAAACCCTACATTTTATAACATCAAATGCCTATGGGTTTTATTTGGGGAGCAATACCATACACATGTGCACTCGTATTGGGGATATGTATTGAGGAAAAAATGACATAATATATTGCGCATATATTAGGGGATAAAGGGTTTTTATATGTTGTGTATAAACAAATGGAGCTCAAAGTTAATAAAAAAAATAAACCGATAGATAAAAAATGTAAATGAAAAAATGGATACCTACAAATCTAGTGAAAGTAGGGGTTGTTTAAATTGGGAAGGTGTATTAGGTTCGTATTGGTATGGGGTTAAATACAATTATTTTTATAGGCATTTTCTAATATGTAGTCAAATTAAGGGTATTTATTACTATGTCATGAACATATATGCTATGTCAGAGGTTCCCTGAGTGAAACCCCCGTGCTATATTCAGCCACCATAGAATCCTTAGCATTGAATTTGTCTAGGTGTCATGGTATAAAAAATGCAAAAATACAAGAATAGATTCAAATAACTTCTTATGAGCTTATTTCAACAATTATGTGAAGGTTCCACTTACAAGTCATGGGGAATCCCTACACATTTTTGAATCAAAAGTAATTATATGTGAAGAACTTGTTGAATTTGAAAGGTCATGCCCATCATTCTATTTCTTATTTTTAAATATCGTAAAATCCAAGCCAATCCATTGTTTCTTTTGTTTGAAGTGAAATTAGTTTTCAAAAGGAAGTTGGCCATAAGGGAAAATGACAAAGATAGATACTTTTGGATCTAATAATCATGTCATATAAATTGATAAATATTTTTAATAAATTAAATATTAAAATAAATTGACCAATTATTAATTATAAATTTTACTTAGAGAAATTGAAGCCTTGACTATTACGTAGATTACAAAGTGTACCCAATATTACATTTAATATTTGAAATGATTTTAGTGGAGTACCACATTTCATATTTGAAATGAATTTAGTGGAGTGCTTATAATATGCCTTTGGATTTGTTGGAGTTTGATCTTGTATCTTATTCTCGAGATTTGATTTCAGTGGAGCATATGCCTTTCGATATAAATGATTTTGATCTTACTTTAGTTCAATGTGATCATTGTTAGGGATATAAAGAAACCCTGATTTGGCTCTGGTCAAGTAGATTTTGAGCATAAATCTCATCGGTTATTTGGTTCTAGTTCTTATTATTGCACTTCTACGTATGGGAGAAACCAAAGCCCATGTGGTACTCGTCCCATCTTTGGCATGCAGACATCTCATTCCATTTATGGAACTGGCCAAGCTGCTATCCTCACAGGGCCTAGTGGTTTCATATGTCATGACACCAGGGAACGCTAATAGGCTCATTCCTCAAGTTGGGTGCTCGAAGTTTGACATTTGGCTCGTTTCTCTACCTTTTCCTCCCATCGAGGGAGTGCCCCCGGGAATCAAAAGCATTGAAAATTCCCCAAAGAATGTTATCCACACACTCTTTGCTTCATCCCACAAGATGTCTGGGGCCTTCAAAGAATGACTGAGTCAGAAGATGGTTAGTCATAATGAGTAGGGTCAGAATTTCTCTCCTTCAACTCATCTTCTAGTCTCATGCATCATCGCTGACATGTGTATGAGATGGGATCAAGGCTTCGGAGCCAAGTTCGGGATACCCGTAGTGGGTTTCTACACGATCGAGGCCTTCAACATGTCTGTCATGCAATCCATCTTTAACCACACGTCGCATAAAAGTGTGGAGGGAGACGAGTTCTTCGAGGCCCTCAATCTTAGCTTCACCTTCAAGCTATGCAAAGCAGACATGGCTATGGCGTGGCGTGATCTAGACTCTCATCCTCTGTGGGGTTTCTTCAACAATATGGCACTTGACATAAAATAAGTTACAAGTCCACCTATTAATCTGGCATTATATATATACACCCACAATGCAACAAAAACCAGGAGAAATTAGCTAGGTAATATTGACATACATTTGCTCAAGAATAACTGAAAATTATTATACCTCAACTTTGAAGTGGAAGACCCTACGATGAACAATGTGAGATGAGATTCTAGTTTCACCTACAATGATAGAGACACATGAGAGGTCATATCTTATTTCATAGCAAGGTGAAAGAGGCATTAGTAGGGCTTTGTGAGAGCGTAAATAAAGGAGGCAGTGGATTTGATGGCCTAAAACATTGCAATCGTCTAATATTTGATCCAATGTTGCAGATAGGGACACGATGGCAACTAGGGGAGTTGTTTTCAAAGAAAAACGCCTTACAATGTAATTATTGTAAATTCATTATAATTTTAGATTTATTAGATGTGAAGAGAGATAAAATTTAAAAAATGAAATTTTATTTTTTAATTTAAAAAATTAAAAGAAAAATTACAACTTAAAATTTGATCCCTCTCAATATATAATAATTTGGGATTAAAATGAATTTATCTTTATTTAAAACTAGTTAATTATAAAACATATGCATAAATTTTTAATTTTATATTTTCTCTATTTTATTAAATATATAATAAATTTTATTATTAATTTTGAAAAGGAAAAAAAATATTATAATAAATTAATAATAATAAATTTAAAATTAATATAAATTTATATTTATATTTACTTAAAACTACTTCAAAAAATATTTATATATATAGTGATTAATTTGGAAGAATACTCAATTATAATCGAATATTTCGAAGATTATATAATATATATATATATATATATATATAGATTAATTTGGAAGAATACTCGATTACAATCGAATATTTAGAAGATTACATTTTTGGAAAGTCAACAATATTCATAGCCTTGTGTGATAAAGTTGATATAAAAAATATTTGTTTAATTAAATTTCATTAGAATTTAATAAAGCCAAATCATCATTTCAATCACTTTAATTTATTTGAGTTTTTTTATTTATTAATCATTATAAAATTTAATTTAATTTAATTTAATTTTTTTGTTAAGTATCTTGTCCATAAGCTTAAGTCTCTTGTAGGTCGTTCAGACTCCTTTGTTAAAGATTCTTCTTCTTTCGTTAATGAGTTGAAGGATGTTAAAATTGATCTTGATGATAGGCTTGTCAGTTTTGATGTCATTTCTCTTTACACCAATATCCCCATTAATGAGGCTATTGATGTCATTAATCGCATTATTGACCCAGATACAACCCATTTAGTCGAGATTTGCTTAACCTCCACTTTCTTCAATTTTGAAGGAGAATTCTATGAGCAGACATATGGTGTTGCCATGGGTTCTCCCCTTTCCCCAATTGTTGCTAATCTGTTTATGGAGGACTTTGAATCTAAGGCTCTTTCCTCAGCTCTTTTCCAACCTAAGCTTTGGAAAAGGTTTGTAGACGATACTTGTGTCGTGTGGCCGCATGGCAAAGAAAAATTAGATGCTTTTTTCCTTCATCTTAATAATCAATCGCGCTCCATAAAATTCACCATGGAATATGAAGTGGATGGTAGTCTTCCGTTCCTTGATGTTCTTATCTCTAGAAAAGATGATGGTACTTTCTCCCATCAAGTTTTTCGAAAGAAAACTCATACTGGGCAATATCTTCATGCTAGTTCACACCATTTCCATGCTAAAAAATTAGGTGTCCTAAACACCTTAGCCACAAGGGCATCGAGGATATCTGATGAGTCTCACCTTGAGGGAGAAAAGTTCCATCTGTTGAGTGTCTTTTGTAAAAATGGTTATAGCAGGTCACAAGGCCTTAAAGCTTTCCTCAAAGTAGAAAAAGGTCTTTCAATTAGAAATAATAAAGACCCTAGCCATTGGTCCAGCACTGCGCGTCTTCCGTTTATTCAGGGAACCACTGATAAAATTGCGAGGGTCCTTAGGAAGCATAAGGCGTTTGCGTCGTTCAAGCCCCTAAACATGATTCACAGCTCTCTCAAATCGATTAAGGATTCGATTGACCCTAGGGATGGGAAAGGTGTCTACATCATTCCTTGTTCTTGTGGGACTCCCTACATTGGTGAAACGGGTAGGTCTATAAACCAAAGAATTTGTGAGCATGTTGCTGACATTAAACATGGAAGATCCTTCTTGTCTGCCCTAGCTGAACATGTAGAAAAGACTAACCATCATATTTGCATCGAAGAGGCTAAGGTCATTGCTAGGATCGACCATTTCCATCATTGGAAACTAAGAGAGGCCTTAGAAATTGAAAAAAGACCCGTTATTCTCAATAGAGATGATGGCTGGATCATCAGCAGGTGTTGGATACCTGCCTTATATTCTTGATGATTTTTTTTTACTTTTTATTTTTTATTTTTTATTTTTTTTTAAATCCTTCCCTGCTTATTACTCCTTTATTTATTTTATTTTATTTTAGTTTATTTATTTATTTATTTTTATTTTTATTTTTATTATTTATTATTTATTATTTTATTTTATTTGTTTATTATTTTTATTTTTTGTTTTCATTATTAATATTATTGAGTTATTTATTTGATTTTTAATTTTAATTTTAATTTTAACTTATTTGTTTTAATTTAAATTTTATTTAAATTTTATTTATTTAATTAATTTTAAAAATTTATTATATATATATAATTTTTTTTTAAAGGTCATTGTTGATCTTTTATTTGGACCTCGCGCGTGGATAAGAAAATAAAATTTATAATTAAATAAGTAAATTAACCAAATTAAAATATGAAATTTATATTTATATTTACTAAATAATTATTTAATAAGTTATTAATTAATTGAAAAAATTAATCAAATAATAAAAATGAAACTAGCCGTTATTAATTAAAAAATATAATATATATATTAAAAAAAAAAAAAAAAAAGTGTTAAACTAGTCGTTTTCATAACGACTAATTTAGCCTTCTCTACATCTATTTAAACTTAATGTCCTGATGTGATCTCTCACCTAGTCTTGATGATGAACCACACTGGCTGGTTCGAAACGCGTCGACAATGTTCCATTGCATGTGATTATTACCGAAATTTTTTTTACAATATTTCTTTTTAGTTAAAATCATATTCAATTTATTTAAAATTATTATATTTTAGCTAATAATGTATACCAATTTATTAAATATGCATGAAAATCAATATATATTAAATCAATTCAAGCCTAACTTTTAAGATTTCCAACATAGGTATCTCACCAACTTATGAATGTGACATGCTCACGAGGACTATTGCAATTTGCCCCCACCAACTTTATTATTACGATATATACCCATATATCCATGTGAATGTTCCCCTAAGAAAATGACTTCTTTACGTATTTGCATACCCGTCATGTATATGTATATAATGATCATAACAGTTTATATATATATATATATATATATATATATATATATATATATATATATATAAATAAAAGAGTCAGGGTGTATATATATGGATTTATTAAATGTAAGGATCAAATTTCATGCCAATTTTGTTTTTAGTATAAATTTTGAAGAAAGATTTGATTTTTTTTATTGTTTTTGTAGATTTTTAGTTAATAAAAATTTATGTTGGTTCTTAATAATATTATTTATATTAGATAAATATTTTATGTTTCATCATGTCCAATATATCACCTCGATAGGGCTAGGAATTGAACCGGTGACTTCACATCAAGGAGTGTCTCATGATCTATCCAAGATCCCATAACTAAAGTATTTTAATTTTTAATTTTATTAAAACTTTGATTTAATCTTTATGGAATATCTACAAAATATTGTTAGTAGTAGTGATAGAAGATTTAGATAATCTCAGAAGTAATTATAACCTTTTTCTTTTATATTTAATTAAAAACATGTTATTAAATTAAATTAAAATAAAATATTTTTATTGTGAAATTAGTTATTTTTTTTGGCATGTGATATTGGTAAACCATGATATTGCCCCATAATATTGTAACAAAATTTATTTAGAAGTTAATAATATCCATGATAAAATGGGGATGAATATTATGGTTAAAAATCTTGATATATTATAAGTATATAGTTTTTGTGTTTATTAATTAAATTTAAAAATGGTTGTAAACTCATTAATTTAATTTCTGAGGTAAAATGGATCTAAATTTATAACTACTATTTATATGTTATATATTTTAGATGTGGTCTAACTAATACATCAAATGAATTTTTGACTAACAACACAGTTTCTAGGGAAGTTGTGATTTCTTGTTATTTAAAATATACTTTTGAATGCATAAATGATTCAACAACTTGAAAAACCACAAGGCACCAGATCTTTACAAATTAAACAACTTAAACTTTTAAAAATATGTACTAAATTTGAAACAAATTTGACAAAAGTAACCATTTCGTTTATAATTAGAATATGCAGATATTTTAATGTGATATATATATTATGAATTCTTTTATTTAAAAGAATGTCCATAATTTTATTAATAAAAACAAAACTACAATATAATAATATAATAAATTGAATTTTATTACTTTTGATTGTTATTATTAATTGAGTAAAACATTTAAATGTTTATATTCATTTAAGGGCATCATGACATCTCTTTCATACTAGGCTTTATATTACTTTTAATCTTTTATTATTTTTTAATTGAGTCTATATAAACGTTTACAAACATTTACACCACTACAACATTTTCATATTAGATTGTAGAACATTTCTTAATACAATTAAAAATTTAATAATAATAAAATATCAATAAACATAAAAATGATTCATGAGACAAGTTTTTTTAGTGAAAAGATCTCTCATAAAAATAATTCTTTTATTATTCATAATTTTAATAAATAAATAAATAAAATTTCATATATTTTTTATAATAATAAAAATTAAAAAAATACATGATAATAAAATTTCTTATATAGTAATTAAAATATTTAATTTTTAAATTTTACCTATCTTATGATTTCGAAGTTGAAACACATATGTTTAATTAGTATTAATAACTTATGCAAACTGTTTAAATATTATTAATAATTTATGCAAATTGTTAAATGAAAAAGGATATTTATTTATAAAATCTTTTCTAATAGAGAATATCTCAAAATAAAATGAATACGACATTAATTTAGTAAAATTATTTTCAAGTACAAAATATTTCAAAGTAAAATCATGAATTTAGTAAAATAAATGGAATAACGTAATTTATTTTGTGATTTCTGGTATAAAGGTTTTTTAATTAGCTTGTTTTTATACAATAATGATGATTAATATTGACTAAGACCAATGTGTTCTTGATCTTTAAAAAATAAAATATTAATTAATTATAAACAATTAATTATTTTAATAATATATACAAATGGTTTAAATATTATTAATAATTTCTATGAAAAATCGATATGTATTTATAAAATGTAGTAATTTAATTTATTTTGTGACTTATTATGGTATAAATGATTTTTAATTAGGTCGTCTCACATAATGATGATAATGATGATTAACATCAACGAAGATTAATGTGGTTTATCAATCTTAAGAAAGTAAGATATTAATTGTGACTCTTTGATATTTTATTTTTATGATAAAAAGGAATAGAAAGAAGCACTCATAGATCACTATAGTTTAGTTGACTTAACAAGTCAAGAAGTTTGTAGTGTGACAAATGCTTTGGAAATGAGAATGAATGTGAGTAGGAGTCGGACAATCCAAGAGAAAGTGGTTTCATCTTCAACCCTCTTAGTATAGAAAATGTGACATGTTCTTTCATCCCATGGTGTTTTGGGAATAGATCAACACCCACTTTCACTTTGAAGCTCATGAGAATTAGTTCTTATCTTTTTTATTTTCATTTTCTTCTTAACACTAGTAGAGACGCGAAAATAATTTTGGTTAGCAAGGGTGAGGTTGATCATCTCCTTATAATACCTTAGCTTTATCGTTCCCTCCAACACCTTACCATCCCACAACTTATCCTTAAATTTGATGGTAACAATATTTTTAATATTATCCTTATCCTCCAAAATGATCTATTTTAAATAATATGAAAGTATTTAACTTGTCTTTAAATGTATCATTTATTTATATGGTTGTAAATATATACTTTATAATAAACAAAACAAAAAAACATTTAGAAGAAACCTTTATATTAAGAAATATTATTTTAATAAAAATAGAAACTAGCATAAAAGTTATTCTTAAACTTATCTTACTTTAAAATAAAGTGTTGTTTAACTAATAAACGAAATGACCTTTTTTTTGTGAGCTTGGTAGGACTACATCTTCATCATGTCCAATATATCGCTTTGATTAGGCAGAGAATTGAACCAGTGACTTCACATCAAGGAGTGTCTTAACAAAGCACCCAATCACCGTCTATCCAAGGCCCCGTGGACGACGAAATGACCTTTTTGATGACAATTGTTTAAGTTAATTTTAACAAAAATCCAATAGGGATTTTAAAAACTTGAAACTTGAGTTTAAGTTGCTTAATTTGTAGAATTCAAGTGCCAATGAGTTTTTAAGCACGTTGAATCATGTATGGATTCATAATGTATTTTAAACCACAAAAACCCACAATCTTTCTTGAAATTGTATCCCCGAATTATGGTGAAAAAGACTATGTCATCTATAAGTTAGACTACACCTTAAAATAATAGTGAGAAATTTGTCTCAACCCAAATTAAGGACATGGTTTTTAAAATGTTCAATCAATATGGGGATTTGAGTGCAAGTTCATATGAAGTCGTTACAACAATAATCACCAATGCATCAAAGTTCATCATGTCATTAGTACCGATTGGAACCTGGATAAGGAGGACAATAATAGTTATGCACATCCATCTAAGATAACCCCAATTCACAATATCATTTATATGATGCCACAATTTATCTTGTAAATGTCACATATTCCTATATTAAGATTTTATTTTACATTAATATTTATCTTCTAATACATTATGTATGTTAACATAATCACACTACTTGTCTATTTCAGAGCAGGTCTTCCACACTTTTAATTTAACTATCAATAATTATTAGGTAGATGGTAGAGATTTAACTTCCATGGAATATGTTGAAATATTCATAATGGTATTCAAGGGTTAAGATTTATCTCCAAAATATTTATGCTCTTTTAATTAATTATTCTCAAATTAATTCTTAAAAAAAAATGGCATATCAACATATGTGATATTCATAAGTCATGATATGGTAAGAAGAACTATTTACAAGTTAATAATTTCCATGGTATAGTGGGGGTGAACCTCCATGATTAAGAATATTATTACAAGTTTTTTTTAAATGTATATATATTTAACTCATATATTATATCTTTTTATAAATAATAATAATAATAATAAGGAAATTATAATTTAGTTAATTTTTTTTAATCTAGGCAATGTGAGATATATAATAAGATAAGTATTTTAGTGTAAATTATGGATTGATGCCTTTCCACACTTACCAACCATTTAATTTTTTATAGTTGTACTAATTGTAATGTACTTCAACAAGATCATCTTATATATATTATAAACAATCTCATATACATAATAAAATCGTTTAATTTATATGGTTATACACTTCAACAAAATCATCTTATAATATATTATATATGAGATATATACAATCTCATATGCATAATAATTATTAAACATAAATAATATAAAAATTATTATTTATACTAAAAACTTTGAAAATTAAAAAGAAACAATTTCACCATATACAAAATACATTTTTAAATATATTTTATTTAAAATACTTTTAAAACAATTTCATATTATTTTCAAATAAAATTACATTACAAAACAAATTCACATTTTTATCCAACAAAAATTATATTACTTAACATTTCATAAGTTATAGGTAAACATTACTTATATATAAAAATAAAAGATTTAAAATATATAATTTTTAAATATTATAATTTACACCAGTGTTTGGCTTTTTTTCATACTATTAGAGAAAATAATTTAATTTTTTTTCAAACATAACCAAATTTGTATTTGAATAAAAATTCATTATGTATTTGAATAGAAATTTCCACAATGATTCATATTGTAAAAATAACAAAATTTTAAATATACACTACACCCATCTCAACAAATACATAAACTTGTTATTTATTTGAATAATACACTATTTAAACAAATACTAACTTTTCCCTGAAACAAATTTCTACTTTAACCATTACTATTTTATTAAAATTATTAATCAATTTTACATACCTAAGTTGTAAAAATTAGTACTGCTCAATTCTATCATAAACAACTATCAATTTTATAAAAGTAATTGTTTTTTCGATTAAAGGATGATTAATTAATTCCATAATAAAATTTTCAATTTTATAAAAAAAATGTTCTTTTCGATTAAGATATTATTGATTAATTTCATCATAGAATTTAAAAGTCTAAAATTTTGTGCTCTTGATTAAGACGAATTGATTTTGTCATAAACAACAAACAATTTAATAATTCAAAATTTAAGAATGGACAATGAGCAAACCACCCATTATCCCACAGGATTCCAATCTGACAAGCAATGTCCATTGGAAAAAACCAGTCAACTGTATGGAAAATTTAGATTACACTAACCCCAGAATGGTGTTGGTAAAAGGGTGCGTTTTGTATACTTCTACGAAACGCAAACTGAAAAGTAGAGGATTGTCATATTTGCACAGTCCACAAATTAATATGATAATAATGGTATCCATGCTCTAATCATAACGAGAAGAATTCGGTAAAAGCTACGTCAGATAGTTTAAAGAGAAAATACAGAGGTACTTGCCTGAGAAGCCCAATTGGCTGAAATAACTCGTTTGGACAGGGAGTGAGTACAGCTATTGGCAAGTCAAAAGTATAGAACTGCAGCCTGGATGTGGGTGGTGTTGTTGACTTTTATGTGTGTAGTGTCTCTAGAAGCTCACGGCTATTGCTCGCCTTTATGTCTCTCTGGATTCGATCCTGGATCCTCCGTCCTCTTCACGGATCTTGCAGGACTTAATCAGTGCCAGCCACCATTTCCGCTTCCTACATGTCCCCTTGTTTTGCTGTCAATCTGGTGAAAATTTCAGACCTGAGTGCCATATATCCACTTCCCTTTGGTCAATCCCCTCATTCATTGTTCCCCCATGGGAAATTGTTGGGGTACTCGTGTAAAGGCTGAGGTTCCAGTGAACATCAATTCCCCTGGTTCTGGTATGCTCCAATGATCAATTCCTTGTACACATACATTTGAATACAGCAATACCCACATGTTATTTTTCATGTTTTTGTGTATATTGCAGATTTCAATTCTGCAATACCCATATGTTGTTTCGCAAGTTTTTGGGTATTTTGCAGTACCCATTTTATGTTTTTGACCTATTTTGCAATACCCATTTGGTGTTTTTGAGCGAAGGCAATGTGTATTTGTCTGTATTGACACAAACACAAACAGCTCTTGTCTGATATTTGGATCATTGATAGAATTACAATGCATAAAGGTTTGATTATATGGTCTTGTCTTGTATTCCTTCTGCAGGAATCTCCAAGTCTCCTAATGGCTCTGACCACCATATGCTATCTTCCGTTGACAGCTACCCATCTTCTCGGACCGAGGACCAGATTCTGCTGTCATCAAAAATCAAAAGTTTCAGCTTCACAGAGCTCAAGAATGCAACCAGGAATTTTAGACCAGATAGTGTTTTGGGAGAAGGGGGCTTTGGCTGTGTTTTCAAGGGTTGGATTGATGAACATACTTTCTCTGCAACGAAGCCAGGGTTGGGTATGGTTATTGCTGTCAAGAAATTGAATCAGGATGGTTTGCAAGGTCACAAGGAATGGCTGGTAAGTCTTTGGTTTTTTGTATTTGGTGTTAGGCTGTTAGGTTTGCAATTAGCAGTTATAAGAAAGTTTGTAAGTGAAGGATTCCTGTTGCAACTGACATAGAGGTGTAAGAATGGTTGCCCTATGTGGTTAGATCTTATTATTTGTTCCTCCTGTAGAATGAGTTGATTTAATAATGGACATAGATATCGTAGGACTGCTATACCCATTATGTGATCTGAATGCATGGTCCTTTTTGGTTGCTTTTGCCTCTGTATGTGAGATGTCATGGGACCATACCTCTTTGAATTTATTCTAACACTGATGAGCTTGTGGTTCAATATCAAATTGGACAATTTTCTGGAATTGGTGATGAGTACTGAATACAGTTGTAGACTGTTGCAGCTACTGTGCCTACTAGAGACTGATGTAGTGGTATCTACTGAATGTAAATGTTGATTTCACAACAAATTTGGGTTTTGTTTTATTTTGGGACAAGAGGTAGAATGCAAATGTCCAACTCATGCAATATTTTGTATGCTTGTTTTGAAAACTTCAGTTACCATTCTGTGATTGTAGCTTCTTACATTTAGGATTTTAGTTTTGGGGGTTTGACAAAGAGATTTTCTGATATTTCTGCATTCATGAACCCAATGGCTTACCAGAAAGGATTTAGACTAGATTTATGACTATGTTTGGATTTTTGTCTTTATAGGCCGAGGTAAATTATCTGGGGCAGCTTCATCATCCCAATCTTGTGAAGCTAGTAGGATATTGCGTTGAGGACGATCAGCGCCTACTGGTGTATGAGTTTATGCCTAAAGGGAGCTTGGAGAATCACCTGTTCAGAAGTCAGTGCAAAATGTCCATTCTCTGGATTCCTCTGTTTCTGTTTTGGTTTGAAATTATTATTGTGACAATCGAAAGCATAATAATTTGTTCTTCAGGGTTAGTCGTTTGGATAGGGGATCTCGATATATTTACAGGGTTAGTTTCCCTTGAGTCTTTGGGTATTTCAAGCACACACACACACCACATAATCTGCAAGTAGTTTTTTCGGTTGGTTCTGTTAATCGAAAGCATAATTTTTGTATTAGGGTTTTTGTCAGGACAAGAACAAACAGTAGATGAGCATTCAGTCTGTCTGAAATTTTATTTGTAGTACATCTCATGCAAACAAGATGAAGTTGCTTTGATATAAAAGTGATTTAATGGCAACAGCCATTTCCACCATTTCCAAACCTGAGGAGTCATTTCATTCACATCCACAAGAGATGGGAGTAACTTAGCATAGATCGATCTTAACCCTAGATCTCTTAAGCAACAAGAGGGTAAAATAAGTCCATGTTCAAACTTCTGACTGTTTAAAAGATCCAAAGTTAAAATAAATCTCTGCTAGCTTTTTTTTTTAATTATTTTGTTGGATGTCAATGTTTCTTTTGCAATAACTTGTCAATGATTCATATTCAACGAACTGTGCGTTCATATTTGATAGCAGATTCTCTAGTTTCAGTGACCTCTGTGCTTTTCTGTTTTATAGGAAGTCATCACTACCGACCTCTGTCTTGGGCTCTTAGGATCAAAGTAGCCATTGGGGCTGCCAAGGGACTTGCTTTTCTTCATGATACAGAAATTAAAGTTATATATCGGGATTTCAAGGCATCAAATATCCTTCTTGATTCTGTATGTCCCAACTCTCCTTTTACCTGTTACTGTTTTGTAATAAGATTGTGGATATTTGTTTTCACACAGACACTGCTTCCTTTTAAACTTAAGTATTTTATATTATCCCATGTCTGAGCAAGCAACTTGGTTATTTTCATAGAATTATAATGCGAAGCTCTCTGACTTTGGACTGGCCAAGGATGGACCAACTGGTGATAAAACGCATGTATCTACAAGAGTCATGGGGACTTATGGATATGCTGCTCCTGAATATGTAGCCACAGGTACTTAGATGCTCTGAGTTTTGGATATCTGTGAGGCTATCTTTGAAGACTATATGCTATTTTAAGTAATTACATGCTCGGAATTTTGGGTCATTGTGAGCTTATGTTTGAGGACTAGACGTTATTTCTGGACCTTAGGAGGGCTCATTGTGCTTACAATATGTCTATAGTTTCACTCTTACAATTTGTCTATAATTTCATACAAGATATACTGATATTCTTGCCTAATGTGTCTATGTACCTTTCCAGGCCATTTGTCAACCAGAAGTGATGTGTATAGCTTCGGAGTTGTCCTGCTGGAGCTGCTGTCAGGCCGACGTACGGTAGACAAGAACCGGCCTCCAGGTGAACAAAATCTGGTAGAATGGGCGAAGCCTTTTTTAAATGATAAACGTAAAGTATATCGTATAATGGATGCTAGAATGGATGGTCAGTACTCAGTTAAGGGAGCTTATTCTGCATCCAAGCTTGCTCTTGAGTGTCTTAATCCTGAATCTAAGTTTAGGCCACACATGAAAGAAGTTGTTGAAAGACTAGAACAGCTCCAGAACTACAAGGACATGGCAAAGTATCCTCAACCCAACAGATCTCCAATGAACCAGCCTGTCAATTTCAGCTCTAGGAACGTAAATCATCCTTCTGTTGGTTATCCTAGACCAGGTGGCTCTCTTGGTGCGTGTCAACAATCTCCAAGGGTACGGTAAATTCTGCAAAGATCATCAGCAGGCCACTGATAAATGGTGAACTGTCAAGGGCTTATATTATGATTTTTTACATTTTTGGAGGGGCTTGTGACTCTTTGTTATGCAGATTGAGCTGCCTTATTGGACCAGAAGAAAGGTTGAGGTTGGTGTATTGTGATCCTGAAATTTTGTAATCTATGAAGGTTTTATGATGCTTCTGTTTTGTAACCTTAACCTTCTTAAATTAAGTGTGAGATGATAGTTGGCTTTCGGGTGCAAATCTCTCCACTACTAACATGGCTTATAGGAGCTCTATGTTTTGGGAGTACCCTTGTGATTGTTGTGTTTCCAATATCTTCTTAGTTACGTGCTTAACAAAAAAAATAAAGTGGCATATACATTGTTTATAATTTCTTTACTTGTTAATATATATTTTTTATTATCATTTCAAAATGAAATGAAAAAGGTTTGTAACAATAAGATACTAATTCTCTGTTGAGATGGACATTAAAACGACTGAACTTTTAGAACTCAGAAGGCACTCTCTCCATTGTCAGATATTAAAACTGGTTGCAACTTTTAAGAACTTACAATGCCCTAAATGGATAACTTTGAAGAATGACCTCAAAATAGTGACAGCATTTTGCTTTTGGTTGCCAAATTGAGAGTACACTTTTGCTTTGTTGCTATTGTTGTTTCTCATTCTGCCTACCTTTCATCAATGTTGCTAAACATTTAGCTTAGTGGTGCTCAGCTAAGAGTGGTTCTTCAAACTACGATGTTGTGAGCTAAGATTCTTACAAATCTAGAAATAAATCTTGTATAATGAGTGAACTTGCACAAAAAGTTTAGTGTCAAATAATTTGATGTTGAGTAACACTAGTCCTCTAAGATATCAAATGGATTCAATATTTAAAATTTTTGCAAACATATGCTTCATCCATTTGCTTGTCCGAGTGTTTTAATTCGTGCACATTTTAAAGTTAAATAGAGTCTCAATATTTAAACATTTTGCAAACAAGTATTCCATCCATTTGTTTTTCTGAGCGTGTTAGCTTGTAAGCTTTCTAAGATGTGAGCTTCTTTATATTCAATACCTAATCACTTTGCAAACAAGTACTGCAGACATTTTCTTTTCTGGAAGTCTTAGTTTGTGAACCTTATGGACCAATTGATCATGATATCATGCTAGCCACATTATTTTTTTTCCATGTGATTTAGTTGGTAGAGAAAGGATGAGGATTATAGAATTTACTACATTACTACTATGTCTAGGGTTAAGAGTTACATTGTGTAAGATAAGAGAATGATTTATAAAGCTCTAAATAAATAAAGCTCCTTTAATATAATTGAGATTAAAGGTAATATAATTGAGATTAAAGGTAAATCCTTTGTATAAGATAATCTATTTAGTATATATGTAGACTGAATTATTAACGCATAACTGATATGAAGGTGAAGCACGCATATTAAGGTAGTGATATTATCATGCTCTAGGACAAAAGTAGTGAGAATAGGAATTAGTAGTAGTGGGAGTAGCACATGAAGGTGATTCCCTCTCATAGGTAACTACAGAATTTATAGTTTGGCCCAAATGTCCAACTACAATTTATTACTCAAGGCGCCTCTAAATAGGCAAATGGGTACTAATACTACCATTACAAATCCTTCATCTATATCAAAGCCACAAAACCACTGACAAGGTTAACCTTATTTAAAACATATTTGTGAAGAGGTGCAATTAAATAATAATTGTTAATGAGTGGACATAAACCACCCATAACTCTTTTATCGATGATCTAACTCACTAAGCATAAATTCAAGAAATCTTTGTCACTTAAAAACCTTTCTTTTAGTTTGGTAATGATACATGTAGTTTGTTCTTTATAGGTTGATATCTTAGTTTCACAATTTATGTTACCACCTTTTCTCTAATGTAGTGACAATATAGCCTAATGATTTTGGAATGTGCATGGAACACTAAATTCCTCACAAACTTCATCACACTTGCATTAGTATAATGTAATATTAAAATTATTCTACATCTATTTAAAATTCACAAGAACCCTTCAAAGTTATATGGCTTCGTATATGGAATTATTATTTCTCTATGCTTTGCATTTATGAAAGTGCAATGTGATGTGTTGTTTCTTAGAGTTTCTTGTTAATATAAGAAACAATACTTGACTCTAAAATAAAAGCATAACCCATATTTAAGTTTATGTCATTCTCTGAACTTACCTAATCAAAATTATGTGTGCATTTTAAGCTGAAAATCAACATCTTTAATGTATTTGATGGCACAATCAATGCCTCCCTTCACATATCTTAGGATCTTGATCTTGAAAGTTAGTAGCATTCTAGTGTGTGGTATTGAGTGAAAACATAAACCCTGCCACCATGGAAATTGTATAAATAAAATTTGGTTTAGCGTTAGCTAAGAATATTAAACTTCCAATCAATTATTCATTTATTTGAATGTATCATTTATTGTTAATTTCAAACCCAAACCCATGAATGTAGATAATGACTTGCAATCAACCATTCAAAATTTCACAATATCTATTCGACATACTTTCTTTCTATGATAAATATATTGATGTCTTCATTATGCCACACCTCTAATCTTATCTAGTAAGACAATATAAGACCTAAATCAATCACATCAAACTTTCTTTACCTTGTATGGTCCTATTATCTCTCAAACTTTTGAGGAAAAGTCCTAACCTCAACAGGAGAGCCAAGAGGCGCAATAGGGCAAGTTATGCATTGCCACCTTGGTAGCCTGAACCCACACTCCAGAATAAGAAAACTAAGCTACCCTAGCTTGGGAGAAATTCCTATCTAAACATAAGCATAATCATTTGGTATTGGGTGAAGGGGATCACCTCAAGTTGACGTCACTCAACTTAGAAAGTGAAATTCCAATAACTTCTTAATAGTGAAGGAAAGTCCTTAGTCTAAGCTCATAGAGAGCTTAACATTGCTAGTCCAACATATCCAAGTAGAACATGTTGAAGTAAAAATGAGAGTAGATTATAAGGAAGTTCAAGCCCAACAACTCTCAATGGTTTATTACCTAACCATCAAAAACAAAATTCCAAACCATGTGAGCGCGCAATAGGGTATACAATTACAAGATTTTTGAGGTCAATAAAATGAAATGTTGTTGTATGTGGAAGTATTTTAATCAATATTAAGTTATATCACCATTTAATAATGAAGCACTATGTAGGAAATGTTATGATAGTGAAGAAAAAATGTTGATTATATTATCCATCCACCATATTCATCGTCACATTCCTGAATAATCGAGTGCAATCAAATCCATTGCATTTAAAGTTTAGAAATTTCCATTAATGCCAAACCAGGAAAATAACTCTAAATATAACCATGAAAATGTTATGAATTGAGTTATACTAGCAAGAATAAATGAGGATCATTACACACATTCAGACGTTATCTTGATTGTAGGTGAAATGGATATAGTGGTCATAAATTAAAATAGTAAACAGTCACAAATATCAACATAAGGTTGGAATATGAACATGATATCTTAAAGAAAATTAAATTATGTCCAATCATAAATTTATAGTGCATTCAATAGTCCATTCATCTATGGTTGATGTAAAAGTAAATCGACAAAAAAATGTGTATAAAATTCAATGAATTGTGAGAAAAATTATGTGTTGAACTACATGTTAAACTATGGAATGAGAAAATCTATTTATTCCATGCAATGTGTTCATTTAAATACTTTAGTCTTTACCCAAAATTCAAGTCGTGTGTGGTCACTTAAAGAGTTAGATTACTTACTGAAATGAAGATCTCTAAGCATTGATTTGTCTTATGCAAGAAAATGGTGAATTACATCAAATTGTTGGCCATAAACTCAAGAAATATATTCCAGTATATCTAAAACATAAATTCATATTTCCATGTAATGAATGAGTTATGTAATTTAATCAAGTGAGAATTAGTGCAATTATATTGTGTGATTTAATTAAAAATCGATGTAACATACACAATAAATTTAATCAAATTCCTTTAAATTTATTCCCTAGCTTGTTTTATGTAAAAATTGAAATGAAAATGAAAAATTAAAAGAGGACTTGAAAATTCACTTGGAAATAACTTTTACAATTGGGCTATGGGATCTTTAAAAACCCTTGGCAATGTATTCTTTAACTAAATTTGTTGAAGTCCTCCAACATCAAGGATTGCTAGAGACACATCAAACTAGAATAATAAAATTGCAAATATTCACAAGGAAGTTAACTCTCAAAGAAATAAACCTAAGTAACAAAAGGGAATTGTAAATTAAATCCCTTGTAAATAAATAAAGCACTAAGACATTTATCTATAATACATGATTCACTCTAATTTAATTTTTAAATGAATAAATAAAATAGAATTAAAATTCATATATTATTTGCATCGTCCCTCTATCTAATAGTTCCTACCTCAATGAAGCTCGCAACTCTACTATCGCTCTAAAAAAACCATAAGATATTGATTAAGGAGAACTAGAATCACACACAATAATAAGAGAATGATCCACGTTATTTCCAACAAAGAAAACAATGAAAGAAAATACCCTCTTTATATAGGAAAAGAGGCCTCCAAAACCACAAATATGATTCTGTGAGCTATAAAAATACCACATGTTCATGCCACATGCTCGATAAAAACCACGAGCTCAATACCATTGGAAATCAAAACCAACTCCTCAAAGGTGGGGTGCCCTCCCAATAATGAGCAAATGTTTAACTAATTCCACACAAGTGGTCATGGAGAGGTCAAAACCCATAATAATTTCCATACAACAATTTTAGCAACATCATAACTTGGTTAATTTTTGAGTAATTTTCTATTATTATCTCATTTTGGAAATGTTATGGGCATTATGCATCTAATGATACTTATTTGGTGGCATTTTGGGCACTTTGTTAGAAGATAATTACCCATGAAGTTAATCACCCTAAAAAATGTGCTATAACCACCTTTAACCACCCACATGTGTGAGAATATTCCTTCAAGTGGCTCATGCAAACTCAGTATGCTAACAAGTGTACACTATGCTAATGTGGACACCTATATGATCATATGGCATCTTCATCATTGTCCACTATGTTGTAACAAATTCAAATGAAATGACATCAATCCCAAGGCATGGTCGACAAATTCCAATGTGGGGCACCTCACCTATAATGATTAGTCAAACTTCAAACAAGTCATTAGGTAAGTCACATAGATAATACCTTTTAAAAACTTCATAAAATAAACTAATTGTATATGTTGTCTGAGTTTACCATGGTGGTACAACCTTACCCTCATTGCATGTGCCAATTCCTAGGACATAAAGTATTTCCTAGGTCACTCAATTAGAAACAAGTAAAAGATGATAAATATATTATGAAAATGGAAAGGGGAAACTTATGATATGACCCTCAAAGTCATATAAATTGTTGATACGTAGTCCTCCATAATTGGGAAAATATTTTTAAATATGTAAATAGAAAATTAGAATAGGAAGAGACCCAAGAATGTAAATCCCATGGGTTTGTTGGAAATACTGAGGGGGAGTGAATTGGTATTGCCCTTTTTCTTACAATTTAGTATCAAAATCATTAACCAATAAAATCACATCAAAGGAACACAATATATATAAACAATTTATTTATATTACAAGGGAAGTTACAACTTTTAGTTTACCACCTACAACTAGAAGGGCTACAACCACAATTTTACCAAGTCCCACTGGAAGGAGGTGACAACCTCTTGAAGGAAGTGACAACTTCCTTGCCTAGCACCACCCTGCCACCCTTAACAATAAAAGAAAGAACAAAAACTCTTTGGCTCTTGTATCAGGAACAATGACCCAATTACAGTAACCTCAAAACACCGCCAACTTCTGTCAATACATATTTATATTATTGTCAACAAAATTATGTCCAAGTATCATTGTCTCGTCACTGAAAACATGATACTTCAAGACTGCTTCTTAAATATTGCTTAACAACCCTAGTAAGGAAACTCATACCTCCATATGCCCACTTCACAAGGCACACTTCTTCTATTGATTAGATCAACCCTATTCATGTCTTCAATCAAATCATAACATGAGAATACAAGCCTCTAGTCAAGTCATGTAAGAGCCTCAGACAAGGACTGAAACTACTGTGGAAGTACTTCAAACATGGGTTGAAATAGGTTTCTCAAACATGCTAACAATATTCCTCAAGAACTTGGTTGAATCTAAGAATATGTACCTAAAATACAACCTAAAAATAGCCTCTCAAGTACTCAATTTCGCTGCCTCACATTCCACTAAACTTTCCTCTGATTAATTTCAGAAATTACCTCGAGGATAGTCAAAATTGTTCCTTAGGAAGCGCAAAAAGTCACAGAGAGTAAGCCTTAGGAAGGTATGTCTCAAATCCAAAATAATATGCCTTAGAAGATCTGCCATAGACCTATAATTTTCCACAAATTTTGGGTATGTCTCTTCCTCAGAAAGCCACATATTCAGGTTTGTCTCTGCCTCAGGAAAGCCATAGTTTGGGTCTGTATATGCCTCAAAAAAGCCACATTTCAGATCTGTCTTTGCCTCAGGAAAGCCACATTTCAGGTTTGTCTTTGCCTCAGGAAAGCCACAGACAGAGGCCGAAATCTATCTCAAAAGAGGGGCCTCAGAGCAGGCAAAAAATGCGTCAGCATAAGACCAAAACAAGCTTGTGGAGCTTCTCTTAAAATTTCCTTAGGGAGGCCGAATTGTACCATATATAAGCCCAATACAAAACAAATTCAAAAATACAGTCCTGTCAAAAACGTCATGCAAAGAAATACTCCTTGGATTTTCGTCCTTCTTCAACAGATGTTCAATGAGCTCAAAGCCTTAGTCAATTTCAACGAATTCCTTGATCAGATCATGCCATGAATTGATGTGATTTATGCTCCACAACTGGGCAATATAAAGTGTTTGGAGAGAGCCCTATATTGGGGTTGAACTGAACAGATTATAATATTTTCCATTCTGAAAAGAAACATCTAAATCAAAGGCAGATTGAAGGAGGAAATCTGACCTAAACAATAAGAACTAGTCAATTTAAAAATTAATTTTTTGTCTTCCATTATCTTATACCAAGGTTGATTTGGACACATATTATATTTAGGATAATTTAAATCTCAAATTTGTCCTTCTATTAGGGGAGACTAAGTATTTAAAGGCCATGAATTTTTGGTGCAATATGTTGGTGTTAAACCCATCCATTGAGGCATAAACTTTAAATCAAGATATCTTTGCAATCATGAAGGCTCACATGGTGTGCCACCTATCAAACAAAACAACATGACAAGGGATACCAATCCGGAGTAGTATTTATCCAAGTGCATTGTCCTTCAGATGAATATCATCAAACAAATGCTGGCCCATTCACCGTTTGACATCAATGACAATTTCTTCCAACAATATCCCCCTTTGTCATTGATGTCAACACTCATGCTCCCCCTATCTCCATGCTTCACTTCCTTTGTCTCCATGATGCACTAATTTTTCTCTCCCCCTTTGACATTTATGGAAAAGAGTGATTTAGTTCTTTGGGGATACTCCTCCTGAACATATGGAACTCAACAAGACTTTGTCTTGTTATCCTTCCCTTCTTTGTTGTTCTTACATCTCTTTTGCTTGGCTACAATTTTCTTCTACTCTGCTTAATCTAGAATGTATATGTTATTTGGTCTTATTACGATTGTTGCAACCAATCTTCCTAGATCTTATTCTTCGATTTCACACTTCCAGGAGTCAAACAATATATTATACTCTTGATCACACATTTTTCCAATACTAAGAATATTTTTCTTTAAATCCTTAACCAACAAAACAATTTGTGCTTTCATATGTTTGCTTCCAAGACCTACTACACATTTTCCAAGTATCTTTACATGGGAGTTATCTCCAAATGCAACACCATCGCTTTTTCCTTTTAGGCTGGAAAATTTGTTTTGATCTCTTGTCATGTGTGTCAAACATCCACTGTCTATGTACCCTTCATCATATTTATCTTCAACGATCAATTCTAGATTGCAATCTTCCTTCTTTTTTCGTTCCCATTTCATAGTTGGCTTCTCTTTCTTTATGGTTGGAGCATTTTCAAGCTTGCAATTCTGTTCCTTTTGACCAAGATTATTTTACATGTAGCATACCATGTTCTAATTCATCAGTGGTTCAAATGGATTGTAGTTGTCGTTGGTTGATCCATGAACATTTCCTGATCTATGGTCATTTCTTGAAAAAATTGTAATCATTCTTACTTCTTGCATAATTATACCTTGTATTGATTTTATAATGAATTTCTTTATGTCCAAAATTTTTGTAAGAGTAACAATGATCTGTTGACCAGTGGTTGTCGTTGATGTCAACCCAAGCAGCACCAGGGACTACCCTGATCTTGCATAGGAATTTTGACTTGAAAAATTACTTTATTCCAATTCAAGGATATTTTGAATCGTTTCTACTTGTCGAGATGTTTCTGTTGATATATGGCATGCCACATAATTCGTCATGGTTTGAGAGATATACATGTTTAAAGTTAGTAACCCCAGTTAGTGCGTTAAAACCCCATGGGGTTGTGGCATGACACTAATCATTCAGTGTGGTCATTGAATTGTCAATAATTAATAATTTTTTAAGCTCCTAAAATCCCTCCAACATTCACTTGTTGAATACCCTCTCAACCTAAGCATTTATATAAATTGTGACTCTCATATCCTCCTCATGTAAGGATTTCACTACTTATAACAGGGCATCGTGGAATTTTCATTATAAATTTTGTTTTTGTTTTTATTTTTATTTTATTTAATTTTATTTAATTTTAATTTTTTAATTTTTTTTTTTTTTTTTTCTACGAAGCTTCAGATGCTGAAATAAAAAACCCATTTGGGAGACATCCTGATGAAGTGCATGTCCAAATTTCAGATATTGGTTCGCTATATTTTCGGAGATATGATCTGAAGAAGTTAGGGTTTTTACAGGCTACAGAATTTCATGTCAAACATGTGACCTTGGGAAAATCGTCATAACTTTCTCTTTGAGAATTGGTTTCAAATTTCGTAAGAAGTGACAGAAACAGGGTGGGTTTTAGTTTGTTTTTTATAGTTTTCAGGACCAAAGGTTAAAACATTGACACGTGGAACTTCGTACAAGTTTTCTCTACTAAACCAGTCTATAATCAGGTCATCGTAGGAGATTTGGCATAATTATTTATTGAAGAATCCAATCTTGATAAGACCTATGAGGTTGGAAAGAGGACTCAAAGGGCTACCACAGGATGAAATTTCAGACCTTGGAGATCTGAAATTACACAGATACAACAGATTCAATATCAAGCTTTTAGAAGGCAAAAAAAATATGCATTCAAGGATCACTGCAGTAAGGACAACACATCAATATTCAAGGGTAAGTCTGCTACAACAAGGTATGTATGATTAGTGTTTGAATTTTAATTTGAATATCATCTCTGACATGTGTTTTTACAGGATAGTGTAAGTATTTTGTTTTTATATTGGTTTGGGTATTGCATGTGCAGGAGGGAGGATACAATAGGACAACTCAAACACATACTAGAAGGACAATGCAACACCAAAGTACCATTACTTGAAGCAAGCACAACAATACCTCAACAACTGCTAGTGTTCAAAGAAGCAGTGCCAAGTCAAGTATTAGGTCGTGTCAAAAGTTAGTATTGTAAAAATGATCATTGTAAAATTGTAAAAGAGTCAAAATGCCTAGAGTTGGAGAGGCATTGTTGGGAGGTATAAGTGTCATTGTTGGATAATGTTATGGTTGGGTTGCAGGTCATAATGTGATTGGGCGATTGGTCTAGTTCAAGAAAATCATTGTGAATCATATTGTATCGTGGATCATTGTCCCTGGTACGAGAGTCCACATTCTTGTCTTATTTATGATCATTATAGGGTGGTAGGGAGGTGCTAGGTTGGTGCATGAAGTCATCTACAGGTTGGATCTTGTGAACACTTCAAAGTGGTAGGTTGGATTAAGATGTCGGGGCATTCATTTAGTTGGCTACTGAAGAAACCATGGCGATGGGGCATCCTTCTAGTGGGAGTTGGAGAAGAATGTTTTTCTAGAATTCTAGGAAGTTGTACCTTTCATTTTAGTTGGGGCTGAAGATTAAAAAATTTATTAGAAAAGCATTCGATGGTTTTTGACCTGGAGGGATTTTTCCACCTAAAATTCGTGTGCCTATTATGTTCTATTTTTTACTGTTGTTACTAGATAAACATCAAGAATAATTGAAGATGAACTAATGCTCTGAAAAGATTTAAAATGTGCTAATTGATAAGAAATACTGATTCATCCCCCCCCCCTCAGTATTTCCAACAATTGGTATCAGAACTTGGTTCCTTCAATAATAGTCTAACAACTGGAAGGAGTTCATGTAGTATACTAAGAGTAGAGTTCCTCTGTTTAATGGAAACACTACGTACTTTGGAGTGGAAGAATGCAGGTTCATTGGTTGGCGCAAGGATACGAAGTATGGGAAATCATTGAAAAAGGCTTTACAGCGACCCAGGATGAACAAGGAAAGAAAAATATGGTATATGATGCAAGGGCTAATGATATCATTATCAATGGGCTTATCGAATTTGTCTATCTTAAGAAACTGAGTTGAAAAAATGCTAGAGAAGTATGGGGTGAGATTTAGAATATATATGCAGGTGACTCAAACATGAAAGAAGCAATGCTTCAAATTTACAAGGAAAAATTTGAGCAACTCAAAATGAAGGAAGATGAAAATATTGATGCATAATTACATCATCTTGATGAAATAAGAAATGCATTTGAAGGTTTGGGAGAACATGTCGACACGAAAATTGTTGTCCGAAAGATCCTTAGAACTTTTCCGGCAAGATTCAACCCAAAGGTATCTGTCTTGGAATATAGTTTGAATCTAACCAATCTCAACAAATATGAATTGCATGGAGTGCTTACGACATATGAAATGAGGATTGAAGAAGAGGAGGACACATCTCACCTAGAAACAAGATTCGTCGCATCCAAGAAAACTGGTAAGGACAAGCATACTCCGAAAGCGAAAAATTGTAGTTGTAAGGAAGAAGAAAAGGAAGAATATGAAGAAGAATTTTCAGATAAAGAATTTGCCTACTTCATGCAAAAAATGAGAACAAGTACGGGGAAATTAAAAGGTAAATTTCCATTGATATTTTTCGATTGTGGTGAGGTTGGGCATTTTGCAGCAAATTTTCCTCACAAAAATGAGGTTTTTACTGTAAGGAAAGAAAGGTCTGAGGAAGTTCAAAAAACAAGGCAAGAAGAAATGGTTTAAGAAGAGTTTCTTCTCCAAAGAAGATATCTCCTCATCTGATGAAGACAATGATAATGAAGAAGAAATCAATGGAAGAGTATTTTTTATGGCCAAGCATAATAAGCAAGGAGCATCTAATGAAGAAGGAGATGAAGAAAAAGAGATGACTGAGGTTGAATTTCAAAATGAAGTGATCAGGGTTATCAAAGAGCTCAAGGTTGAGAAGAAGCATGTCAACACTCTTGAATACGAATTAAAGATAGAAAGGGAACATGTCTTAAATCTTAAAATCAAGGTTGAAGAATACAAACGAGTTGAAGAATCACTCAGGGAAGAATTAGTGGAAAGCAACAAGGAAAGAGAAGCATTGAAAGATGAAATAGTTTCTCTTCGAAAGCAAGTAAAAAATGGAAAAAATATTCAAAACTACATCAACAGCTCCAAGGCATTGGAATAAATCATCAACAATCATTTATTAAACAATGACAAGATTGGTCTTGGTTACAAAGAAAAATCTGAAAAGGATCCAATTCCTTCTATGACAACAAAAGAAGATGGATATGAAAAATCTAACAAGTAGGTAGACCTTCCAGCCAACTCAAGAGATCAGGACTCGTAGGAAGAACCATGGATGAAAATTCCTCGAAGAAGATTTCCTCCTAGGTATCAACCTATCTTCTATGGTAATTGTTATTCATGTGGAAGGTTTGGACATAGAGCTATAGAATGTCGCACATATCTTTGGAATAAATATAATTTCGGGAGATCTTTCAGAAATGGATATTCTGGAACTCAACACAATATTAAAAGATTTGATCATTTGAGAGATGATGTCGAATATTACAAATGTAACAATTTTGGACACCTGGGTAAAGATTGTAGACTTGGAAGTTCCTCAAAGGAATTCTCGCAAAATTAGAATGATCGAATATGGAAAAAGAAGACTAAAAAATGTGTTATCGCTCTCAAGGCTCAAAGAAACATAAATTTTTGGTATGTTGATAGTGGTTTCTCAACTCATATGACTGGAGATAGGAATAAGTTCATATCCTTGAAGGAAAATAAGGATTGAATAATTTATTTTGGAAATGATGGGTCTTCAAATGTCATAGGAGTAGGTACAATCACACTTGGAAGAAAGAATGCATTAGCGAAAGATGTGTTGTTGGTTGAAAACATGAATCACAATCTTCTCAGTGTTGGACAAATGTGTGAACAAGGACACATGATGCTATTTAGCTCTAAGAAATGTGAAATCAGGAAAGGAAATTTCAGTGAAATTGTGGCTACATAAGCATAGATCCAAATGACATATATTTTGGATGATACACCTAAAGGGTGATTTTAAAGAAGATGAAAGTTGGTTATGGCACAAACGAATTGGAAATATAAATTGCGACAATTTGGTTAGGATCAACAAGAATGAAGCAGTAAGAGAAATGCATAAAATTTCAAAACCCACCAATACGATTGTGAATCTTCTTGGCATGACAAGCAGACAAAAGTTGAGTTCAAGACAAAAGAACACTTTGCATCACGTCCATTGGAATTAGTACATACTGATGTATGTGGTCCTATGAGAACAAAAGGTTTAGATGGAGAATTATATTTTATGCTAATGATATATGATTACACCAGAATGATAGGCTTAAGCTTCTTAAAGAAAAATACTGAGGCATTCGAATGTTTTAAAATCTACAAGGAATTAGTCAAAAATGAAACTGATTTGAAGATTAAATTTCTGAGATCAAATAATGGTAGAGAATTTGCTTCCAAGGTATTTCAGTAACACTGTGATGAAAATGGAATAAAAAGGCAATTCTCAATAGCCAGAACACCGCAGCAAAATGGACTTGTTGAAAGAAAAAAATGAACCACATAGTAAATGTCCAAAACAATGTTAAATGACTCAAAATTAGATGATAAATTCTGGGTTCAAGCAATCGATACAATTTTATTCATTATAAAAAGAGGTTTGCTAAGGAACAATTGTAACATGACTCCATACAAATTATGGAAAGGAAGACTAGCTAACGTCAAATACTTCAAAATATTTGGAAGCAAATGCTACATCCAAAGAGAAGATAAAAAATTGGGCAAGTTCGATTCCCGTGTTGATGAAGGTATTTTCATTGGTTATTCACGCAAAAGGAAGGCTTATAGATGCTACAATCTAAGGCAAAAACAAATAATGGAAAACATCAATGTTACTTTTGATGAAGATTGTGTTACAAAGGATGACAATGAGATTTCCCCTTCAAGAAAATCTGAGGGATCTGAGGGAGAATCTGTGAAGGATGAAGAAGAAGCTCCAGAACAAGACCAATCAAATAAGGAAACAACATTCAACCAAGAGGAAATAAGAAATGATCAACAAGATGTACAAGAAAATTTTCCAAAAGCTTTAAAAGAATGGTGTCAAAAGAATCATCTGTCAAATCAAATCATCGACAACATAAATGAAGGAATCAGAACTGGAAGAAGTTGATAGCTTCGTTCATCACAACAAGCCCACCTTTATTTTTTAGCAACTTTTGAGCGTAGCAATTTTGAGGAAGCTAGTCAAGATGAACACTGGGTAGCAGCTATGAATGAAGAACTGGATCAAATTGAGAAGAACGATACTTAGGAATTGGTTCCACGACCAAAGGATAAAAATGTTATTGGAACTAAATGGGTCTTCAGAAACAAATTGAATGAGGGTGGATGGGTTACCAAGAATAAGGCAAGATTAGTCTGCAAAGGATATGCACAAGTGGAAGGAATTAATTTTGAAGAAACATTTTATCCCGTTGCCAGAATGGAAGCTATCAAAATTTTTCTCGCTTATGCATGCTCGAGAAAAATCAAGGCCTACCAAATGGAAGTTAAGTTAGCCTTTCTAAATGGTGAATTGGAAGAAGAAGTTTACATTGACCAACCTAAAGGTTTTCTGTTCTATGAAAAGGAAGACTATGTCTGCAGATTAAAGAAGGCACTATATGGTCTCAAGCAAGCTCCTAGAGCTTGGTATGCTTGTCTTGATGGATATCTACATCAACAAGGATTCAAGAAAGGAAAACAATCTCTATGTGAAAGTGGATGAAGATAACCTAACAATTATCGAGGTATATGTAGATGATATAATTTTTGGAAGTAATGATGACAGATTAAGTACAAACTTTTCCACAAAGATGCATAGTGACTTTGAAATGTCT
The DNA here is from genome assembly GCA_034641835.2 of Pinus albicaulis. Taxonomy (NCBI): domain Eukaryota; kingdom Viridiplantae; phylum Streptophyta; class Pinopsida; order Pinales; family Pinaceae; genus Pinus; species Pinus albicaulis. The sequence continues at coordinate 269,497,553 of CM076569.1, read as the reverse complement.
CTCCTTGGCGAGCTGACATACCTTTTAGGGCTTCAGATATCTCAGCAGGATAAAGAAATGTTTATATATCAAACCAATTACATCAAGGAAAAGCTCAAGAAATTCAAGATGGAAGATTGCAAGCCTATCCTTACCCCAATGGTAACAGGTTGCAAGTTAATTTTAGATGATTCATCAAAGGATGTGGACCAGAGGCCGTATAGATCTATGATTGGCAGTCTTCTAAATATGACAACTTTTCGGCCAGACGTAATGCAGGTAGTTGGATAAGTAGCAAGATTCCAAGTAGCACCAAAATAATATCATATTATTTCTGTCAAAAGAATTCTCCGATATCTTAAGGGCACCAAAAAATATGTTTTATTGTATCCCAAGGGAAATAATCTAGTTATCGAAGCTTATACAGAAGCAGATTGGGCAGGAAGTGTTGATGATCGAAAGAGTACCAATGGAGCAACATTCTATCTAGGTGGTTGCATTGTTTCATGGTTAAGTAAAAAGTAGTCTTCAATCTCGTTATCCACATCAGAAGCAGAATATATCGCGACAACAACCTATTGTACTCAAGTTCTTTGGATGAAGCAAACTTTGCAAGGTATTCAAGTAAAGTTTGATGATCCTATTCCCATATTTTGTTATAACACTAGTGCCATCAGTATCTCCAAGAATCCTGTGATGCATCCCAAAAAAAAGCACATTCTAATAAAATATCATTTCGTTAGAGAGCAGGTCACCGAAAAGAATATCAAGCTTGAATATGTTGGTACAAAGGAACAAATTACTTGAATATTTACCAAACCATTACCTCATGAAGCATTTGAGTATATTCGCCTAAAGCTTGGTATTCTCCCAAGTTCTCATTAGACTCTTTATCTTATCTAACTAAGTAAAAAAAGGGGGGGAGTTGAGGTGTGTACAGGTCTACAGGATGACATTTGTCAGGGTGAGTTACCCTTTGCCATTGATGACAAAGGGGGAGATAATGTTGTAGGAAGGGGTGTCTTGATCCCAGGGGGAGTACTTGTGTTGTCATTAATGCCAAAGGGGGATATTGTTGATCTGTGGTTGTCATTGATGTCAACCCAAGCAGCACCAGGGGCTACCTTGGTCTTGCATAGGAATTTCGACTCGAAAAATTACTCTATTCTGAGTCAAGGATATTTTGGATAGTTTCTACTTGTCTATATGTTTCCATTGATATATGTCATTCCACGTAATTCTTCACGGTTTGAGAGATATTCATGTGTAAAGTTAGTAACCCCAGTTAGTGGGCTAAAACCCCATGGGGTTGTGGCATGACACTAATCATTGGTTGTGGTCATTGAATTGTTAATAATTAATAATTTTTAAGCTCCTAAAATCTCTCCAATGTTCACTTGTTGAATACCCTCTCAACCTAAGCATTTATGTAAATTGTGACCCTCATATCCTCCTCATGTAAGGATTTTGCTACTTATAATAGCTTATCGTAGCATTTTCATAATAATATTTATTCTGCAAAGATTCAGATGCTGAAACAAAAAACCCATTTGGGTGAAATCCTGATGAAACATGTATCTGAATTTCAGATATTGGTTTGCTATATTTTCGGATATATGATCTAAGGAAGTCAGGGTTTTTGCAGGCTCTCGATTTCATGTCAAACATGTGATCTTGGGAAAATAGTCATAACGTTCTCTCTGAGCATTGGATTCAAATTTCATAAAAAGTGAAAGAAAGAGGAAGGGATTTAGTTTGTTTTATATAGTTTTCAGGACCAAAGGTTGAAACAATGACACATGGAACTTCGTACAAGTTTCTCTACTGAGGCAGCCTATAATCAGGTCATGGTAGGAGAATGGGCATAACTATTTCTTGAAGAATCCAATGTTGATTAGACCTACGGGTTGGAAAGAGGACTTAGAGGGCTACCGCAGGATGAAATTTTAGACCTTAGAGATTTGAAATTACATAGATACAACAGATTCAATATCGAGCTTCTATAAGGCAAGAAAAAATATGCATTCAAGGATAACTGCAGTAAGGAAAACACATCAACAATCAAGGGTAAGTCTGCTACAAAAAGGTATGTTTGGTTAGTGTTTGAATTTTAATTTGAATATCATCTCTAACATGTGTTTTTGTAGGACAATGTAAGTATTTTGTATGTATGTTTGATTGGGTTTTGTTCATAAATGTTGAACGAATTTACATTATGAATTTTGAATATTTTTCTGACATATGGTTTGCAGGACAATGTAAGTATTTTGTTTGTATATTGGTTTGGGTATTGCATGTGCAAGAAGGAGGACACAATAGGACAAATCAGACACATACTAGAAGGACAATGTAAAGCCAAAGTACCATTGCTTGAAGCAAGCACAACAATACCTCAGCAAATTCTAGTGTTTAAAGAAGCAGTGCCAAGTCAAGTATCAGGGCATGTCAAGAGTTAGTATTGTAAAAATCATCAATGTAAAATTGTAAAAGAGTAATTATTGTAAAAGGCTCAATCTACCTAGAGTTGGAGAGGCATTGTTGGGAGGTATAAGTGTCATTTTTGGTGTAATATTCCCAATTTTCCATCAGATAATTGGAATATTAGAGTTCTTACTTTTCTTAATTAATTAAGTAAATAAGAGGGTGGGGGGACCCATAAAACCCATAGATGAATAAAATCCAATTTTTGATGTGTGTATGTGGATATTTAGAAGTAGATCTGCATTATGGAGTAGTGGAGTAGCTTCTTAAAGAGGGAAGGGTGGAGATCATGGATCATTAACGAGAAGATCATGGAGAACATGGAGGAAGTCAAATCAGATCATGGTGCAATAAAAGTAAGATCATAGAGCACTAATGATGAAATAGTGGAGGAAGTGGTGCTTATAATGCACATATGATGGAGAGAGTGGGAATTAAATATAGAGATGGTGGAGAACATGGAGAGACAACACAGTCTTCATGGAGGCTAGTGGCCACATGTGCAGCGCAGTTATGAGGTGGGCTAGGGCTATGGAAGGCTCACAAACCATACAAGGAAGATGAACACAGAAATAGAAGGAAGGCTTTAGATTTTTATTTTTGATATGTTTAGATCTGGATTTTTCGGTTGAAATTTATATGCACGCTTCAGCTATTTAGCTAAGAATGCAGTGTTGTTTAGCACACGGGTGTTTCTGAGCGAAAATCCCACCCTTACCCACAAGGGACTTTGAGTGCCTACTCTGGGAAGGTTTCTTTAAGCTGCCATACATCATTAGGCATTGGTGCCACATTCAGCTCCTCTCTACAACACATTCATTCTTAGGAATTACACGTTTTTTCTTGAGGGTTTGCAAGGAGGAGGTTGTTTATAGCATTTTCAGCTAGGAAACCGGTGGAGGATTCATCCTTTCACCTTGTGCTTCAAGATCAGCCTTCCGAGAGTAGCATATTGATATCCAGAATTCATGACATCAATTTATACCTCCATGCAGTAGTAGTTCCCCAAGGAATTTCACTATCCAATCCTGTAGATCTATTGGAGGAGTGAAGTTTCCAGTATTTCAGCTGGAAATCATGTGAGGTACCATTCCTTCACTTTGGGCATACTGCTTCCATAATTCTTAAGCTACTTTTTAGCATCCAACATCGGGATTCATCTACTGCCTCCTTGACAACGCAGTTTTATCCAGTTGCTGTGTATTTAGCATCTGCATTCAGTGGAGGAGGAAGGAGGAGCTAGATCTTGAGCTTCTAGCTTGAGGATCTAGTGAAGGGATAAACCATTCAAGCATTGATCTGATTTTATATAATTGCAGACATCTATTCTTCAGTTCATGCTTCAGATCTGCATACCCAACAGTCATATGTTGCAGGCCCTAAGAGGGTAATTTTCTAGGATTGTCAGATCTGGAAATCCTTTCTGGGTTATCTTGGGTATTCATCATAAAGCCCGGATCTAAAATCTTGGCATCATCTGAGCTCCATAACTGCCAGATCTATAATTATATTTTCAGCTGGCACTTGTAGTCCTAGCATTTGCAGCAGGGACAACGCAGTATTACTTCCAGTAATCTAACAGTTACGCAGTCCCTCTTGTGGGAGGATCTTAGTGTCATTATAGCCTACTTGTTTGGCTTGAGTGTTCCATATTTTGAGCATTGTTGTACTTGTATTCCACCTCCTATATAATAAATGGCTCAACTATTCTGTATATTTTTATGGTGTATTTATATTAATTGTTCATTGCTATAGTTTCCACCTATTATGTTTTTGTATTACTGCATTCTCCCTTTTGGGATGTTATAGTTGGATAATGTTATGGTTGGGTTGTAGGTCATAGTGTGATTGGGTGATTGGTCTAGTTCAAGAAAATCATTGTGAATCATGTTGTATCATGGATCATTGTCACTGGTGTAGGATTCCACACTCTTGTATTATTTTTGATCATTATAGGGTGGCAAGGAGGTGCTAGGTTGGTGAATGAAGTCACCTACAGGTTGTAGCCTTGAACACTTCAGGGTGGTAGATTGGTCTAGGATGTCGGGGCATCCATTCAGTTAACTATTGAAGAAACCAAGGCATTGGGGCGTCCTTCCATTGGGAGTTGGAGAAGAATGCTTTTATAGAATTCTAGGAAGTTGTACCTTTCATTTCAGTTGGGGCCGAAGATTAAATAATTTATTAGAAAAGTGTTCAGTGGTTTTTGAACCAGAGGGGGTTTTCCACCTAAAATTTGCATGCCTATTGTGTTCTATTGTTGATTGTTGTTACTGGATAAACCTCAAGAATAATTGAAAATTAAATAATGCTCCGAAAATATTTAAAAAGTGATAATTGATAAGAAATATTGATTCACCCCCCCTCTCAGTATTTCCAACATGACCAAGAAAAAAAATTCATCCCTGGGAGAGTAGGATGATCTTGGAGGAGGTTTGATCCATTGTTGATCAAAAAAGCTTCTTGACGTAGAAACATTTCTAGATTCCCTTTTATTTTCTTCCTTCGAAGGCTTGGAGCCTTGTGTACTCTTTTCTTGAAGATGCACCTTTATATCCAAGACCTATTTTATTGCCTAGAAATATTTTGACAACTAATAATGTTGGCTAACATTAGTTAGTTGTGTGATTTCTTGTTGAGCTTATCAACTTCAACTCTCAATGACACTATTTCTTCAAGTTTCTTACAACCTTCTTCTTTCTTCTTCACATGGATCTCTATTACTTAATTTTTTTTTCTTCTTCAAGTAGGATATTTAAGGATACATTTTCTTTATCATGCTTTTCAAGTAGCCATTTCAATTCTCTATTTTTTTTTTCCGAGCCTGCAATTTTCTTTTTCATTACTCTTCATTTTTTCTCTAAGATATTCATCTTCCATTTCTATCTTATAATCATTTTTGAGTCCCTAGAAAGGATTTATTCTCATATTTGGTTCTTCTTCACCATCTTCGTCATCATGATCTTTATCTTAATTTTCTTGGGTTATGAAGAGAAATTATCTTGCATCCCCTTCTTTAGTGTCAATTTCATCTAAATAACTATTATCTTCTTTAGAATAGAGGTTTTAATATGGGAGATTTTATTTTTCCTAAAAGGACATCTCTTAGCATAATGGCCTATTATGCCACAATTTGATAGTGGGGTAAAACCCACAGTCCCGATTTACTCAAAATTTCATCAAAGCTGTGTGTACAATTGCATTCAAAATTTCATTGCCCAACCAGATCCACAATCTGGGCAATCTCACAATTTTCTTTTTCCTGAGCTGGCAATTTAAACAAACATCCAAACCAAAGTCTGGCAATCTCAATACTGTTTCTTCTTTCTGATTGATTTATCAATTTCATAGAAATTGATAAATGAATACTTCAATCCAATCTCCTTCCTATATACCCTTGGTTCTCTTAATAACAAAGCACTTTAATTATAATTGAACCCCATCTTTGTATATTGTATCCAAAGGTTAATAGCCCGATGTTCAACCTTCTAAGTCTTTACCTTAAGATGACAAGGCGGATTTAACTTCAAACCTTACCACTTAACATTATACCGTGGCTCGACCCTTTTTATAAACACCAACCATAGCTTATAATAAATCCCTTATACGTTAAAACCATTACTCTGCTCGATATATTAATCCTCGAGACATGCAAGATACACTTTTAATATAAGCCAACCTTAAGAATTATATTATTAAGCCCATTTCCAACGCGACATTTAATAATACCTTTCAACCCGGCCCCACACATCAATTTCATTAACCAAACGATTTCAACACCAAATCAATGGCCATACCTGACTTATCCATCGTGCGACTTGTGACGTGACTACCCTTGGATCACTCAGCCTCCAGATCAAATGATCCACAGCGATATCGCGTTAATTTACCCGTTGAGAATTAACACATAAAATTCACGCGACGAGGGCGGTATTGCCCCGTCGACGTGGAAAAGTTCCACTGGATGGCGTTTTTTTTGAGTGGATTTGCCTTCGCACAAAAGTAGTGTGAAATAAGCTATTTTGGGTTTCCCAAAACCACACTGGAATTGAACAGTGACTAACTGGATTCAAACCATGGTTTAAAAAATTCCTCCAATCTATTCATCATGTTAACTCTGGGGTTGTCTCACACTATTGCTCCCCTTATAACAAAACTGTGTTATATGCTCAAATGGAAAGAAGTTACGCTTTCGACAGGGCTTCTCTTTTCTTTGGGGCAACCAGAGTGTATCACTGGTTTCGCTCAGAATCCTATTCAACCTCTCACGGTATTCTCACAATTCCACCCAGAACAACTAGAGTAAATATATTCACAGAGGATATGTATCTAAAGATAGGCAGGGAGGAAACAAGATATTTCCTTGCAGAGTTGATTCTAATTCAGACACACGCAATTAATAGCCAGGGGTTAACTCAATTGCGCCCTCATCAGGGATCATAACATCATTGACTTCACAATTCCTTTTCATGGATTCAAACCAAACTTCCACAGTATTATATGGAAAAGCTTTTCATCTATTCTCGCAATTAACTCTTAATTCAAGGTTTTAGTACACACTGATTCTCACCACAAAATTTCCACACAATCGCTCTTTGACACACAGTCCATTGTCATGGGTTCTTAACACGGCTCTATCACTCGGATTCTCATATCCTTGCTTATTGGATTCGAGCTCAAATACACATAAATCCATTACCCTTCATCAAGAACACATATATACATTAACACATGATTTAACTCGACAAATGCACAATGATACTAAACAAATTCCTCATTTATACAGTGAATTAACTTACAGGCTTTTAGCTGGCCAAATATTTGATCAATTGGCCCTTCTCCTCTACTCTATCTCCTCTACAGTTCTGTGCAGCTTATGCAGGTCTCTAAGCAGGTCTCTATCACAGAGACTTATTTAAACAATTAACAGTAATTGTTTCATCTTCCCTTAATGCTCAATAAAACTCTGCAATTCCTACAGTCCTAATTTTAGCCTAACTCTCTGACATAATGAAACAAACTATCTCTTCCTATGCCCACTAATCATTCGGGCAGTTACCTTTTCCTCCACAATTTAACTAAAAATAACTCAATTATGAATAATTACATGGGGAAACAAAAACATGAGCCCCCCCTTATGTTTATTTATGTACAAGGATTGTCTTGAGCCTAATGCCCCTGCATCAGACTCCCCAGGTTAAAATGGTTCATGATCTCCTGATCATGTGCTTTCATCTTGTCTACCTGGATCCCACACCTTGTTCTGCAACTGGTCATCTGTTGTAGTGTTCTTCTTTTGCATTCCTCTTGGCTTCCATACCTTATGCTGCAGCTTTCCACTGGCTGCACTATTATATCCTCTTTCTGGTTTTATTTTACTGCTACTTCTTTGTTTCTTTGTTGCTGTCTTTTTCTCAGTCACCTTCATCATCAGTCCTCTCACAAATTCAATTTCTTGATCTAATGTGTCTTCTGACTGTTGCATACTTCTTTCTCTTGAGTGCTGAACTCTTAAGTTTTCTTCTGCTTGCTGCATTCCTATTTCTTCAGTTCTTACTGCTGCCTTAACTCCTGTGCTAGCTTCAGTTGTATCTGTAGCCCTGCTTATTGCCATGCTTACTCCTATGCTTACTGCCACCCAATCATCCATACCCTCTTGCTCTCTACAACAGTAAAACTCTTCTTGATTGTTCTCAATGACAATTTATTCACTTTCTTTCTTCAACAATTCTTCAGACTGGTAATTAAATTTCCAATCATCATCCTCATTTCTTCTATTCTTTTGGACTAAACATGCCTTAGTCCTTCCATCAGTGCCTGCAATCATAAAAAAAACATCAAAGTTATGAAATCTTTGAGTTTCTTTATCCTCTTTTGGAAACACTTCAACTTGTTGCTTGAACATTTTCTCCAGCAACACTCCAAGCTACTGTTTTGCTAATTCACACTCTTTTCTTTATGTTTTCTGCAACCACTTTAGTCATCTCCTTTGGCCAAACAAATCATCAATATGCTGCAACTCAGGTTCAACATCTTCTTCTTCTTGGACAATATTCAGTGATGGCCTTTCATCCTCTTGAATCACTTCAAGCTCTCCCAGCTTTGCATTTTCATCTTTTGTCAGAGTAAAACTCTGATTCTCTACGGTTGTAGCAGCCCCAAAAATATGCCATACAGCCTTCTCTTCAACCTTCTCTTGGCTATTCAAACAAGCCAATTTTTCCTTGTCATCTGCAGAAATAATAAATTCATTTACAGGAGGCATGATAGCCTCACCTTCCTCCTTCTACAACAATTCATCACCCTTCAAAACAACTCCAAAAGATGAATTGTTTTCTGCCATACCTGTCAACACAACCAATTTGTCAAATTTTAATTCACAAGACCCAATGAACACATATTTCATTAAAATTGGAAATTTTTTATTACAAAAACATCACTTAAATTTAGTTTTTTAGTTATTTTGAAATTCTAGATCCACTATTTAATTCCAAATTTAATGAAATATGTGTTAATGGTCTTAATTGATGATTCAATCACCAATTCTTCTCTGATACCAACAACAACAAAATTTTGCACATGAGACATGACTGTCTCATCCTCATTCTTCAGCTGCTCATCTTCATTCTGCAATCCCCAATTCTGAAATTGAGGTTTCCTCTCTTGCACAGGATCCTGCTGATCCAACATACTCTCCAGCATCTCAATTTCTCCATTCCAAGGATCAATATATTCCACAGAATTCTTCTCCTCTCTCAATTGACTGCCCAATGCTGTCAATATACCTCCATCATCAACAGGATCTGCATTCACAAAAAGTTGTCAAAACAAAATTCACAAGGCCTTAGTGCCTTTCCTTTCTCTGCCATCATCTCAGTATGTTTTCCTGCAATTCTCTTCTTCTCCATCAGCACATCAATATGCTGATTCCAATCCTTCAAACAATCTTCAAGACTGTCAGTCAATCTCTCCTCCGCATCATCCTCTGCAAGGATGTCTCTTTGCTCTAGTTCATAAAAATGAACTCTCTCATTCTCAGTCATCTCTGCCTTTACCATCTAAACACCTTCTCTCTGTGTTTCTGTCCTCTGCTCATGCCACAATCCTGGCATCTCCTCTGAGGAAATATTTTCACAATATTCACATGTCCAGTTTCCTGCTGTCACTATCTCTTCAGCCTTCATCAGAATATAATTCTGACCTTCTATCTCTGAAATAATTTTAGTCATATGTCCACCACTCTTCATTTGGCCATTTAATAAATGCAGTCTGTCATTATCATCATTAATGACAAATTCATTATCATCAAACATAACTGTCACATCCTCATTGAAGTAATCTCTTTTATAAAACAAGGAATTAATGAATTCCTTCTTCTGCAATAACACAGTCTGATCTGCATCAGAAAGGTAATCATCATATGTGGATTGGAAACTTTCATCTTCATTTGTCATAGTTTCATCATATGAACTGTCTTCATCAATACTTGCATTCACACACAATTTGTCAGTTGCAAAAACATAAGACCCCACGGTCTCATTTGATGATTTGATCATCAAATCTTCTTGCTGTCCCAAGTCTTCCATATACTTCAGAGATTCTCCAATGGTCTGATTTTCAAGCTCTTCAAGCTGTCCAAACTCTAGTGTCTGGCCATCACCACAATTTAAATCTCCACTGCTTCCAATATATTGAAAAGTAGAACCTTCCTCTAACTGTGCATGGACATCCTCATAACATCTGGCTGTTCCATTTTCTTCCTCAGTGACAACATCAGTAGTTTGTTCTCTCTCACCTGCTGTTCTTGCAAACACACAAAATATGTCAGATGTAAGGCTCCTTGACCCTCTGGTATCACTTGAAGCTTCAGTCTTCAGGTCTTTCTCCAAATACTCAATCATTCTAAGCATTTCTTCCTTCTTCTGAGCATTCATCATTTGCTCTTTCTTCCTTTGCGGCCTCTGCCACTTTACCTTCTTCTTCATGAGCCAACCAACTCTCAATTTTTCCTCTATCATCCTCTCCAGTTCATAAAGCTGCTTACTGACCTCAACTATCTCTTTCCAATATTCTTCATCAGTGAGTCTCTTTCTTATGCCATTTACTTTGGCATCTTCCCTCAATCTTCTGTTGTGGCCTCTCTCAGAACCTTTGCAATCTTTTCTATGGCTATCAGTAGCCATTTTATCCTCCATGAGTTATTCACTCACAAGCTACACTAAGCCTCTGCAACAGCAAGCTCTCTTGCTGCAACTTACCTCACCAATCCCTTCCTCTGGATTCGGCTTTTGGCAAGAACGAGTCCCCTATCTGCTGGAACCTTCTGAGCACTCTCTTCTGCTCCTTCTAGGCTTCACTCTGTAAGTTTTCTCAAGAACACATATGTTCTTCTATCATCCAACCTCTGTTGGGAATCTTCCAGGTTCTGCCACACTTTATCTGCACTCAGAATCCCTTGTTGGACTCTCCTATCACTACTCCCAAAGCTTGCAATCTGCTTCTTGATGAGATTCCTTCCTCAATTGCTTGCACTCTGCATTCTGCAAAAAATACCTTCAAACAAGAGTTCAAATAAGGCTCATCAACTCACCTCTCAAGATCCCTGAATGATCTTGCTTCTTTTCTCACCTGCACTGCATCTCTATATACTGCAAACTTCAAGACACTCTATCTTCAACTCCAGATTCTACACATCTGGAGACCTTCACTAAATGTCAAATCAAATCTGCAATTTCTTTGTTAAACAGATTTAAACATTAAATTTTCTTTCCTGTTCAGTACATGTGCATTTCAAAATAAACTTTCAAAGAGATAATTCAATTCAAGCTCTGATACCACTTGATAGCAGGGTAAAACCCACAGTCCCGGTTTACTCAAAATTTCATCAAAGCTGTGTGTACAATTGCATTCAAAATTTCATTGCCCAACCAGATCCACAATCTGGGCAATCTCACAATTTTATTTTCTTGAGCTGGAAATTTAAACAAACATCCAAACCAAAGTCTGGCAATCTCAATATTGTTTCTTCTTTCTGATTTATTTATCAATTTTATAGAAATTGATAAATTAATACTTCAGTCCAATCTCCTTCCTATATACCCTTGGTTCTCTTAATAACAAAGCACTTTAATTATAATTGAACCCCGTCTCTGTATATTGTATCCAAAGGTCAATAGCCCGATGTTCAACCTTCTAAGTATTTACCTTAACATGACAAGGTGCATTTAACTTCAAACCTTACCACTTAACATTATACCGTGGCTCGACCCTTTTTATAAACACCAACCATATCTTATAATAAATCCCTTATACGTTAAAACCATTACTCTGCCCGATATATTAATCCTCAAGACATGCAAGATATGCTTTTAATATAAGCCAACCTTCAGACTTATATTATTAAGCCCATTTCCAACGCAACATTTCATAATACCTTTCAACCCGACCCCACACATCAATTTCATTAACCAAACGATTTCAACGCCAAATCAATGGCCATACCTGACTTATCCACCGTGCGACTTGTGATGCAAATACCCTTGGATCACTTAGCCTCTGGATCGGACGACCCACAGCAATATCGCGTTAATTTTCCCATCGAGAATTAACACATAAAATTCACGCGACGAGGGCAGTATTGCCCTGTCGACGTGGAAAAGTTCCACTGGATCACGTTTTTTTTTAGTGGATTTGCCTTCGCACAAAAGTAGTGCGAAATAAGCTGTTTTGGGTTTCCCAAAACCACGCCAGACTTGAACAGTGACTAACCGGATTCTAACCGTGGTTTAACAAATTCCTCCAATCTATTCGCTGTGTTAACTCTGGGGTTGTCTCATGCTATTTCTCCCCTTAAAACAAAACTGTGTTATATGCTCAAATGGACAACAGTTACGCTTTTGACAAGGCTTCTCTTTTCTTTGGGGAACCAGAGTGTATCACTGGTTTCGCTCAGAATCCTATTGAATCTCTCACGAGATTCTCACAATTCCACCCAGAACAACTACAGTCAATCTATTCACAGAGGATATGTATCTAAAGACAGGAAGGGAGGAAACAAGAGATTTCGTCGCAGAGTTTATTCTAATTCAAACACACGCAATTAATAGCCAGGGGTTAACTCAATTGCGCCCTCATCAGGGATCATAACGTCATTTAATTCACAATTCCTTTTCGTGGATTCAAATCGAACTTCCACAGTATTATATGGACAAGCTTTTCATCTCTTCTCGCAATTAACTCTTAATTCAAGGTTTTAGTACGCACTGATTATCACCACAAAATTTCCACACAATCGCTCTTTGACACACAGTCCATTGTCATGGGTTCTTAACACGGCTCTATCACTCGGATTCTCATATCCTTGCTTATTGAATTCGAACTCAAATACATAGAAATCCATTACCCTTCATCAAGAACACATGTATACATTCACACATGATTTTACTCGACAAATGCACAATGATATTGAACAGATTCCTCATTTATACAGTGAATTAACTTACAGGATTTTAGCTAGCCAGATCTTCGATCAATTGGCCCTTCTCCTCTACTCTGTCTCCTCTACAGTTCTATGCAGCCTGTGCAGGTCTCTAAGCAGGTCTCTATCATAGAGACTTATTTAAACAATTAACAGTAATTGTTTCATCTTCCATCAACGCTCAATAAAAATCTGCAATTCCTACAGTCCTAATTTTAGCCTAACTCTCTGATAGAATGAAACAAACTATCTCTTCCTATGCCCACTAATCATTCAGGCTGTTACATTTTCCTCCACAATTTAACTAAAAATAACTCAACTATGAATAATTACATGGGGAAACAAAAACATGAGGCCCCCCTTATGTTTATTTATGTATAAGGATTGTCTTGAGCCTAATGCCCCTACATCACAATTGAAAATTTTAAAAGGTAACTTACCATTGTGGTTTCTGGTTCCTCTTTTGAGTTTCCTGATGAAATCTTCTTCTTATACATCAGATTCATCATCTGGAGTTCCTTTGACCTTGAGATATTTGTTTCTTGTCTTCTTCATGGCCTTAACCGTTGCTTCTATGTTTGAGTGTTTGTCTTATGTATCTATTCTCATTTCGTATGCTATAATGGTGTTATCTAGTTCTTCCATTGTCATCTTGGTGAAGTCTTTGGTTTCTTCTATAAAAAATAACATGGGATCATATCTCAAATGATGTGATATCAACACCTTTTGTACTATCAAGGGATTTTTAATTTCTCCTAATCCTATGATGGAGTTGACAATATAATATACTCTGAGTAAATAATTTTCAGTAACTTCTTTTTCATCCACTTTCAAAGTTTCAAATTGAGCTCTATATTTTTGAAGTTTAACCTATTTTGCCTTATCATCTCCTTCATACAGAGTTTTAATTTTATCCCAAACACATTTAGTTGTGGTGAAAGTCATTACCTTGGTATTAACAATTCTTAAAAATCCACTTGTGATGGCATGAAGAGATTTTGAATTTTAGTTGAACAACTTCTTCTCATAGGGATCGGTTGGAGGACTCTTAGGAACTTTGTAGCCATTTATGATGGAGAGCTAAACATCCAGTCCTAAAGCTTTCAAGTAGGATTCCATGAAATTTCTCCATAGTGGATAGTTATTTCCATCAAATATTAGAATTTTCCTTGAAGAGATGCCTTCCATATGATCCATGGTTTTTCACGATATTGTTATGAAACCAATTCCAAAAATAGAAGAAAAGAGAGATCAACGCCTTAGAAATAAGCCACTTTGAGGGGGAACCTCTTTTACATTACATAAATGTACAATTCTTGATGATACAAATGAAAAAACCTCCTTATATATATATGAGTCCATGGGGTCAAAATATAATCCTATCCGACCTATCAATAATAATGTAAGGGCACAATAATAACAATATTGGGGTCACAGGGGTACAACAATAACAATAAGGGGGCTACACTAACAACAATAAGGGACTACACTAGTAATATAGGGACCTAAAATGCCCCTCTCCACTCCTAAAGCCTTCAAGTAGGTTTCCATGAAATTTCTCCATAGTGGATAGTAATTTCCATAAAATATTAGAATTTTCCTTGAAGAGATGCCTTCCATATGATCCATGGTTTTTCACGATATTGTTATGAACCAGCTCCAAAAATAGAAGAAAAGAGAGATCAACTCCTTATAAATAAGACACTTCGAGGGGGAAACCTCTTTTACATTACATAAATAAACAATTCTTGGATGATACAAATGAAAAAACCTCCTTCTATATATAGGAGTCCATGGGGCCACAATATAATCCTAGCCGACCTAACAATAATAATGCAAGGGCACAATAATAAAAATATTGGGGTTATAGGGGTGCAACAATAACAATAAGGGGGATACACTAATAATAATAAGGGAATAAACTAGTAATTTAGGGACCTAACACTCCCCTCTCCTTCAAAAAAGTGTTTTCCTCAACACTTGAGTAGCTCTGGGTGCTTCTATATAAAATTTTCATCCTCCCATATAGAATCTTCAGTGGGTAAGTTCTTCCACTTGATGAGATACTCTGAAATTGATCGATTTCGTAGTTGTCGAGTTCTTGTTTCCGTGACCGCTTCAGGTTCCAATATGATTTTTCCTTCCTCATCAAGTTCTGGCAATATTGTTTGTACATGAATATTTTCACCTAGAACCTTCTTTAAGCATGAAACATGGAAAACTGGATGTACTCGCGAAGAAGCAGGAAGCTCCAATTTGTATGCCATAGTACCAATCTTTTGCAACACCTTGTAAGGACCATAGTACTTTGGCGATAATTTATTATCCTTCTTAGCTTGCTTGAGGGACATTTGTTTGTATGGTTTTAGTCATAAAAATACCCAATCTCCTACATCAAAACTTCTCTCGCTGTGATGTTGATCTGCCTATTGTTTCATTCGATTTTGTGCCAAATTCAGGTTATCCTTTAAGAGTTGGGGAACTTCTTGCTGATGCTCGATGTGATCTTCCACTGCTTGAACCTTCGAATTTTCCCTTAAAGATGATGTGATGGATGGTGGATGATATCCATAAAGTGCCATAAATGGGGTCATTTTCGCTGCAGTATGGAAGGAAGTGTTATACCACCATTCAGCTAGAGGTAACCACTTGACCCATTGTGTTTGTTTATCAGATACAAAACAACGAAGATATCCTTCCAAACATTTATTTACTATCTTAGTTTGACCATCGGAGTGAGGATGATAAGATGGGCTATGAGCTAATTGAGTACCCAAACAAGAAAATAATTCCGTCCAAAAATTTCCAGTAAAAATGGGATCTCTATCACTCACAATAACCCTTGGGTTTCCATGTAGCTTTTGAATTGTGTCCATAAATGTAGTAGTAACTGTACTTGCTTTAAATGGATGAGATAATGCACAAAAGTGTGCATACTTGGTAAGTCTATCAACTACCACCATGATGACACTCTTTCCTTTGGACTTAGGTAAACCTGTGATAAAATCCATTGAAATCTCCTCCCAATGTTGACTTGGAATAGATAAAGGTTGTAGAAGACCCAGGGTCTAAATTGTATCAAATTTATTTTGTTGGAAAACCAAACATTCCGCCACAAAATTTTGAATATCAGATTTAAGGCCATCCCAAAAAAATTCTTTCTTCACCCTGTGGTAAGTTTTTAAAAATCCTGAGTGTCCTCCTAAAGGAGAAGTGTGCAATTCCAAAAGAATCTTTTGTTTTAGTTGGGAATTCTTACAAAGATATAAGCGATATTTGTACCATAAGGAATCATTTTTCGAACTAAATGTATCAGATGTACTAGGATCTTGCTGCAAATTTTGAATGAGTGTCCACACTTCTTTGTCCTTCTTCCATTCATCCCTTGCTTCGGTTATCCAATCTGGTTGGATAATAGAAATGGCACAAAGCAATGCTTCCACCTCTTAATTATTTCTTGAAGAGTTAATCTGCAACAACATTTAGCTTCCCTTTTTTGTAGATGATTTCAAAGTCATAAACCAACATCTTTGTCACCCATTTTTGCTGCTCTTCTAAAGATATTCTTTGTTTCAAAAAGTGTTTAATACTATCATGATCAATTTTTACCTTGAAGTGTCTTCCCATTAGGTAAGGTCACCATTTCTTGAGTGCATGCAGTATTTCTAACATTTCCTTATAATAAATAAATTTCTATAAATACTTTCCTTTGATTGGACGACTTTCAAAAGATATGGGTCTTCCTTCTTGCATTAAAATAACACCAATTCCATTTCTTGAGGCATCACATTCCACAATAACGATTTTTGTGAAGTCTAGCATATCTAAGACTAGTGCTAGGCACATTACCTCTTTAAGATGTTCAAAGGCCTTAGTTGCTTCAGGAGTCCATGAAAATGCATCTTTCTTCAATAATGTTGTTAGATATGGTGCTATTCTCCCATAATTCTTAACAAACTTGCGATAATACCTTGTTAACCCAATAAATCCTCTCAACTTCTTTATGGTTGTGGGGAATTTCCATTCCTTAATGGCTTTAATTTTGTTAGGGTCCACCTTAACACCCTCGTGAGATACAATATGACCCAGATATTCCACCTCTTGTACTCCAAAGAAACATTTGGATGTTTTTGCATATAATTGTTTCTCCTCCAATAGTTTGAGGACCCTGTCAACATGTTGAACATGATCCCTCCACAACCTGCTGTAGATTAGTATATCATAAAAAAATAATAGCACAAATTTTCTAAGGAAGGTTTTAAAAATTGAATTCATCAACCCTTGAAATGTAGAAGGTGCATTGGTAAGGCCAAAAGGCATGACCAAAAATTCATAATGACCCTCATGAGTTCGAAATGTTGTTTTCTAAATATCTTCATTCTTCATTCCAATTTGATGATATCCTAAACAAAGATCCAACTTGGTAAAATAAATTGTTCGATGTAATTCATCCAATAATTCATCAATCATAGGAATGGGAAATGTATCTTTAATAGTGAGCTCCCTATAATCCATACACACGCGCCATGATCCATCCTTCTTGTGCACCAATACTACTGGAGCAGAGAAAAAACTTTGACTAGGTTGAATTATACCAACCTCTAACGTTTATGCAATCATACGTTCAATTTCGATATTTTTGGACGTAAGGATATCTATAAGGCCTGATGTTTGGAGGAGCACTTCTTATAATCAAATGAATAACATGATCATGATCACGAATAGGTGGGAATCCTTTGGGAGTTTCAAACACCTTGGAATGATTGTCCAAGACTTTTGGAGATCTGGAGAAATAGATGATTTTGATGTTGGAACTTCTAGTGAGCATAATTGTGCAATGACACCTCGTTGTTATTTCTTTAGAAGCTTTTTCATGAAATTAGAGCTTATTATCTTTCCCAACTTCCCTGTGATACTCTGTAATTCGACTTCTTTTCCTTCTGAAAAAAATTTCAACAAAAGTTCTTGAAAATTAAAAGCTACCGTCCCCAAAGATTGTAACCATTATACTCCTAGTACAACATCAACAACTCCCATTGGAATAGAAAGCATTGGAATATTCAATAAATATTCCCCCATGGTTAGCTTGATATTATGGCATTTTCTAGAGCAATTTATAGTTCCTCCATTTGCAACCATCACTTGAAATTCTGGTGCTGGGTATAGGAAACAATTTGATTCCTTCGCTGCCTTACAATGAATAAAATTATGGCTACTACCCGAATCAATCAAAACTATTACCTTTTTATTCTTGATATGTCCTTCTATCTTGAGAGTTTGAGGAGTGGTAATTCCTGTCAATGCATTACACGATATGGTCAGACTCATTTCTTCTTCTTCTAGGGTTGGTTCCTGGTGTATATCCTATTCTTTTGAAGTTTATTTTTCATTTTCTTCCTTATCTTTATAATCCATGTAAAATAATTTCTTCTCAGCACACTTATGACCTTTAGTGTATTTTCTATCACAACTATAACAAAGTCCTTTTTCTCCTTTTTCTTCCAATTGTTGTGGTGTAAACCTTGTAGGTTGTGGAAGTATAGGAGTAGCAACACTTCTATCATTATAGATGTGAGTGGTAGGATTCCTTGTCGCCATAATTTTACATTAAAATTTTCTTTCCAACCTGAATGCCTTCTCCAATGAATTAGGTTCCCAAATGCGAACCTCATGTTGGATGTTATACTTTAAATTCCCTATGAAGACATCAATCCTATGTTCCTCTGGAATATCAATTACCCTTATATTCAATTTTTGGAAGTCCTCAATGTGCTCCACCATTGAACCCTTTTTTTTAGATTTATCATTTGGCTAAAAAAGGTGTTTCTCATTGTAACCTCATAATGTACTATCATTTCCTCCATAAAAATTGACCAAGTGACAATTTTTTTATGGGAGCAAAGCCATCGATACCATAAAAATGTATTTTTTTCTAAATATAAAGTTGTAATGCACACATTTTGTGTGTTTTGCACATTATTGAGATCAAAATATTACTCATTTGTAGTATCCATGTTACGGGATCCTTGTCATCAAACTTCCTCATATCGATATCTGGAATATGGTGGGTCTTCCATCCAACATTAGAGTTTATGAAATCATGATTAACATTTATTTTTTTCTCATCATGAGTTTCCTCTATTATTTTTTCGCCATTAGGAAAAATTTCTTGTATCAACTTTGCCAAAACTTCCAGGTCTGCTTTTAGATCATTCTTTATGTTTTCCATTTTTTCATCGATCTTAGCTTCCATGTCATCCATCTTAGCTTCCACGCGAGCTTCCATGCCATCCATATTAGCTTCCATGCCATTCTTCAAACCATCCATCTTGGCTTCCATTCCTTTCTTCAAACCATCCATCTTAGCTTCCACGCTTTTCTTGAAAACTTCCATTTCATTTTTTGTTGCTCATTGTGAGAGCAAAACTTGGTGCATTTTATCTTGTAATTTTGACATGTCATGTTACACTTATTCTTCTTCATGAGTCATAGTAGAGCCTTCTAAAGGCTTAATGGGTGTTGAATTATTTTTATGGGGCATTTTAGAACCCAATACTGATATCTATTCTACAATATTCCCTTGAAATCAATTCAAACTGATTCTTCAAACAAGACTTATGTAATTCGAAAAAAAAATACACAACTTTTTCTTGCTTTTGAGGAGCTCGATATTGAAACTAAATTATCTTTGTGATTTCAGATCTTCAATATCTCAAATTTGGTCTTGTAGTAGCCCTCTGAATCTTCTTTCGAATGCCATAGTCCTGATTGGATTTGGATTTTTCAAGTCAAAGTTATGCCCAATCTCCCACAATGACCTAATTATGGACTCGTTCAGTAGAGAAAACTTGTACAACGTGCAAAATGTTGGTGTTTCCTCCTTCAGCTCTAAAATTGATACACAAGAAATTGCATTCCGTTTACTTACGACCACCTTTTACAGAATTCCAATCTGATGCTCAGAGAGAGAGTTATGACGATTTTCCCAAGGTCACTTCTTTGAGATGAAATTCGGGAGCCTGAAAAAATCCTAACTTCAACAGATCATATCTCCGAAAATATTACGAACCAATCTCTGAAATTTTTACACGAAGTTCCCTAGGATTTCAGCTTTGCATGAATTTTTTTTTAGCTTCTGAGCCTTCGTAGAAAAAAATTTATAGCGAAAATGCCACGATGACCTATTTGGAGTAGCGAAACACTAGAATCCAAAGCTTTGATACCAAATGTTATGAAACCAGCTCCAAAAATACAAGAAAAGAGAGATCAAATCCTTAGAAATAAGCCACTTTGAGGGTGAAACCTCCTTTACATTACATAAATGAACAATTCTTGGATGATACAAATGAAAAAAATTCCTTCTATATATAGGAGTCCATGGGGTCACAATATAATGCTAGCCAACCTAACAATAATAATGTAAGGGCACAATAATAACAATATTGGGGTTACAGGGGTAAAAAAATAAAAATAAGGAGGCTACACTAACAACAATAAGGGACTACACTAGTAGTATAGGGACCTAATATATTTTTGAATTTTAACCTATTTGGCCTTATCATCTCCTTCATGCAGAGTTTTAATTTTATCCCAAACACCTTTGGTTGTGGTGCAAGTCATAACCTTGGTATTAACAGTTCTTAAAGATCCACTTGTGATGACATGAAGAGATTTTGAATTTTAGTTTAACAACTTCTTCTCATAGGGATCAGTTGGAGGAATTTTAGGAACTTTGTAGCCATTTATGATGGAGAGCTAAACATCCACTCCTAAAGCCTTCAAGTAGGTTTCCATGCAATTTCTAAATAGTGGATAGTCATTTCCATCAAATATTATAATTTTCCTTGAAGAGATGCCTTCCATATGATCCATGGTTTTTCACGATATTCCCTCTAGTGATTAGACTATTAGAGGATAACCTACTCTGTTTTTGCTCCAAATTGTACAAAAAAATATCTAACCTTTTCAAGGCTCAAATATTGAACAAATCCAAGCTCATACTTGGGTGAAAATGACAACTCCAATCCTCTCAACAATTCCAAGCTCCAACTTGATCAAAACAAAACTTTACAAGAGATACTTTGAAAATTCTCCAAAATGTCTTCAATAATGCCCCAATATTTCCTTAAATAATGCTTCAGTAAGGCTTCTCCAAAGGATGTCTTCAATAGTCTTTAACAATGCTTCAACAAGGTTTCTCCAATATGTCTTCAATAAACTTCAACAATGTTGGCAACAAGTGTTCAAGAGTGCTTCAATAAATCTACAAAAGTGCTTCAACTATTCTTCAAAAGTGCTCCATCAAATATTCAAAGATGTATTTAGGTCAAAAAGGGGCCCAAAGTATTTTCCACTAAGTTTTGAAGATATGCTTTAAAGAAGGCAAGAGTATACTCATCAAGATATTTTAATTTTTCCTCAAATTTTCTATGTTGGTGACTCCAAGTCTCCTCCCAAATCTTCTTCCTCAAAAAAGGTTCAATTTTTCTCTTAAAATTCCAATATTTGATCCAATGGAGGTAAAAAATTTGAGCTCCAAGTGGCCAATAAATAGTCTGAATCCTCCTCCAAGATATTAGTTCCGCGCTCTACAAAACCCAAAGCCTGATCCTGAAAAGAGACAATGTATAAACCTGGAAGGGTCAAAGTCTAACGTTGAAGTTTTAGGTCTAAAACAGTCACAATCTAAGGCATGGAGGGTTGAAATTTTAGGTTTTAAATAGTCGAAGTTTGAGGCACAGAGGGGCTAAAAAAATAGATTTTCTTTTGTCCTTAGCGCCGAAAAACTGATCCAATCCAAGGGCTGAATAATATTTCCAAGGAGGGTCGAAGTGTAGTATTTGAGGAGGCTAAAAATTCAAACAAATCCAACGCAAATAAAATTAAAAAATACAACCATAATTGTCCAAGAAAAAATAGATCCAAGAAAGCAAGTTAAAAAACAAATTCTTCTTTTAGCTTGCCACCAAGTTCATGAGTTATGAACTTCTTCTCTTCATATCATATTAAACTCTTTGTCTTCCTTGCCTCCTTCGAGTTGGATATATGAAATGGAGGAGCATGAATTCTATTTATAATTGTTAGAACTTGTTTTGAATGGAAATTTCTCTTGGAGAGGGCTGACTTGTGTTGATCTAGGTTCATGTAGGCCGATTTCAAAACCACAATTCTCTAACTTTTAAATTCAATATCTCTTCAAAAAGTAGGAGTTAGAGGGTGAGTAAATACTCATTGGAAAGGGATTTAATTCCTCTACAATACTATGCCACAATATTGTCAAGATGATGTCTCCTTTGACATCAATAAAAATAATTATTCAAACAATATCCCCCTTTGTTATTAATGGAAACAATATCTGCATATACGGCTCCCCTCGACATCGTCATTGTGCTACAAACCATGTCATCATGTTGCTCCCCTTTCATCTTGTTACTCCCCCTATCATATTATCCCCATTTGAAATCAATAGAAAAGGGATGCTATAATGGGATGCAAGAGATATGACCCCCATATTTTGACAAAGATGTTCAAATGATTCTCAAGGTAGGGGTTTTGTGAAAATATTTTCAATTTTCTCCTTAGTGTTGACATACTCCATTTTTATGTTATGATCTGCAACCTGTTCTCAGAGGAAGTGATACTGATTGGGATATTTTTTGTCTTTTAATGCATGATTACATTCTTTGAGAGGTTGATTACACTGATGTTATCATAATAGATGGTGATAGGTTGATTTGTTTCTATGTTGACATCCTTCAAAGCTTCCTTCGTCCATGGTATTTGTGTACAATAATGTGTTGCTGCTATATATTCAGCTTTAGTTGTGGAGATATATATAGATGATTGTTTCTTGCTAATCCAATACACAAGAAAATATCCCAAGAAGAATGCATTCCCACTTGTACTATTTCAATCATCAATGCTTCCTGCCCAATCCTCATCGATATATGTTGTCAAGGTAATATTTTCACTCTTAGGGTACCATATTCCAAAATCAAGAGTGCCTTTCAGGTATCTGAGTATTCTCTTTACAACTAGCGCATGAAATTCCCTAGGGGATGCTTGGAATATTTCCACCATTCCTATTTCTTGTATGATGTCTAGTTGTGAATTTGTCAAATATAAAAGAGCTCCAATCATTGATTTGTAAAGAGTAGCATCCACCATAGGAGATTTGTCATCCTTACTTAGCTTGAAACTAGTAACCATGGGTGTGCTCATGATAGCACATTCTTCCATCCAAAATCACTTAACCGTATCTCTAAGATATTTTTCTTATGCTGTGAACATACTTTCTCTGGTTTGAGTTACTTGAAGTCCAAGAAAGTAATGCAACTCACCAATCATTGAAATTTCAAATTCTTTTGACATATTTTGGGAAAATTTATGACTCATTTCACCATTGTTTCTACCAAAAATTAGATCATCCACGTATAGCAGTGTGATTAACACATTGTATTTGTCAATCTTCATGTAAATATTGCTTCGTGCAACTTCTTTCTTGAAGCCTTTTTGTTGAATATATTGATCAAGTCTAGCGTACGAGGATCTTGGAGATTTTTTTAATCCATACATGGCCTCCTTCAAATTGCAAACAAAATATTTTCTTTCAAATAAGTCAAACCCTTTTGATTGTTCCATGTATACTTCTTCCTTTAGGTAGCTTTTTATAAATGTTGTTTTTACATCCATTTAATATATTTTTAAGCCTTTAGAGCAAGAAAATGAAAAAAAAAATAGTTATAGCTTCTAATCAGGCAACAAGAGTGAAGGTTTCTTCAAATTCAATTCCTTCAATTTGAGAGTGCCCCTTGCACACCAACCTTGCCTTATTTTTGATGATTTCTCCATATTCATTCATTTTGTTCTTATACACCCACTTGGTTCCTATGGAATTTATATCCTTTGGATGAGGTACTAGCTCTCGTTTTCCATTGTTTTCGATTTGATACATCTCTTCTTCCATTTCTTTTATCCAGTGAGGGTCCTTACTTTCTTGAGTGAATTTTTCTAGTTCTATTGTGGATAGTAAGATAATATCATTTATTTTTGTTGCATTCGTCATTTTTCTTCGAGCTTGTATTCCACTATCTACATCACCAATAATTTGATCTTCTCGATGACATTTTTTAACGAAATTTACCCTTGATGGATTTTGAGATGGTTCTTTTTTATTTTACAACTCCTTTTCTTCTTTTGTGACATCTTCTTCTGAATCTCCAAGGATAGGATCTTCTTCACTAATTTCAACTTCTCTTTCGGGAAGAGCCTCATCAATAGTTACATCAATACTTTCAAATATATTTTGCAATTGGTTGTTGTATCATTTGTAGGCCTTGATTCTTGTAGAGTATCCAAGAAATATGCCTTCATCAACCTGAGAATCAAACTTTCCTTGTGAATCGACATTGATCTTAATAAAGCACTTAATTCCATATATTCTAAAATATTTTATTGAAGCAATTCTTCCTTTCCATAATCCATATGGATTTTTTTCACTATCCTCTTGGAGTTGTGCTCTGTTCATAGTGTATATTGCTTCTCTCCAAAACTTAGGTTGTAAATAAACTACAAATAGTATTGTTCTTAAAATATTTTATACGGATATGTTCTTTCTTTCAACCACTTCATTTTATTGTGGAGTCCTAACAACAAATATTTCCTTCTTGATTCCATGTTTTTCATTGAATTCATTGAATTCCTATTAGGTAAATTCTCCACCTCTATCCGTCCTTAAACATTTGATTTTTGACTCACTTTCATTTTCAACTGTTGCTTTGAATGTTTTAAAATATTCTAGTGCTTTTGGCTTAAATATTATGAAAAACACCCACACCATTCTAGTATAATCATCTATAAATAATATAAAGTACATTTTTAATTTTTTTTTTAACTAAGTTCAACCTTCATAATAATATTTGTACTTTTATCAATATTTATTTCATGTAAAAGGAAAAAAGAAGAAAAATAAAATTTATTATTATTATTATTTTCTAATCTGAGCATGTTCTTCATGCTTCTAGGGTTTATTGAGTCAAGAAGAAAAAATTTCATGTGTCAAAGTCCCATTTGGACATTTTGTAACAAAAATAAAAATAATTTTACTTTGAGTAAAAAATAGTCATTTTGTCCAATAAAACCAAGACGACCATACCTTGTCAATTCGGCCTTAAAGAGGCCCTATTAGACCTCCTGGATGGCTATAAAAGGAAGAGGCTTCGACATCATTCACTGGCTCACTCACACACTTCTATTTATGTGAAAGAGAGGAGGAGAAGAAGAAATAAGGCCTAAGAGAGAGAGAAGAATCCAAGGAAAGATGAAAGATCGAATTTTTGTTTTTTTTCTCCACAGGGCTACTCTGTGAATTATAGGGTTGAATTTCTAATTCTGAAAAAGTGTTGGGGAAATTTTTTTTCTTTGAAGGTGCTGGGGAAACTCTTGCTAAGGTTTTGGGGCAACTCTGCAAAGTTGCAAGTCTGGAATTTCTGACTCAAAGAGGTTTGACTAGCTTTGATTCTTGTTGAATTGGTTTGGTTGGTGGAGATTTGAAGGAGGGTTGACTTGATTCCTTGTGGAGTTCTTGGTCTTTGGTTTTGGATGTCTCACTTTGATCTGATTCTATAAGAGGCTAATTTGTTCCGTTTTTCCCTGGCTTGGAGCCTATATCTTGTGGTATCTATCTATTGTGATCTTCATGCACTTTATATTTTCCATAATTTCTTGATGAAGAAGATATGATAAAATAATAAAATCCAACAAACACTCACAAGTAATTATCAAGTAATATGAATCCACCCTAATCTATAATCATATTGATTTCTCAACATGGTATCATAGCTAAGGTGAAGGAAGAACAACTTGAGGATCACTTTTGTTGGCACTCTTATTGGAAGACATTATTGAAGTAGTTATCTATGTTATCTCTCCCTCTCCAATGGAAAGATATATGATGAACAGTCTCAAGACTCTTGGGATTCTCCTTGAAACTATGAAAGGTTTCATCATAAAGTTTATCTCTAAGCTATATAAAGGAGTCATGGATGGAATTTTTTATTATTCTGTTATCGATTCATTTGTAGATGATAGTACATGGGTTATCGATAATGGGGTTATAGTCATATGATAGGGGAACGTGATCAACTCAAGACTCTATCAAAAGGGAACTCTTCTCAACCAGTGGAACTTGGAGACAATAATAGATACTTAGTCAAAGGGATTGGATCTACCTCCTTGGAGCTCGAAACCAGTGGGAATATTCAGCTCAATGATACGCTCAATGTTCTAGGTTTGAAAAAGAACTTACTTTATATCTCTTGCTTACAAGATAAAGGTGATAGGGTTTAATTTGTTGATCGAAAATTTATTGTGTGGTTTAAGGGATCTAGTATTGAAAATGCTAAGGCTATTGGGATTCGTGAGGGGAGGTTGTTTAGACTTCTAACACCTCCTCCTCAAGCTCTAGTAAATTTAGATATCAACCCTATTGAATTATGCCATAGAAGGTATGGTCACCTTCATTACAATATATTGTCATCATTGAATCATACGATTATTGGTATTCCCAAACTGATAGAAGATCATGAAGGAGTCTATAAGGGATGTGATCCAGGTGGATATCAGTGGCCACCCACCTATTCCATTTGGACCCGCACCATCAATTCTTTCAGTCTTTCACGTCCAACAGCTTACTATTTTTAACGAGTTTTTGGGTCCTACACTCCCGAAGCCGTTATGGGGCCTAATGATCCAGGTGGATATTAGTGGCCACCCACCTATTCCATTTGAACCCCCACCATCAGTTCTTTCAGTTTTTAAGTTTTAGAACAACTTACTATTTTTAGTAGTTTTTCGGGTCCTGAACTTCTGGAGTTGTTTTGAGGCCCTAAACGACGTTTTTTGGGAAAACCGAGAGCAACATGGGTCCATAGACCGATGTTTCTCACACCAAAAGTTCTAGTCCTTGGCAAGATATTTATAACAAGCTATTGAGCGTGTCAAACGAAGATCAGATGCCAAAGTTAGGTCCCTGGGAAGTTGAAACAACAATTTACCCAAACGGGACCCACAGTTTTGGCGCTTCATCTCCTTGGGTTAGGTTTTTGGATGTTTAGGGTTTTACATTGTTTCTCAACAACAAATAGGTATTCAAGCCTCATTGTAACACAGTGGAGGGGCTTGTAGCTATCACATCTCTTCTCAGGGATACGCTACTAGTGCCCTCGCCCGCTCATTTCCATTATTCCTGTAAGCATGTTTTAGTCATTTGTTTTGTAACACAGTTCAGGGGAATGTAGTCGCCACATCTCTTCTCAGAGATAAGCCTACCAGTGCCCTAGATATTTAATTACATTATGTTTGTAATCACATTTCAGTCATTTGATTTTAATAAAAGGAAGCATTATTTCCACTGCATCTCTGTGTTTTGTTATAGGGGGGCGATAGCCCCCTCTGTATGTCGCGTCGGGCACAGCAGGGGGGCGGAAGCCCCCCCTGTTCGGGTTCTAGGGCAGTGCCTCGGGGAATTTTTTTTGGACCCTATTTTTCAGTGGGCGGACCCACCCATGGTTTTGTGCATGGGTTTGCACATGGTTTTGGGGCATGATGGTTTTCGGCCCTTGCTATTTTTTAGATCCAGTCAAGGGAACTACGGTTATATTCTAATACAGGGTTAATGGATTGGGGTTTATGTATGCTTCGACATGTATATATATGTGTTGTAACACTAAAATGAATATAATGAAAAATCAAGCTGGTAGTCCCGATTTGGGATCCAGGGGAAATTCTCTCTGTATATCTGTTTTATGTTTTATGCTCTCGCTATTGTTTATTTTCTGTTTTAATATTCGTTTGTATATAATTTATGTACAGGGTTAAAACCTACATATTTATGGTTATATGTGTATTCTATTGCGTTCTTGCATAAATCATATCTATGTTTGTCATGTTTCTGGGTCATCCACAAACCCACACTTCATCGAAGTCCATTTTCTAGGCCACACACTATCAGTATCACAGTTGGTCACAAGAATTGGGGTATCTCTATCCTCAGATCTTCGTTCATCACGGTTATGGGTTAACCTCAAAACCCCCTTCTCTTCAGTGGATATTCATATTCAATAAGGGCTTCTCAGGAGGGAACTTCATGCAATGGAGACCATTGCTTCTTAAGGAGGGAGGAATGATTTGAATGAAAAGTGGCCTACACCCATGGTATTCATCCACCCATGATATTTATCTGCCCATGGTATTGTAAGTGACATTTATCCATGGTATTCATTCACCTATGGTATTCATCCACACATGGAATTTACCCATGGTATTGTAAGTGGTATCGACCCATGGTATTGGCCCATGGTATCTACCCATGGTATTGTAACTCAAAAAAAGGCTATAAATAAAAAGTCTCAATTTGTAAAAGGACAGATTGTCCACCACAATGTGACTTCTATAGTTATTCTCCGTTTTAATAAAAAGTTTCTTTGTACTTTTATTTACTGTGTGTTCTTCTCTCTTTTTTTTTTTTTGGCATTGTAATTTTGCTGATCTTGTTAGATCCATTTCAATTTTTTAGATCTTGGGGGGCCTCCCCCCAAGATCTGGATTAGGATGTGATCTTGGAAAGAATGTGAAGAAACCATTTTTTAGTAGTGACATAAGATCCAAGGAAATTTTGGATCGCATACATTCTGATGTTTGTGGACCTATGGCAAAAAGTCACTTGGTGGTCATCAATACTGTGTAACATTAATTTATGATCACTATAGAAAGACTTGGATATAACTCCTAAAGTCTAAGGATGAAGTACTGAGAAATTTCAAGAGCTCAAGGAAGAAATGAAAAATTTGACAAAAAGAAAGATTAGATAACGGTGGAGAATATACTTCCAGATAACTTGTGGCTTTTTTCAAGGAATAAGGAATTAAGAGGGAGTTAATAGATCCCTAAAATAATCAATAGAATGGTGTGGCTGAAAGGAAGAACTAATCCATTGAAGAATGTGTTAGATCCTTGGTACATGATCAAGACCTTCCCAAGCTCTTATCGAGAGAAGCTTTTGTAACAACAATATATATACAAAATCAAAGACCTCATTGAATTCTTAATGACATGACCCCAAACGAAGAATTCACAGGAAAGAAGCCAAGTGTTGATCATCTTCAACTTTTTGGATGTATCGTGTATACATTCACATTCCCAAGGACAAAAGGAAGAAGTTGGACCCTATATGTATAAGAGGATATATAATTTCATCAAAAGCTTATAGATTCTACATCAAGTAAGATCGATGTATTGAAGTTAGAAGAGATTTTATTATTAACGAAATAATTACATATAACAAGTCAAGGACATTCCTATTGATATTGATGAGGAGGAAGAACCCATATTTGTAAATGAAGAATCTTCAAGGCATGAAAATACTCTAGAACCTACAACCAATCATGAATAATTTGACAGACCAAGTGAACCCGTGCAATAAGTCATCATCCTAGAAACTTAGAAAAGGCCAACTTGGTTAAGAAAAACCATACAGGAAGTCGAAGGACATGTGGAAAATAAAGGAACATTCAAAGAAATCAATAATCCTAAGATCATCTTACATGACTAAACTTATTGAAGCAAAACCTGGCACTTATGAGCAGGAAGTCGAACATCAAGAATGGAAGAATTCAATGTAGGAAGAATACTAGTCTATAATGAAGAATGATGTTTGGGAATTTTCTCCTAGACCTAAAGGAAAATATGTCGTAACCTCCAAATGGGTGTACATTATCAAACATGCAGATGATGGAAGCATTAACAAGTATAAGGCAAGGTTTGTGACAAGAGGATTTTCTCAACAAGTTCAAGGAATCAATTATGAAGAAATTTTTGCTCCAATGACATCATATATAACCATTAGACCACTCATTTGTATCATTTCTACTATGGGATGGAACATCCATCAAATGGACGTAAAGACGTCCTTTTTGAATGGGACAATTGATGAAGAAGTTTACATTAAGTAGCCCTATGGATTTGAAGTTCATGATAAGGAAACAAACGTTTGGAGGTTGAAGAAGGCTCTATATGGCTTGAAGCAAGCACCTAAAGCATGATATGCCAGGATGAATGCATATCTATTAAGACTTGTTTTTGTCAAAAGTTTTGCAGATCTTATTCACTACATCAAGGTGGTTAAGAATGAACTTGCGATCATACTACTATTTGTGGATGACCTAATAATAACAGGTGTGGAACATTTTATTCAAAAATGCAAGAAGAAACTTGCAGTTGAGTTTGATATGAAGGACCTTGGACTAATGAAAAACTACTTGGGATTAGAAGTATGGAAGAAACTTGGTGGGATCTATCTTTGTCAAAGGAAATATGTGATCAAGGTATTGAAAAAGTTTGGTATGATGGATAGTAAATCGATGATAACTCAAATTATCACTCATTTGAAAAAGTTAGGGAGTTTAGATTCAAGCCTTGTTGATCCAACATCTTACCAAAAATTCATTGGCTCCTTCATGTACCTTGTGAACACCTAGACGAACATATGTTTTGAAGTAAAAATTCTTATTCAATTCCAAATGGATCCAAGGAATGATCATTGGATAAAAAGTAAACATACTTTGAGATATCTTCGTGGGACTATACATCGTTGTCTGAGATATGTTGGTAATGAGAGAAAATTATTGGTCTATATAGATTTAGATTGGGGAGGTAGTGATGCAAATGGAAAGAGCACTACTAAGTGTATGTTTTAGTTTGGGATCTTATATCTCATGGATTAGCAAAAAACAAGATTCAGTTGCATTGAGCAGTGTTGAAGCTAAATGTATAATAGAAAGTGAAGTTGGTAGAGAACTTGTTTGGCTCATAAAGTTTCTTTCAGATTTGTTTGAAGGACCTTTGGAGCCTATCATTTTACATTGTAAGAACCAAAGTTTAATAAGGTCGAAAAAAGACCCATTTTTTCATGCTAGGGCAAAGCATATTAATAAGTGCCACTATATTCGAATCTTGGTACAAGATGGGTTTGTGAAGCTACACTACATTTCCACAGATGAAAATCTAATTGACATCTTGACGAAGTATCTTCCAAATAAGAAGCTTGAGTATTTGAGATACAAGCTTAGACTTGTGAATATATCCTCCCCAGTTGAGAGGGAGTGATGAGGGACATTGTATTCTCCATGTGTCATGTACTGCGCTAGGACTAACAATCGTAATTCTAGTGAAGGAATTAATTGGTAGACTAAAGGATTTCATAAGCATCTAGGACCAATACTTCTCGAGGGTTGGGAATTCAAGAGAGAAGTAGTCCCGAGGACTAATACTCTTTGAGAATGATGTAGGGCATCCAAAATAATATTAGTGAAAGAGGACAAATATTATTTGAGGATTGGAAATCCAAGATAATAATAGCCCTATAAGGACATAGTTAGTGAACATCCGGATGGGGTATGTGCCTTTAGAGGCGATGGTTGTGGCATCCAAATGTAATCCTCCCAACATTATGCTCTAATCTAGTGGAGAGTTATAGATTGCTAGTCAAGGTCTTGCTTCATCGTATATTGACAATGTTAGTTATGATGATGATGCTTGAATATCCTTATCATTCCACTCTTCTTATGAGAATATTTCAATTTTAGTATCCTTGTATCTCATTGTGTAATTATGAAGAGATCCCTACTTAAGATGGAGAGTTGAAAAATGTAAATAGTGTTGGACATTGGGTTCAACGCTTCCCATGTGTTTCGTGACGTGGACTAACCGCCTCTTGTGGATCCTAACTATGGTGATTGTAGCAGAGACTAACGCCTGCGAGTTTTGGTCTAATGATAATCGTGATTCCAAAAAATAGGTCCAGTATTCATAATTTTCTTTGTACTTGTATCAATATGTATTTCATATAAAAATAAAAAAGAAGAAAAAAAATTGTATTATTATTATTATTTTATATTCAAAGCATGTTCTTCATCCTTCTAGGATTTATTGAATCAAGAAGAAAATTTTTCATGTGTCAAAGTACCATTTGGACAATTGGTAACAAGAAGAAAAGAAAAGAAAACTGAGTGAAAAGGAGTAATTTTGTCCCACAAGACCAATTTGGCTCTGCCTTGTCAAGTTGGCCTTGAAGTGGCCCTATTCAACCTCCTAGATGGATATAAAAGGAAGATACTTCAGCCCCATTTTCTCACTCACTCACACACTTTGATTTCTATGCGAGAGAGAACAAGAAGAAGAGTGAAGGCCTAAGAGAGAGAGAGAAGAATCCAAGGAAAGAAGAAAGATTGAATTTTTTCTTCTTTTTTTCCATAAGTGCAAAGTTGTTGGGATTACCATGTGAATTACATGGCTAGATTTTAAGATTATCTCATGAGATATTCTAAGTGTGAAAAGATTATGCTTGAGTCATTATACATACAATGCCTTTTGTGTTTTTTCCTTTCCATTGACGAGACTCGCTGCGCCTTTACTAGCAATTTTTGTAGATCCACTACCAAAATTCACATTTCCATCTTTCTTGTTTAGTGATATGAACTTATTCTGATCACCAATCATGTGCCTAGAACATCCACTATCTACAAACCATTTTTTTTCCTCATTTTGTGCAAACAAAGCTAGGAAAAACTTTTCAGGGGTGGATTATCTAGTCTTCCTTCTCCATGCCCTTTATCTTGGTTCTAGTGGACAATTTTGTGCTTCATTACCTGGATTATTGCATTTGGAGCATTCTAGACTATATTTTGAAACAAGAGTAAATAAATTGTAAGTCTTGACCTAGTTTTGTATCCTTGAATCAATAGTCTTATTTTGGTAATTGGTCCCATACTTTCTTGATTCAACATTATTACATCCATAAGCCTTGCAATGTTTAACTTGATGACCATTTTTTTTACAAAGAAAACAATAACCAGGGAAAATAGTTTGATACATGTTAGTATAATCTTGTCTTGATGTGACTTTCATTTATGGATAAGAAAACTTATCATTCCTTGGATTATTGTGAGGAGGTCCCTTTGGTGTGTTGAACTACTTCTCACTTCTTGGATGGTTGTGAATAACATCAACATAGCTTCTTGGTTCTTCTTCATGATGGATACTACTGTTCTCTTTTGAATTAGAGGATTCACTTGTATATCCAATTCTTAATTTGTCATGTTGTGGTCTTTGAGTGTTGAGGATGACATCTAGGTTTTGAGAACTTTTCAAGCTTTTTTTGACCTTATCTAATTCCCTTTGTAGAGATAAAATTCCATCTTCTAATATCTCGCAAGTCTCTTCCTTTTCCCTTATATTCTTGTTCAATACTTCTTCTATCATTTTTTATTATTCTTTTTTAATTTTGAGAGAGATTATTTCTTGTGATAACTTTCCATTATTTTTCCTTAGTTTTTCATTCTCTTCAATGGCAATAATCAACAATTCATCCACATTTCCTTCTTCAGGTTTAT
Organism: Pinus albicaulis; assembly: GCA_034641835.2. Lineage (NCBI taxonomy): Eukaryota > Viridiplantae > Streptophyta > Pinopsida > Pinales > Pinaceae > Pinus > Pinus albicaulis. Next base: position 269,464,169 of record CM076569.1, on the reverse strand, counting down.
ATGTGCCATATGTGAATGCCATGAATAATACTTCTTTGTTTCCTGCATAATCATCATCTTCAACAAAATCATAACTATCTTTCTTAGAGAAGAAATTTCTTTTGCTTGAACCTTTCTTCTTAAATGTTCTTTTCTTAGGCTAATCTTTATCAAAATCATCATTGTATTGTTTAGAGAAGTTATTTTTTTTAACCATTATTTTTGAAAGACCTTCTTTTAGGTTCATCTTCATCATCATTGTCATCGTTTAAAGGACACTTTACAACGTAATGTCCTATTTTCCCACATTTAAAACAAATGATAGGGTACTTACCTTTGAGTTTGGATCTGTTCATCAACTTATTAACAAATTGCTTCAATTTTGTTTCAATATCAAAATCATCGCCATTGCAATTGCAGATCTTCCCCTTCCTTGATGTTTTTGATGCTTTGAAAGCAACTAGTTTGTGAGTTTAATTTCATGTTCTCATTTCATATGCAATAATAATTCCATGAAGCTCATCCATTTTCAAGTCATCCAAGTCTTTCAATTATTTTATGGCACTAATTTTGGCATCAAAGCGATCTAGAAGTAATAGAATTTTCTGGAAAATTTTCTTCTTTTGATGTCTTCACCTAGTCTTTTGAGATAATTGACAACTTCATCTACTCGGGGAAAGTAAGCAACAATGTATTATTCTTCATTCATTTTGATACTTTCAAACTTCCTTATAAATGTTTGGAGCTTTGCATTCTTGAATTTATAATCTCCTTCGTAGAAGCTAATGACCTTGTCCTACATCTCTTTGGTTGTTTTAATATTCATCACTTTAGTGAATTTTGAATCTGATAGACCACTTGTTATAAAATTCAAAGCCTTTGCATTTTCCACATATGCTTTATTCTCGTGATGATCTATTGTAAGAGGAGATGGGATCTTGTATCCATCTGTGAAATATTTCCAAACTTAAACTCCAAAAGACATTAAGTAGAACTTCATTCTAACTTTCCAAAATGTTAAATTTGTTCCATCAAATTAGGGGACCATAAAATCCTTACTAGCCATTGTGATTAAAAAAATCCTTCTTCCAATTATTACGTTGTTATTTGAAGAAGATGACTCTTATTCCAATTGTTGGAAATACCATGAGGAGGATTGAATCAATATTTCTTTCAATTGTTATTTTATTCCAGTTAATATTTTTATCAAAAAATAACCCAAAAAAAAGAGATAGAACAAAAATAATTTTATTGATCAAAATAAATAAGACTCTAATCCATTTTACAACAAATTAGGCTTTAACATGTACAAAAAAAACTTTGACCTTTTCAAGGTTCCAGCCTTGAAGAAATCTAAGCTCCTACCTAGTCAAATTGAGGACTCCAATCATCTCAACAATTCCAAGCTCCAACTTGGTAAAAAATGAGGAATCCAATTCTCTAAAAAATTCCAAGCTCCAACTTGTTCAAAACAAAAATTTACGAGAGATACTTACTTCAAAAATTCTACAAAATATATTCATTAATGCTCCAATACTACCTTCAATAATGCTTCAACAAGGTTTCTCCAAAGGATGTCTTCAATAGGCTTTAACAATGCTTAAACAAGGTTTCTCCAAATATGTCTTCAATAAACTTTGACAATGCATCAACAAGTGTTCAATACTTCTTCAACAAATATACAAAAATGCTTCAGCTAGTCTTTAAAAATGATCCATAAAATATTCAAAGATGTCTTTAGGTCTAAAAGGGGCCCAAATTTTGTTTAAACAAAGCTGTGAATATCTCCTTTAAAGAAGGCAAGAGTATACTCATCAATATGCTTTAAATTTTCCTCAAATATCTTGCGTTGGTGACTCCAAGTATGCTCCCAAATATGCTTCCTCAAAGAAGTTTGAAGTTTTCTCTTGAGCTCCAAGTGTCCAAGAAATATACCTAATATTCCTCCAAGATCTTAGTTTTGTTCTCTACAAATCCCAAGACTTGGTCCTGAAAAGAGCCGAGGTATGAACCCGGAAGAGTCAAATTATGAGGCCAAAGTTTCAGGTCTAAAATAACCATGGTATAAGGCACGAAGGGCCAAAATTTTAGGCCAAAATGTTAGGTCTGAAACAACTAAAATCTTAGGCACAGAGTTTGAAATAAAATATTCGATTATGTCCTTATGGCCAAAAAAATTGATCCAAACAAAGGGTTGAATTCTATTTCCAAGGAGAGTATAAGTGTATTCTTTGAGGATGATAAAAATTCAAAGGAATCCAACACAAAGAAGCTTCAAAAATATAATTGGAATTCTCCAAGAAAAAACAAATCCAAGAAACCAAGTCCAAAAATAAATTCTTCTTTTACCTTGACACCAAGTTCATGAGTTATGGACTTCTTCTCTTCACTTTAGATAGAACTCTTTGTCTTCCTTTCCTTGGCCAAGTTTGATAGATGAAATGGAGGAGCATGGATTCTATTTATACTTGTTCAAACCTATTTTGAATGGGCATGTATCTTGGAGAGGGTCAACTTGTGTTCATGTAGGCTCATGTAGGCCGACATCAAAACCATGATTCTCTAACTTGTAAATTAAATATCTCTTAAATGAGTAGGAGTTAGAGGGTGAGAAAATGCTCATTTAAAAGGGATTGAAGTCCTCTATAAGACTATGCCAAAATATTCTCGAGATGGCATATCCTTTGACATTAATAACAATAATTATTCCAACATTAACAACCCTAGTATAGAAACTCATACCTCCATATACCCACTGCACAAGGAAGACTTCTTATATTTATTATATCAACCCTATTTTCATCTTCAATCAGATAAAAAAAAATTGAATATGAGCCTTTATTCAAGTCATGTAAGAGCCTCATACAAGGACTGAAATTTCTATGGAAGTACCTTAGTTAAGGGTTGAAACATGTTTCTCAATCAAGCTAACAATATTCATTAGGAACTCGGTTGAACCTAAGAATATGTACCTAAAATATATCCTCATAACAATCTTTCAAGAACTCAGTTTTGATGCCTCATATTCCATTAAAATATGCTCTTATTAGCTTCGGAAATTCCCTCAAGGATAGTAAAAATTGTGCCTCGGGAAGTGTAAAAAGTCACAATGTATATGTTGGAAATACTGGGGGGGGGGGGTGAATTAATATTTCTTACAATTAGCACTTTTTAAAAATTTTCAGAGAATAAGTTAATCTTCAATTATTCTTGATGTTTATCCAGTAACAACAGTAAACAATAAAACATAATAGGCACACAAAGTTTAGGTGGAAAACCCCCTCTGGGTCAAAAACCACAGAACGTTTTTCTAATAAATTCTTTAATCTTTAGCCGCAACTAAAATAAAAGGTACAACTTCCTAGAATTCTAGAAAAGCATTATTCTCCATCTCCCACTGGAAGGACACCCCAACGCCCTGGTTTCTTCAGTAGTCAACTGAATAGATGCCCCGACATCCTAGACCAACCTACCACTCTAAAGTGTTCATAGGCTCCAACCTTTACGTGACTTCATGCACCAACCTAGCACCTACCTACCACCCTATAATGATCATAAATAAGACAAGGGTGTGGACTCACGTACCAGGGAAAATGATCCATGATACAATATGATTCACATTGATTTTCTTGAACTAGACCAATCACCCAATCACACTATGACCTGCAACCCAACCATAACATTATCCAACAATGACACTTATACCTCCCAACAATGCCTCTCCAACTCTAGGCAGATTGACTCTTTTACAATAATGACTCTTTTACAATTTTACAATGATTATTTTTACAATACTGACTTTTGACACAACCTGATACTTTACTTGACACTGCTTCTTTGAACACTAGCAGCTGCTAAGGTATTTTTGTGCTTGCTTCAAGTAATGGTACTTTGGAGTTGCATTGTCCTTCTAGTATGTGTTTGAGTTGTCCTATTGTGTCCTCCTTCCTGCACATGCAAGACCCAAACCAATATACAAAAAAAATACTTACATTGTCCTATAAAACATATGTTAGAGAAATATTTAAAATTCAAATGTAAATACGTTCAACATTTATGAACAAAACCCAATCAAGCACACTATAAAGTACTTACATTTTCCTGCAAAAACACATGCCAGAGATGATATTCAAATTAAAATCCAAACATTAATCATACATACCTTATTGTATCAAACTTACCATTGATTGTTGATGTGTTTTCCTTCATGCAATGATCCTTGAATGCATATTTTTCTTTCCTTCTAGAATCTCGATATTGAATCTGTTGTATCTGTGTAATTTCAGATCTCTACGGTCTGAAATTTCGTCCTGTGATATCTCTCTAAGTCGTCTTTCCAACCTCGTAAGTCTTATAAACATTGGATTCTTTAAGAAAAATTTATTCCCAATCTCCTACGATTACCTCATTATAGAATGGTTCATTACAGCAAACGTGTACAAAGTGCCACGTGTCACTATTTCAATCTTTGGTCCTGGAAATGATACAAAAAAACTAAATCCCGTCCTCTTTCTATCACTTTTTACTAAATTTTAATCTCATTCTCAGAGAGAAATTTATGACAATTTTCCCAAGATCACTTATTTGACATGAAATTCTGGAGCCTACAAAAATTATAACTTCCTTAGATCATATCTCTGAAACTATAGCAAACCAATATCTGAAATTCAGATAAGAGCTTCATTAGGATTTTTCCCAAATGAGTTTTTAGTTTCAAAATTTTAAGCTTCACATAAAATAAGATATAGCGAAGATACCACGATGACCTGTTATAAGTAGCGAAATCCTTACATGAGGAGGATATGAGGGTCACAATTTATATAAATGCTTAGGTTGAGAGGGTATTAAAAAAGTGAACATTGGAGGGATTTTAGGAGCTTAAAAAATTATTAATTATTGATAATTCAATGACCACAACCAATTATTAGTGTCATGCCACAACCCCATGGGGTTTTAGCCCACTAACTGGGGTTACTAACTTCAAACATGAATATCTCTCAAACCATGAAGAATTACGTTTCATGCCATATATCAACAGAAACATATTAACAAGTAGAAACCATCCAAAATATCATTGACTAGGAATAGTGTAATTTTTCAAGTCAAAATTCCTATGCAAGATCGGGGTAGCCCCTGGTGTTGCTTGGGTTGACATCAATGACAACCACTGATCAAAAGTATAAGCCTCAGGGAGGTGCTTCTCAAGCTCAAAATAATCTTCCTTAGAAGGTCTGCCACGATCCTATGATTTTCCATAGAATTTGGGTTTGTATTTGCCTAAAAAATCCACAGATTCAACTCTCTCTTTGCCTTGAGAAAGCCATAGTTTGGGTTTGTATCTACCTTAATAAATCCACAATTAAAGTCTATATTTTCCCCAAGAAAGACATAAATAGAGGTCAAAATTTATCTCAAAATAGTGGCCTTGGAACAAGTTGAAAATGCCTCAATACAGGGTCAAAACATGCCTATGAAATTTCTATTAAACTTGCTTCAGGGAGGATAAATTGTACCATAGATAATCCCAAAAGAAAAAAAAGTTAAAAAATATTTTCAAAAACGTCATGCAGAGAATACTCCTTGGAGTTTTGGCCTTATTCAATAGATCTTCAATGAGCTCAGAGCCTCAGTCAATTTCAACGAATTCCTTGGTCATACCATGCCATGAATTGATGTGATTTATGCTCCATGACTGGGAAATATATAGTGTTTGGAGGGAGCCCTATATTGGGGCTGACTTGAAAAAATTATAATATTTTTCCTTTTCAAAAGGCACATCTAAATCAGATCTAACTTTAAGGAGGAAATCTAACCTGAACAGGAAGACTTAGTCAAAATAATGAATATTTTTTTGTCTTCCATTATCTTCTACCAAGGTCGGTTTGGACACATAGATTTAGGCTAATTTAAATCATAGTCTTGACCTTCTTGTAGGGGCATCAATAAACATTTAAAGGCCATGAATTTTTGGGGTAATATTCTGTTGATAAACCCATCCATTGGGCCAAAAAATTTAAATTAGATCTTTTTACAATCATGAAGACCCACATGGCATGTCACTTATCAAATGAAACAACATGATGAGGGATGCCAATATAGAGTGGTCTTATATCCAAATTCAATTTATTTCTCATGCATATCATCAAAAAAATGTGTTTGCATTATGAATAATGTGTTTCCCTTGATGTTAACTTGGATTTTAACTTTGTTCATGATCTTGTCACATTATGTCATCAAGGTCTTGTCACAATATGAAACTATTGGTAAGTGTGCAAAATTGATGTGTCTATCTAGGTCATGGAAGGAGGATGATTCTCAATGATTGTAGAGGAGTTTCATGAGTCTTGATGATTAAATATGAGTAACAATTGCCCACATAAGGTCTGGATTAGTTGTAGGAGGTTTGTAGTTTCTTGAAAGTGAATAAAACTAAGATAACACAAGTGATTGATTGAGCATGAATTACTAATGATTATAAGAGGTTGATGAGGTTTTTTATGTGTTATTGAAGCCTTGTCAAGGCTTGACAAGACCCATAGGTGTTGAAGAAGGCATGCGAGAAGTTGGAATAAGTTTAAGTGAAGTTTGACTGAGGATTGACAGGGTTTTGGCTTTTAGACAGGGTAACACAAATTTTTTATGTAGGAGGTGTGTTATATCCAAGGGTAATGTAGATTTAATGTCCAATATAAGTGTTACTAAATCTCTTCCCAAAAGGAGAGGCATTGTTACTTCATGTAAGTTTTGAAAAATAAAAATCCTTCAGCTAAACCATGGATTTGCCCAAGTTATTCATGTGCGGAAGGTCAAGTAGCATCTATTTTATTACGTCAATTATTACCATCAACAAATCCCTTGGATTTTTCTATGGTATTGGAAAGAAAAATATGATATAAAGGGACAAGGAGGTGGCTGAACCATGTGTACATTTTTTATGAGTTATTCATTTTTATTTGTTCTGAAACAACTATGCACCAAGGCGCAGGGACGAGGTCTTGCATTGAGATGTATGAGGGAAAGTAGATAATCTTATATGATTTATGTATTACAGGTGTAATGGAGGGAAAATGAGTATGCTTGTGCTCTTTCTAACAAATGTAGGATAAAGGGAAAAAGTTATTGTTTACTTATATATGCATATGGCTTACTGAATAGTGATTGAATATGAAGGGCAAAGACTTATATGATAAAATGAGAATATGTCTATAGAATAGTTTCTTCCATTGCATTGTTATTTGTCTTGATAATATATGGTCTTAATGTTTGCAGAAAGGAGTTATGCAGAGACTATTATGAGGGTGTTTGCAGAAAAGTTCTCTACTATCTTTTTTCATTGATGTTAGGATATACATCATGTATGTGTGACATAGGATTGTTCATATATGTTTTTTCTTACTCTCGAATGGTTGATTTTCTAACAGAGAGATCCATAACCTAAGGTGGAGTTTTATATGCAAAGAATGTAATGAATTGTTTTGTTGCAGTGATAGTGAGACTTTTTTGTTTGATTGATGACATTGTATGCTGAATTTAGAGGTCGTATGTCCTGTTGACTAGTATGCTAGAAATGACTTGAATGATGTATGCAGAGATCATCGTATGCAAAGACCTGTGTGATATAATTTTGTATTAAGAGATGGTTCATGTTTTAGTGGCAACAATATCATGGATTGATAAGATATTCATACGTTATTGACCTTAGATCAGTGATAGAGATTTATGGGAAAATTTTTATTTATGGACTTGATATATAGGTTGTTTTTATTTGTCCTTTTCCCATATTGCAGAGACTGGTTATTGTGTACTTGAGTTTTTATGTATGTCTGATTGTGGAAGGCTTGATAATGTTCATTGAAAGGTTTTTGAGATAGTCTTGGATGATTGGTTTTTATACTTAAGATCTAATGTTATGGTTGGATATGAACATTGATGAGAAAACTTATATATTGTAGAGAAAGAGCATTATTCTCATATTTCTTCTACTTAGCTCATGAGTTAGATGTTTCCAGCACTTGACATTTTGGTACAGCTAGGGTATTTTCTACAAAGAGGTGTTGCAGAATTGTCACATGTTTGTTGAGATGTATTGAACTATGGTTGCATTGAGTTACCAAATGGACCTTGTTGCACATTCATAGATAATATTTTTGTAGATAGGGCTTGGAATTATTTAGAGTTTATATTGACGATTGAGTACAAAACTTGATGCTAATAGGTTTTATGGCAAGTTTCCTTGATACAATGAGTGTGATCGATGATTGATGATGTATTTGATGTTGATTTTCAAGGATGTCTTATTGATTGTGTTAATGGATGAGATTTGTTTCTGAACTAAGTATATGGTATTTTGAATTTGATGAACTATAGTTTTATGAAATTTTGGGTTTGATGATTTAATTGATTAGATATTTATTGCAAAGTGTTTGGACAAATTTTTTGATTCATCAATGTTTTTTTCAGAGAGGTTATTGGTATCTTGGTATTCAATTATTAAAATTGAGTATATTTTTGGTTGTGGATCTAGTTTGAAAATTGGATGAAATGTGGCCTACAAATTTTGGTTTAGTTTGAGTCGAGTGGATACAATGTGAAATATTTTGAAACGTGGTCCACAAAGGGACTGAGGGTTGGAGCCTTTAGTGAGGGAGTGGTAGCTTCCTTCTAGAAATGTCTGGTAAAATTGATTAGGGAGTAGGAGGTTCCTTCCAGTCAGAGCTAAAGGAACTAGAGGATTTGGTAGCTTCCAGTAGGTAGCAATTTGCATACTATTAATAATTTGCGACAATGCAAGATGTAACAATATTTTTATTTATAATAAAAAGAAGAAGCATAGACAACAAAAAAATTGATTTTCTCCCAATTGGGTTTCCACCTAAAATACGGTGTCCCTATGTGTTGACTATGTGTTGCATTCCTATGGTCTTATGTTTAATGTTGCTCGTGGTTTACTGAATATGCCTAGATCTATAATAAATTGTACTGCTAATGAAATAATGGGTCAAATAAATTTGAAAATGAAAGCATAAAGTAAGCACAATTTGATTAGGCATGAAACACTAGTTCACCCCCTCTCTCAGTATTTCTAACAATTGAAATCAGAGCATGTATCTCTAGTAAATCTTAACCACTTTAGAGTATATGAGGGACCTGTTGAAGCCTCGAAAATTGTTGCAACAACATTGGGGGATAACCACCTAGTTCGGACCTTAATACAACTCCTTTTTCATTTATGATAGTGGCTCTGATTGGTTTAACTAGGTCCGGTTACCTTTTCCCTATCGCTATTGGTTTACGATGTATCTTTAACTACCAATAGATAGGGATATCAGATCACTTCTTCTCGCTGATCGGGCAAGAGAATGACCCTTAAGCTGATTTGGGTTCAGCCAAGCCACAACTAAAATTTTGCCTCTTTGAGAAGAGGGCTTAAAAGAATGTAGAACTTAATCTAAATGCAAAATTATTCTATAATGCAAGCAAAATAAACTAATCTAAATCCTATCTCAATTAGGTAGATATAGATCTAACCCAACTAAGAGCAAGATAATTAAATAATGAGAATTTAAATATGTCTGGCTTTAAATTAATGTCAAGCTAATGAAGAAATTCAATTTAGCTCACATTTGTGAATACCAAAACACATCCTATTGAGACCATTTAACTGAAATAATAAACCAACAACACTCCTGAAGAAATTCACAAAAATGATATTGATTATCAAAACAGTCGAGCCAATAATTAAACAAATAACATGTGGAAGAAATTCGCAACACATTACTATTTAATAAATCAGTTTTATAAGACAGATTTCTGAGTAAATAGTTACTCAGAAATCAGAGTTTAATTCATAAGAGCAGAGATACATAACAATTTGAGACAAATTATCCATATCAACAGAGATGCATAAACATGAATAAAATGAAACAACAATTTTATTATCATAAAATTGAAACTAGTATTTGATACAGAAATGCCAAAAATACCAGTTAATTGAATCCGCTTCTCTAATCCTGGTCTCTAACAGTACTTTACATTACTTGAATTTCTGCTTTCAAAACTAGAGCTGCAGAAATGCAAACTCTGTCCATCATACATAATTCAAGATATAAAGAAAAAACCCTCAATAATGTTCAGATCTGAAATTTTTTCTCCTCCCTTTTATAATTCTAGATTCCTATAACAGAAATGCTTTTTAGAAGTCCAGAATTGCAGAGGAGATCAATCCTTTTTACATTTTTCAATCTACAATTTATAATCTTTCCAAAAGTATTTTGAGAGAAGAATTTGTTGAAGAAAAATCTGCCCAATCCAATTTTAATTGCTCAAAAATTTCAATCTTTAATTGTTGGAGTCTTCTCATTGATTGAAATCTTTTTCTCAATATCCCTTCTATTGTTTTTCCTGCAAAAAGAAATTAAAATGAATTAAGATGCTATAATAAAATTAAAATATTATTTCTAGCATTAAAACAAATCCAATCAAATTCTATTTAAATAAATAAAAAGGAAATTTGAGCTTCTTATTGATGCTCATAATGGTTTTAATTAACCAAGGATATTATTGATGCATGAATTTGCAATTAGAAGAGGCTTGGGCAAATGAAAATGAAGAAAACAAAACTTAAAAAATTGATTTTGTTTTTAGAAATTCGGAGCTTGATCTTCTGCCTGATTTTTGACCCAATAAATGACCAAATCTGTTAGTGAAACCTCCTCAGAAATGTTCTACTTGATTTTCTCTTTCCAATGAGCCATCCTGGGCCGCATTTGGCCAAGTAAAACTCAATCTATGAGCCTCCAAAGTTGATAAGTCAAATCTGATATAAATCTGAAAATTCTGTTGCTGGGCTAAAAAATCAGATTTTTAATTAAAAATCTAATCCTAAATTAGACTCAAATTATCTAATAATTAATCCTAATTTAATTGTTAATTATAAACTAGATTAATTATTTAATAACCTATTTATTAATGAATATTAATCTAACTAACAAATATAATTAACTATTTATAACCAAATTAATCTAATTAATAATAAATTTAATTTAATTAATTTTATTTTAAATATTAATTAATTAAATTAATTTAAAATTAATTATTTTAAATATTTAAATATTAAATTAATTGTTAAACTAAAACTAAATTAACAATATATTAATTTAAAACTAACCTAATACTAACACTAGGATATACTAATGTTAACTTTAAAACTAATTTAAAATTACACTAACCTAACTCTTATTAACGTATGAGAATACTAAGTTAAAATTAACCCAAAACTAATATATCACTAACTTACTATAACACTACACCTACTACTAACATTTAAACTAAACACTAACGTAAACTAAATATTACACTTAACTTAAGATAACACTTCCTAATACTAACGTTAATACTAACAACTATTAAATTAAAACTAATGTTATCTACCACTTAAATTAACATTATACTATTAACAACTAAAGTTAACACTAACAAGCATTAAACTAATACTACCTACCTCTTATACTCACATTAATATTAACCACTAACGTATGCGAATAATAATGTGAACTCATCGCATTGCATAAAACAAATGCAACTCATCGCATCGGAACAAATGACCTCATCGCATCGGAACAAATCAAACTAATCGCATCGGAACAAATGACTTCATCGCATCGAAATAAAGCAAATGAGTTATAACTCATCGCATCGGGAGATCGGGAAGGAGAGTCATTGGGGTTTTAAAACTTCCGATGCGATGTAATGTTTTATTTTTTTGTTTTTTATTTTATTTTATATGTATTTTGTTTTTATATTAAATTTTAATTTAATTAATTAATTATATAATTATTAATTTAATTAATTTAAAATTTAATGTTAAAAATTTATTTTTTGTTTTGGTTTCATTTTAATGATGTTAAATTAAATTATGAATTTATCTAAAATGATGATTTGTGTATCTGATTTACAGCCACTTTGTCATTTTGAATTTTTCGAGAATAGTAATTTATTTGAGAATTGGAAAATTGGAATAAATGACTGAAATCCCGATGCTTTATAATTTGGTCGTACAAGTAAAAAAAAATGAAAAATGTTAGTAATAACTAACTACGGATTAATATTTAAACTAAATACATTATTGAACTAATTTAATTACAAAAATGAAATATTGTACATTCTACACATTTTTTAACCCAGGTGACATAGTTGATTAGACTTCAAATGAGTGCCATTTACAAACCAGTTGACCAAATGAGGCGAAACAAGCGTCAACATGAAGCTTATAAAAAATATATTTCAACCAAGCAATCAAAACAAAAATCTAAAGAAGATGAAAAATCAATAAAATCATGAGGTAATTAACTTAATAAAAATCTTAAAAGGCACTCAGCCAAAATTTTATAGAAAGGGTCCCCATTATTTGAAGTGAACAAGTTAACAATGGGGGGGTTGTTGTACCGTACAACAGGACCATGGGAAAAAAGCAGAAGAAGAAGACAACTCAAAAGAATTTAATTCAAGAAAGTTGTGATAGTGCTACGATGCATCACATGAAAGTTGAAAGTTGTGTAGCAGTATCAACAATCATAGAACAGGAAAATCAGTACTGGAAAAAGTCATGGATAATTAAGTTATGCCTCTACTTAATGATGCAAATTATCACGATTGGAAAGAAAGGATGAAATCTAAGTTAATGGACCTTGGATCTGATGTTTGGAATTTAGTATGTAATGGTTGCACTAAAATTCCCTCATCAGGCCAAACTTGCAGAAGAATGGTCAAGAATTAAATGCAGTCTATTATAGCCTACTTGAGTCCAAATTTGAGAAAAGTATGCACTATGAAACCACGAAGGAGGTATGGGATAATATGCAATCCATCTATGAAGGAAAATGAAATACAACTAAGGAATAAGGTTGTTCATAAGGTAAACCGACATGTAATATTGTTTTTGAAACATCAGATGAATATGAAGAAGACAATTTCAACCTATCAGAAGATGAGTGAGGTCATGAAATAAGCTTTACATATCAACTGGAACTATTGATTTAGAAGAAGAGAGGTTAGAGAAAGTATTTATGTTAGGTCCTTATAATACTAGTGTAGCCCCCTTATTGTTATTGGTGTGCCCCATAGAAGCCCACTATCGTTATTGTTATGTCATTACATTATTATTATTATGTAGGCTCTGATTATATTGTGACCCCTTAGACCCCTATATATACCAAGGAGTTCTTGTCATTTATATCATCCAATAATTGTTTATTTATGTTATGTAAAGGAGGTTTCCCCCTTGAAGAGGCTAATTTTCAAGTCTTTGATATATATTTTCTTCTATTTTGTTATATGGGTGCATAAAATTTGGTATCAGAGCTTTGGATTCTAGGGTTTCGTTGCTTCAAAAAAGTCATCTTGGAATTTCCACTATAACATATTTTTTACAAGGCTTAAAAAGGTGAATTTATACCACGCAGAGAAGAAATATTTTTAAAACTTTGTGTAAAAAATGCATATCTAAGTTCATTATATTTTCTGATATATGGTCCAAATAATTTATAGTTTTAGCATGCTCCAGAATTTAGTCTCAAACAGGTGACCTAGGGAAAATCGACATAACTCTATCTACGAGCATCAAATTCAAATTTTGTAAAAAATGACTAAAACTACATAGATTTTATTTTATTGTGTATCATTTTTAGGGTTGAAGGTAGAAATAGTGACACATGAAATTTAGTACAAGTTCTCTCTACTGAACTAATCCACAATCAAGTCATCATGGGAGATTCAGCATAAATTTGCCTTGAAGAATCCAATCTTGGTTTTACTTGTGGCATTGGAAAGAAGACCCAAAAGGATACCACAGGACAAATTTAAGACCCTGAGAGATGAAATTATGGAGATAAAATAGTTTCAATATTGAGCTCCCAAAAGCAGTAAAATTGTGTATTTGTTTTTTAAATTGTTTGAAGTGATTCAAAGAACATAGTGAAGAATAGAAATCATTATTTGGTCTCAATATGCCTCGTAACAAGAAAATGGATACACCCATTAAGGAACATAAAGCTCTAGTATGATGCATGATGAAGAGGAAGAAATGTAACTTGATATATCAAAATTACACGATCAAGTGAAATAATTTTTTTCTCTCGCAAAGAATACCCAAAAATGAACTAGAAGCTAAGATGGATGGTTTGAATAATGATTTAAAATCCGACATGGAAGCAATGATGAATTTTAATATGGAATGTTTGACAAAATTGCTACAAGAAATGGTTCCTAGTAGTGACAAGGTACTCCAAGAAAATCATTATGAGGACAAAAGGAATACAAATTATGACTTTAGAGACTCCAATATTGGGTTCAAGGCTAACCACATTCCAAAGAATCATATGAGGAAGTTTGATGGCAAGGATATGGTAACATGGATACTATGGATGAAGAAATTCTTTGATCTACATGATGTGCTGCACACACAAAAGGTACATATTGCACCCTTATATTTAGAAAAAAATCAGTTTGTGTGGTATTGATGGCTTTTTTCTCGTAAATCAATTGTCACTTGGAAATTTTTTGTGTAAGAATTTGTAGCACATTATGAGGATACAGAGATAAATAAATTCTTTAGCCAATCAAACAAAAGGGTTCAATGGTAGAGCACATTGATGACTTCCAAATATTGAATATCAAGGTAAATGATATTCCAAAGGAGAATAGGATTGATGTCTTCATAGGGACTTTAAAGGGTAACATCCAACACGAGGTTCTCCTTTAGGAACTATTAATTCATTGGAGAAGGAATGCAAGGTTGCAAGAAAGCTTGAAATAAAATTTATGGAAATAAATAAGTATATCACTCACAACTATAAATATGGAAGTGTTGTTGCTCCTAGCCTCCTGCAACATATTAGGTTGAAACCACAACACCTAGAGGAAAAAAGTGAAAAAGGGCTTCGTTACAGTTTTGATAGATAATGCACTAAGGGTCATAAGTGTGTTGAGAAAAAAATATTTTACATAGATTGTGAAGAGGAGGAAGAAAAGTAACAAGAAATATCAAAAGAAGATGATATACACTTGAAACACCAACCCTAGAAAAAGAAGAAATGAATCCGTCCATATCTTGTAATGCATATGTGGAAATTACCACTCCTCAAACTCTCAAGATAGAAGGATATATCAATAAAAAGTTAATAGTGTTGATCGATTCTAGTATTACCCATAATTCTATTCATTGTAATATAGCCAAGGAATTGAATTTCTTTCTATATCTGCTACCAGAGTGTCAAGTGATGGTTGCAAATGGAGGAGCTATAAATTGTTCAGGAAAGTGTCATAATATCAATCTAACTATGGGTGAATATGTATTAAATATTCCAATTCTTTCCATTCCAATGGGTGGTGTTGACATTGTATGAGGATTCCAATGGTTACAGCCTTTGGGGACGATAGATTTTATTTTCAAGAAATTTTCCTAAAATTTTCTTGGGAGGGGAAAGAAATTGAATTAAGGGGCATCATAAGGAAACTGGGGAAGATAATCATCTCTAATGGCATGAAAAATATTTTTAAGAAATAAAAATGAGGCATAATTGCACAATTATGCTCACTAGATGTTCAAAAACCGAAATCATATGTTTCTCCATATCTCAAAATAATATTGGAAAATCATTCTAGCTTATTTGAGACTCCCAAAGGCCTCTCACCTATCTGTGATCATGACGATGCAACTCACTTGATTCCAGGAAGCGTTCCTCCAAACATTATACCTTATAGGTATCCCTATGCTTAAAAGAGTGAACTTGAAGGTATGGTTGTAGAAATGTTAGAGGCAGGTATAATTCAACCTAGCCAAAGTTATTTCTTTGTTCCATTAGTATTGGTACACAAGAAGGATGGATCACGATGTATGTGTCCAAATTATGGGGAGCTCAACAAACTCACTATTAAAGATAACTTTGTATTCCCATCATTTATGAATTGTTGGATGAATTACATGGAGAAATTTACTTCATCAAGCTATATTTTCGTTTAGGACATCATCAAATTGGAATGAAGACTTAAGACATTCTGAAAAAAACATTCATAACTCATGAAGGTCATTATGAATTTTTGGTCATGCCTTTTGGCCTTACTAATGCACCTTCCACATTTCAAGGTTTAATGAATTCCATTTTCAAACCCTTCCTTTAAAAAAAGTTGTTAGTATTTTTTTATGATATACTAATCTACAAAAAATCATGGAAGTATCATGTTCAACATGTTGATAGGGTGCTCAAACTATTTCCAGAGAAACAATTGGATGAAAAAACCTCCAAATGTTTCTTTGGGGTACAAGAGGTGGAATATTTGGGTAATATTGTATCTCATGATGGTATTAAGGTAGATCCTAACAAAATTAAGGCCATCAAGGAATCGAAAATCCCCACAACCCTAAATATTTTTCGAGGATTTCTTGGGTTGACAAGGTATTATCAGAAGTTTTTTAAGAATTATGGGAAAATAACATCACTTCTAACAACATTAATAAATAAAGATGCATTTTTTATGTAGTGTCCCACCTTGGCAAGGTTAGTTTTGTGACACTTGGAGGGAGTGATTTTGATGGAGTGAAATAAAGATTATGCATGTTAGACTTATGTATATTCTTGTATTCTATAGACCTGGTTTAGATCACACAATTGCTATGTGCTTATGATAAATATGGATTTTCGTAAAGACTGATTTTGGTTAAGTGCATATTATAGATGTTTTCTCATTTGATATCCTAGTTTGGACAAAGGTATATGACATGGATGGTGATCCAGTATTGAGATACATAAATCCATGGATGATAATGGTTATGTGGAAAATATGTTTAATTATGATTATGGATGATACACGATTTGTATGATTATATATGCTTAATCTTGTACTGAGCAAGATTGTAGCAAGGGACTTGATTATTTGCAAACAAGAATTCTCAAATTATAAATGAATGTGGAAGTCATGATACATGATTTTTATGATTATATATGCTTAATCTTGTACTAAGAAAGATATGTCAGGGAACCTAGTCATTTCCAAAAAATATGCTCGAGTTATAAATGGCCGCAGAAGTCATTTCTCCAAAACAAAAATGATTGTGGAAGTCATAAAAAATTCTTGATAAAATGTGAATAAATTAATTATGAAAGCCATTTGATTCATTTGATCTATGAGATTGTGATGTGTGCATGTTATGAATATAATTATGTAAAAATAATAGACATAGATAATAAATAATAATCACAATAATATGTAATTAAAATAATAATTAGTTAAACAAAGAGACATGTCTCTACAAACATGTCCATTTGTGAAAGGGTAATTACCTAGCTATATATACAGGACCCTCACTCTCATTTAGTCATCATTCTTCATACATTTTATATATAATAATATTTGTATCCTCAATGGATATTTTCATATTACAAGTCTTCTGGAGTATTTTACATGAAGAACGAACTTTATTCATTCTATTTGGTATCAGAGCAGTCGAGCCTCTGGTCGCTCAACTGCTACACAAAGCACACCCTCAAATTCAGGTCCTTAAAATCTTCAAATTTGTTGTCTTCATGACTATTATCACTGGAAAATCATACAAGCAAAGGTGACATTATTTAATGTCAGGAGGAAGGATTTACAGGGCTGAGAGACATTAGGGAATATGAAAGTATTTAAAAAAATCTCCAAGGTTTGAGGAAAAATAAAATTTGAACCAGTCAAAAATGCTTTTGCGCGCAAAATCCTTCGATAAGCACACCATTGCATGCATTTTGACCTAAAAAGCATGCAATATTGGGAGTGGCGGGAGTCACTTTCCGGGACCACAAAAGCACACTCCAAGACATTAATTCCACACTTGAAGCCGCCTAAGGACAACCACCCAAGCCTCCTTAGGACATCAAGGGAGCACACAATGGAATAAACCTCCTCTCTTGGGTCACCATCCACAATGTACCAAGAGAGGGAAAGAGGATTTTAATTCTCCTATAAAAGGCCACCAAGAGATGAGCAACTTGAGAGCACATTGTTATGCTAGCCAGAATTTCCCCAAGAAATACCAACAGTGTGTGATCTAGAGTAGAGATAGAGGGGACTAAGTTGTTGGCCATCCAACAAATCTAGTCCACCATAGTAGAGAGAGGGATACTTTGCGCAAGGCAGCTTGGAAGTAAAGACATCCTTGCATCATGACTTAGAACCCCTAGTTCTAAGGGCCCCTTGGCAAGTGGGTTAAAGTTTCATCCTCATAACTACCAACACTCAATAAGAGGAGACGTAAGCACCACCGTTTGGATTATTGAATTTGTTTGACTCTATTTAGAGCTTTTGTGTTATTTGTTTTAGTTTTAGTTTAATTTTTATGTTTTAATATGCATACTATTTCTCTATCTAGTATGTTTATGTTCTAACATGTTCCACTAACTTGCTTGACTCCATATATTTTCTGCCTATGACCAATAAATTAAGAGGGAATACCACACCCCTTAATTTGGTGTGATTTTGTACATACGTGCACCAAACACACTAACATAGGATTGGTGACTCCACTAACGTTTATTTCTAAGTTTATGTGGCAGTGTCTGTTTGCAGAGACCTCTATCTTTGCTGCGGAGTTGGGTTGGAATTGCCCCCTTTCTCTCCTTCAATCCCTAGTTCATCCCAAGTGATAGACTAAAGAATAACAACTCCAAAAAATTTCTTTTGAAGGAATTTTTGTGCATTTACTACAGACAGGTGTGCCCAAGGCATGCATTCAGAGATGACCTGCTTGCAGACATCGCACCTGTTTCAACCTTTTGCGTGCAAAAAAAAGAATGAGAAATTTATCTAGTATTTCCATCTTTTATTGCTTGTAAAAGTGTTTGGAAGCCCATAATACATCTACCAGCACTGGTTGAGGTGCCCTACAGTTTGCTAAAGCTCACTCTTAGTTTATTTTGGTAGGCTTGGTGTTAGTTTTATTTCAAGTTGATTTTTGAAAATTTCACACATAGTTTAAGTAGGAGGGAAAATTAACTTGCATTTCAAAAAAAAAAATTATGTTTTGCAAATTTAGGTACCAAAAAACCTAGATAATTAGCCAAAGTAAGTGGCCCAAGTCCATGCATGCTTAGCTAGTTCCTTTTTCTAGTGTAAAATTCGTTAGTTTAGTTCAATTTTTACACTAGGATTTCGGGACCAAGATCGAATTGTCGATAGAAGAGAAAGTAATCTATGCTATCTTTGCACCCTTTGGTGATCCTAGGAAAGCATATGAACACTCTCTATTCACAACTCACCATCTCCCTATAGTTGATCACATAGATTAACTAGGAAAAATTGAAAGCGGCCCATATCCGCGCATGTTTTTATTTTGAGCAAGGAACAATAGAACATAGTTTAATAGGGGATTTTGAAAGTATCATCGCATATATACATGTTAAAACTATGTGCTTGTTCAATTTTTTCTCACACACATCCACACACTAAGCAAAGCAAAGACACCTAAAACTAACTTAACAAAACACACTAAATTATCCCTACAAAGGTCACAAAAGAATCTATAGTTTAAGTTAGGATCAAGGGGGTAGGCATCCAATAAGCCGCCTTGATCATTATTCATCTTGAAACATAGAATTTGACTATTTAGGGAGATTTCAAATCCACCTATAATCCCACGGAAAAGGAAACCTGAGCGCGGTAGAGACCCAATTCATAGGGAGTTAGGCTTAGGCACAGCGCGGGCATGTATTAGTTGGGGTTACCTGACCCAACTCATACTTGGTACTGTTAGCTGAATTACCAAGAAGCCTAAGATCCAAATGCTCATGTGGGATGGTGGTACTTAGTGGCCGAAACTATGGCATCCTTTCCCTATTGGTGATGGTGCAAAAAAGAACTAGATCCTCTACCCTTACCTTGGTGGATTTTCTTCGACTAATTGGGGGCGTCGCCAGCTCTTACGGGACTTGTGCCGGCACTTGCAAGATATCTTCTCTAGACCCAGTTACATTTGAGTGTGTGAGAACGATTAAGTCTTCTAGGATTTGACTACCATATGCAAACAAAAAAAAACCATATTTTTGATTCACTGATCACATAGGATTAATTTAAAGGGAAAATTTATTTTATTTTCGCTTTGTTTTATGTATGCGATCATAGTTTTTCTTTGATTATTATCTATATCCTCTCAAATATTTTCTAATCCAGAACTAGTCGATGCCAGAATGGACCCAACGGGACCTCGTTGATCTAGACGTCTTTTGGTCCTCCCCCCATTACTGGGAGGGTTCCAGGTCTTTCGCTATTTAGGCGTCAAAGACAGAACATTGCCACCATTATCGGTTCATCCTTTATTGAGGCATCCTTCGTTGGGAACCCTAGTCGGTATCCCAACGCCACACCACATACCACTCCTCCTACAACCCCTAAAGGGTAGAGCAGTCCTACCCATTCGGGAAGCCAGTCAAATACACAAGAGGGTACGTCACAGATAAACCCTCTTCCTAACCAGTCACATTTTCTAGCTTCGTTGAATCTACCAGATTTAACCAAGTTGATGAACGACCCCATTTTTTACAACCCCATATGGCCTCCCATGCCCACGAAGCTCCCTTCAGACATTCCAAATTTTGAAGGAAATCAAGTGGAAGACCCAGGAAATTATATTATGAATTTCCACCTGTGGTGCTTGTCGAACAGTATCATTGATGATACTATTCGACTAAGACTATTTTAATGCACTCTGACGGGAGTAGCAACGAAATGGTATGTGGAGCAACCCTGTGCTACACATGGAACCTTTAGCACCCTCGCCACTACATTCCTAACCTATTTTCAGTTACCCATCCACCATGATTCTGGAATGGAATTACTGACACACTTTAGGCAAACCCCCGCTATCCATATCTTGGACCATCTCCACGAATGGCGGCGACGTCGTAGTTTGTGTGAAGCTAAACTTGACGATCGAGTATTGTTAGATCTATTCCTGAAAATTATCACTGTAGATATTTCAAAGGATGTGGCACAACAAAGGCCCATATCCGAAGAGGACAACATCTGTAAGGCCCAATAGCTCGAGCTAATACATAAATAGTTAGGGTATATTTATAATATCCTGTCGAATGCGCCGTGTCTGCAAACTTACAAATAATTGATAGGCACATCGAACTCTGCAGATGGTTTAATTGGGTCATTGACCCAAATTTACCTAAGCAGTAGCGTTCAAAACCCTCGGTGACATGTATGATTCTACCCAGAACGTACCACAACCCGGCTACCAAAGTCATCACATGCCTCTGCAAAATGTGACCAGTAGGGTGTCATCGTATCACCATCAACATGGAGGACCCTATCTTTTGGCTCAGGGGACCCAGTACGCAGATAGACATGCTTACGGAAGAGCTCCCCCCAACATCCATTCAAAAACCAGGGACCGCATTATGCTTAGTCCCTAGCACAAGACCCGCCTATGCAGAATAATGCATAGGTGAATTTTTTGCATCCTTACCAAAACCAACTGCGCCAACCATATAACCAGGAGAGCTATCCTCCTAATGTGGTTAAGAAAAAAGGGAAAAAAAAACCTAAAGGAAATCCTAGATAGGGGGAAACAGCCAGCAACGCCCTCCGCGAGCTCAGGCTAGAAGAAACTCCAACCAAAATCAAAACCAGGAGCCAAGCAATGCCCAACGATAGAACAAAAGACCACCTCTTCAAACAAACCACCCTTGTTTGATCTGTGGTGAGTACGACCATTACACTCACCATTTTATTGACCTCCCTAAGCTAAAAAAGTTGTTGAATAACCGTGGACAAGGGGGATTAGCACAACAGCTAGCAGTCATGAAGGAGCCCTCCCCCCATCAAGGGACAGTTAGCACGCAGCAACAAACTCGCGACAACTCCAGAAATAACAACCACGAAATCTACATGACTGGCGAGGAATTTTTTTTTCAAACGCAGAATCGAAATTACAACACCCCACCAGGCACCAACGCATTAGGCTACACTAAAGGCACCAAAGGACCAAATAGGCGAGGAGGAAACTATTCCAAAGCAACCCATAATTATAGCATTGTGGATGATTTATCCCAATCTCTTGCTACTATTTTAACTTTGGAAGCATTACAATCATGCCCAAAGAAAAAGAAACCTTGCTTTCTACGTTAGGCACTATCAACCCTGCCGATACACGCCTAATGGCTTTTGATTTAGACAAAGCCACCCCTAGGCTTCCTTTGATGGTCGTCTTTCAGATACCAGTATCGGTCAAAAATATTACCATTCATTGATTTTTCATCGACAAGGGTGCATCCACATGCATCATGTCAAAGAACGTTTGGTAGAAGTTAGGGTCTCCTGAGCTAAAGCCATTAGACATCATGCTTAGAGCATACGACCACTGCCCTTCAACTCTTGTCGGCCTCTACCAAAATGTCCTAGTATGCTTAGCCGAAAAGAAGGTCCTTATAGACATTGAAGTCTTAGACACCCACTTGGACTATAATATACTCCTTGGTTGAAATTATATGTACTCCATGTCAGCTATAACCTCCTCCGTCTTTCGAACTATGATGTTCTCCCACGAGGACCGCATCGTTACTGTCAACCAATTTACAAATAGTGAAAAGCGGCCCCTAACAAGCACTGATCTCATTCTACCCTACATAGATACATCTGCGGACATGCTTTCATGGTACTTAGAATATGGCCCTGGATAGTTCAAACTGTCATCCATCCTAGGATCATTCCTAGGAGATCCCCCTATTTTACCTGAGTCATCTCCTGATGTCACAGGGGCTCCAGTGTGCATGATGTCCACATCAAGCGTCGAAGCTAGTCAGGACACAGACACAAGTAGTAATGACACCAATTCATCGGCCATGACAGCCTCTCTAGCCTATGTTGCTTCCGAAACCCCTTTCCTCTACCCTCGAGCTGGTATCGTATCCAAGCAGGTTTTGGCAGCAATGGTGTTACCAAACATATCGTTTGCAATACCAGTTTGGTATCTCATTCCCCCTATGGGCACAGGAGCCACACACATCACTGCCACAGGGATAAAGCCCCTTTTTTCCGAGGAGGCCCCACCCGTTTAGGAAATATTCGAAAACATCCCTGCAAAGGAAATTCCCATTGCAAAACCGATGACTATGGCTAAGAAAACCGAGAGAAGAGGAAAGAAGTTGGAAATTCCTGCCACACAATGAGAATCACTAGTTTGCACCATATTCGACGTAATAGGACACCCTACCCATATCTTCCCAGAGATGGATGAATTAAAACCGCTCTTCGGCTCGGAGGCAGACATCGCGACACCATATTCCCGTAAAAAGGAACCTGCCACCAAGGGTAAAGGCAAAGCATTGCATACCAATCATGCACGCGCTATCTGTTGAAATTATGGGCACTATACCTATCATTGCCCAGAAATACTATGATATACGGATGCCTTACATGCCATTGAGCGATCCTATCAAGAGGATACCTCCACCTAGTCATCGAGAGATGAACCTCGCACCATCATATACCTACAGGAGGTGCGACAGTCACCAGAAAGACAACCATTTGTCCCTCCTCCCCCCGAGCCGCTATACACCAACCAGGGACAGGGGAACTTGGTTGCCTCATCCTCTTGAGTTATCAGATGCATCGATTACTACAGACGACTTGATCGGGTCTTTGACCTAAGGTCACCTAGGCATCAGTAATATATAATCAGGGAGTGACCAACCGCGTCGACTACTGCAGACGGTTTGATACGTGTCTTTGACCCAAGATCACCTAGGTAGCAGTAACACCCATGATACTCAGGAAGTTACCAAGTAGGTCAATAATGCAGACAGTTTGATCGGGTCCTTTTCCCAAGATCACCTAGGCAGCAATAGTACCATGCACTTCGATTCTGCAGACGGTTTGATCAGGTCTTTTTCCCAATATCACCTAGGCAGCAGTAGTACCATGCACGTCGATTCTGCAGATGGTTTGATAGGGTATTTTTCCAAAGATCACCTAAGAAGCAGTAGTACCATGCACGTCGATACTGCAGACGGTTCAATCAAATATTTGGCCCAAGGACACCTAGGAAGCAATAATCAAATACCCTGGATACTCATACAATTCTACTCAAAACATATCACAACCTAGCTATCATGAAATTCACCCCAGCACTCATATACCAACCAGAGACAAGGGAACCGATATCCACCATTCCCCGCACAGAATGGACCACTGGCACAACGTAATGTGCCGGTCTATCTAGTGCAACCCTTCTTAGGCTCATCAACAACCATACACCGAGAAGAATTATGACAATCCTCCAAATGCTACAAAAAAAAGCCGAGAAACAAACAAAAGGGGAGATCTTGGATAGGGGGCGGTAACCAAAAATGCCCCCCGTGATCTCAGTCTAGGGGCAGCCCCATCCGAAATCAAAACTGGGATCCAAGTAACAACTCCTAAGGGAAAACTAGAGCTTAGAGTATTTGATCACCAGACTGAAAGAAGCACTGTGATCAACACTCCATAACGAATAGAGGCGATGCCACACATTCGCACTCCCAAAAAAAAAATTTCAGCGTTGACAGGTATGCCCTCTCTCATTTTCTTTTTAAAAAAATCTCATATCTTTCAATAACATTTAATAAAGAAGATGCTTTCACTTGAGGTAGTTATTTTTGCAGGAAAGCACACAAACCATTCACAACTCCATCCACCGAAAGTTCCAAGAGCAGTTATCATTCTACCCCCATCCTGATAGAGTCCCAGAAATCTCTGCATATCCTGACATCATTTCTCCATCAAAAATTAACCATAGGTTCCACACATCTGACCATTTTTATCATCACCTCGCCTTGCACATGATAAGCATCCTCGTTGTTCAGTAGAGCTTCCCCTCCATGATGCTCGTCACCCAAAGTAGACCATATATCACAAGAAGAGACGTCATGGCTATACCACTATAGTCCGGGAAGCACCTCATGCCCATTCATTCACCATGCATAAGGTCAAGTTTCACCATATGAAATAAAACCCCTTTCCTGGGCAACTAGGTTGTACAATCATATCAAAATTGCACTACCACATCTCGCATTTGGCCCACCATACTTCCATCCGCATAATCCCATCTGCAATACTTTTTCGTTCAATTCATTAACCTCGCATATGAGACCAACCAATGGGGCCCCCACCCTTATAAAAACACCTTCCTCACACCATCAGTGAGTGAGCAGTTTTTGGGCACTTGTCTCTATGTTTTGTACAAACCAAACCCCATTATTTTATTCTTTTGGTAAGTGTACAAAGACTGCAATGGTGCACTATGTCCCCCACCCACTCATTCATTTTTTCTCCCATGGAAGTAATCCCTGACCACCCTTGGTCAGAGTATACCACCCTCATGCAAAAACCACTATGACATTCATAACCAATTTATACCCACCCTGGAAGTCCTACTGACTCCAGGGATTTCCTGATCATAAATAGTTATGACTGCCACCAAGCTTCTTTGTATACTCTGAACTTGGGCCACTGAATCCCCACCATCAGTTTTCAGTCAGCCATCATGCCTATGTTAAACCCATCAAATCCAAAATCCTAATCCTTCGTATCAGTGACCCCCTTGTTTGGTTGAGACTCCCTTTTTGTCGACTTCAACACCTATTTTCCAAAAAGGAAGCGGTACCTTGGACTGCCCCTCTCCATAAAAGGGGCATCCTCGGGTGGAACTGTGGGAGACATTATTGCCCATAGATGTCATCAATCCTCCTGAAATTCAACTACAGCACAAGCCTTCATGTCAATATGGTATCGTACCTTAAAACCATTGCACTTTGATCAAATTTGTCGAAGACCCATGCCCTCATAAGCGTCTCTTTCAACAATGCTTACAAGGGAAGGTCCCAGCCAACGCCTATGCATACAATGTGTAGTTATATGCCATACCAATTTTACGCATATGGGTACCACATTCCACCTATTTTCAAAGAAAAAAATGCCCCTAAGGGCGTCAGTAGTCGTCATCATCAACCAGTAGATCACTACGATATCGGTGACACAAATAGAACAAGTATCTACCAAATAGATTTGTTTAACTAGCCAAAGCATTAGGAGCATGGGACATGCCTACCTCATAGAAAATTTGTATATATTGTATTATATTTTCTTACAGGGGTCCCACAGGACATGGTCGTTCTTCGAACCGGTGCAGGGTGTCTCCAATTCTGAGCTACACGCAGGTCTCTCTCTCTCTACGCACAATATACAAAAAAGAAACTATAATGTATTTTGGCTACACAGTTTTTCCTAGACCTCACACATTAGGGGGAAACTGTTATCACTAGAAAATCATAAAAGAAAAGGTGACATTATTTAATGTCAAGCACTAGGATTTACAGGGTTGAGAGACATTAGGGAATCTGAAAGTATTTAAAAAAATCTCTAAGTTCTGAGGAAAAATCAAATTTGAACTAGTAAAAAATGCTATTGCACGAAAAATACTTCGATAAGCGTGCCTTTGCATGAATTTTGACGCAAAAACTTGTTGGGTATGTGTTATATTCTTTCCATGACTAATCACGCGCCCATGGTTCCGCACCCATGGTTTTGTGCATGGTTTTGCACATGGTTTTGGGGTACGATGGTTTTCGGCCCCTGGTATTTTTGTAGATCTGGTCAAGGGAACTACGGTTATGTTCTAATCCAGGGTTAATGGATTAGGGTTTATGTATGATTCGGCATGTATATATATGTGTTGTAACACTACAAGGAATCTAATGAAATATCAAGATGGTCGTCCCATTTTGGGATCCAGGGGAAAATCTCTGTGTTTATTTGTTTTATGTTTTATGCTCTCGCTATTGTTTATTTTCTGTTATAAGATTCATGTGTAGATAATTTCTATTCAGGGTTAAAACATACATTTGGTATCAGAGATATTTAGGCTTCAAGGGGACGCCTTTGCTGCTGAGGGTTTTTTGCTTAGGCCTGAGGTAGACCCTGTTCAGTGGGAGATCTGCGGGATCGATTCTTGCGGTGAAAGAAGATGGTGAGCAGCGGAAAGATAGAGATCGAGAAATTTAATGGTCAGAGTTTTGAGTTGTGGAAGCTCAAGATGGAGGATCTGCTGGTGGGTAAAGATTAGTGGATCGCGGTAGATCTAGGTACTAAACCAACGGCAATGACAGATGAATACTGGAAGAAACTGTATCGGAAGGCTAAGAACACAATATGGTTGTGTGTCTCAGATTCAGTATTGTTGAATGTATCTAGGGAAGTTAGGGCGAAGACCTTGTGGGACAAGCTAGAGACTTTGTAGCAATCTAAGTCTCTGGTGAATAAATTGTTCCTACGGAAAAAGTTGTATAACCTAGGGATGAAGGACGGAGACTCGGTGACAGAGCATTTGAACGCCTTCAATACTGTGGTAAGTCAACTGTCATCTGTTGATATTAAAATCTCAGATGAAGATAAGTGCATCAGTTTGTTGTGTTCTCTACCAGATTCGTGGGACAATCTAGTTATTGCAATAGGTAGCAATACAACTACCTTGAATTTTGATGACATTGTCTCAACCTTGCTGTCGAAGGAAATGAGATGGAGAAATATGGAGGGCCAGAATGGAGATGCCTTATCTATACAAGGAAGGTCCCAAAATAGAAACAAGAATAAGGTTTCGAGTGGGAGATCTAAATCTAGAGGGAGATCTAAATCTCCTAAAAAGTTTGTAAAGGTATGCTGGAAATGTAGAATGGCTTCTTCTTCAAATACATATGTAGATCATGAGTCATGGTTGATTGACTCAGGTGCATCTCGCCTACCTACTGGGAGTGGTTCTCAAGGAAGTATGATAAATATGGATGAAGGTGATGCTTCCTTCATATATATAGGCATGTAATCATCACATGGAAAGGTCAAGCTGAAGCTGCAAGGGGGAAGGATTAGAACACTTCCTGGTGTTCTGCATATTTTGGCTGTGAATTTGATTGTAAGCAAGATGGATGATGCAAAACAAGAAATTGAGAAAGATGCTCGCAAGATGGTTCATGCTCGCAAGATGGTTTGGGAGACTGTTTAGATGTATTCGATGGAATCCTCCGCTGGGGATAAGCTACAAGGTAGCACTGTTATTGATGGGTGTAACAGTTCTATGGTTCCTGAAAGTGGAGCGGAAAGCCTAGCTGTCTCTGGAGAAAAGACCATGCTATGGCATCAAAGGCTTGGACATATTGGAGAGAAGGGCCTTCGGATACTGCATAGAAATGGTATGGTAGAAGGTATGTCTAATTTCTCTCTCGATTTCGATTTCTGTGAACATTGTGTATATGGGAAGCAGAATCGGGTGAGTTTTCCTTCTGGTGCTAAGAGGGCGAACAAGATATTAGAACTTGTGCACAGTGATGTGTTTGGACCTGTGTCAGTTCCATCACTGGGAAAGTCTGTGTACTATGTTTCATTCATTGATGAATTCTCAAGGAATACATGGATATATTTATAGAAGAAATCCTGTTTTCAATAAATTTAAAGAATTTGTTGCCTGTGAAAACCAGACAGAGAAGAAGATAAAGGTGTCGAGGACAGATAATGGTGGAGAGTTCTGTAAGAAGGAATTTGAAGAGTTATGTAAGAAGTGTGGTATAGCACAAAAGAAGACTACTCCATACACACCTTAGAAAAATGGAGTTGCAGAAAGAATGAACAAAATACTGATGGAAAAGGAAAGAAACATGCTCGGTGGTACCAGGTTAGGACAAGAATTTTGGGCAGAGGCAGTGGAGACTGCATGTTACCTGGTTAACAGATCACCTTCATTAGTGTTGGAGGATAAGACTCCACATGAGGTGGCATCTGCAACTCTCACATCTAAGGCATTTGGATGTGATGCATATTTACATGTTCCAAAGAAGAAAAGGACCAAGTTGGATAATAAATCTGAAAGGTGCATCTTTATTGGGTAAAAGGATGGTTTAAAAGGTTACAAGCTTTGGAACCCGGAAACAAGGAAGGTTATGTACAGCCGAGATGTGGCGTTTAGAGAGGTGAAAGATGTTTTTAAACATGAAGTCATACCAAAGGAACCTGAGAAGATAGAGTTTGAGCTAAATGAGGATGAATCAGACTCTATAATAGAAGAAGACTCAGAAGATGAAGAGCCACAAACTCTAGCTATTAGAAGATCAGTTCGGGAAAGAAGGCAACCAGAAAGGTATAGTCCATCTGCTTTTTGTTCAGGTTTTTCCTTAACTATAACTGATGATGATCCCAAAACTGTCAAGGAGGCAGTAGATTCAGAGGATGGAAAACTTTGGAAGGAGGCCATGATTGATGAAATGGCATCCTTGCACAAAAATGAGGCATGGGATCTGGTGGAGTTGCTGGCTGGAAGGAAGCCCATTGGGAGAAAATGGGTGTTTAAGAAGAAGATGAATGTAGAAGGCAAGGTGAAGAAATACAAAGCTCGGTTGGTAGCAAAAGGTTATTCCCAGGTGCTGGGAATTGATTTTGGTGATATTTTTTCTCCTGTTGCCAAAGTTACTTCTATTAGATTACTTTTATCTATTGTTGCTGCATTTGATTTTGAGATAGAACAGATGGATGTGAAGAGAACATTTCTTCACAGGGATCTAGAAGAGGAGATCTACATGAAGCAACTTGAAGGCTTTATGGTGAAGGGTAAGAAAGAACTGATATGCAGGTTGAAGAAGTCTCTGTATGGGTTAAAACAGTCACCAAGGATGTGGTATCAGAAATTTGATACCTATATACAGGTACTTGGCTTCACCAGAAGCAAGGAAGATCACTGTGTTTATTTTAAATTAATTGGTGACCGTGTTATTTATCTGGTCTTGTATGTGGATGATATGTTGTTGATTGGAAATGACAAAGAAATTATCCAAGATTTGAAGACCCAACTGTTCTCCAAATTCAGCATGAAGGATATTGGTGCTGCAAACTATATTTTGGGCATGGAAATTAAGAGAGATCAAGCAAAGAGGATGCTCTGTTTAAACCAGAGGAAGTATGTCGAGACTATATTGCAGAGGTTCAATATGTAGGATAGTAAACCGATGAATGTTCCTATTCCTGTAGGTGTAAAGCTGTCTGTTGAACAATGTCCCAAGACACAAGAAGAAGAGGAGTATATGTCCCGTGTTCCATATGCAAGTTCTGTGGGTAGCCTGATGTATGCAATGGTATGTACTAGACCAGACATTGCACATTCAGTGGGAGTATTGAGCAGGTTTATGTCAAACCCAAGAAAGGAGCATTGGATAGCAGTGAAGCGGGTTTTCATATATTTACGTGGCACTAGTGATTATGGCTTGTGCTACTAGGGAAGACCGGGATTGGAAAGAATGTTGGACGTTCGTGGTTTTTTTGATG
Organism: Pinus albicaulis; assembly: GCA_034641835.2. Classification (NCBI taxonomy): domain Eukaryota; kingdom Viridiplantae; phylum Streptophyta; class Pinopsida; order Pinales; family Pinaceae; genus Pinus; species Pinus albicaulis. Next base: position 269,433,815 of record CM076569.1, on the reverse strand, counting down.
CAGACTGGGCTGGAGATCTGGACCAAAGAATATCTACAAGTGGGTATGTGTTTAGCCTATTTGGAGGCGCAGTCAGTTGGATGAGTAAAAGACAGTCTGTAGTGGCTCTTTCAACTACAGAGGCAGAATACATTGAAGCCACTCATGCAAGCAAGGCATTTTGGTTGTAGATAATGTGTTCAAGTATGGGGTTGGTACAGCAAGCTATAAGGATAGACTGTGATAGCCAAAGTGCAATTTTCTTGGCTAAGAACCCTGCTTATCATTCAAAGACAAAGCACATTGATTTTCAATATCACTTTGTTAGAGATAGGGTTGAGGCTAAGAGGGTGTTGCTGGTAAAGGTGGACACTTTGAAGAATGTTGCAAATGCATTGACAAAGTCTATGAGTACTCAGAAGTTCTCTTGGTGTAGAGAAACAATGGGTGTTGAAGAATTGGGCCAATGACTAAGCTCTCCTTTGGCCCCCTGTGGAAAGAAAATAACAAGTGGGATAATGGTGGGTATGTGTTATATTCTTTCCAAATCTACTACAAATCTATGGGCTCAAAGTTAGTCTGGTCAATCCCACTTTGTGACTTGGTTCTGAAAAGGTTCCTTGTATGGTGTAAGTCAAACTGGGGGTCTTGCAAAGCTGTAAGGTGTTCAGGGACTGAATTTTCTCTATGAATGGTCCTGGCAGTAGTTGAATCTTCAGTTTTGGAAGTTTTCCATAAAATATTTTCTAGGTCATCAACTATAGTAGAAGGGTTTGGGTCCGGATGAGATCTAGTATGGATCCTTTGTGAAGCCATATTTCAAATTAAAAATGTAGAGAGGCTGAAAGTTTAGGACTATTTTTGGAAGGCTGACCTCTCTTAGTGTTTGGTAAACTCACACAATATGGGTCTAGGCTTTTAAACTTTTTAGGGATGATTTGACACAATCCCAGGGAGTCTAATGAGAACTAGTAGAGTTAATAGGCCTACTAGGGCTAGTGGAGTCTCCGAGTGGATGTTTTTGTCTGTTTTCAAGATATATGTGTATGGTCCACCACCAATAACTGACAAAAAACCAATCTAGGGATATTTTTGGGGTTTTCTTAGTTCCTTTATGTAGCCCTAAGGTTTGTATGAGTGTCCTACAGCTGAGTCATCATTTTGCTAGGATGGTGAAGCAACCAGGTTCTACTCTTTGGATGACAGTTTGAGTTCTCTATGATTTGATAAGGGTTTCTGATGTCCTAAGGGATACTAAGTGTTGGGTATGTGTTATATTCTTTCCACGTCTAATCACGTGTGGGGGGGTGATAGCCCCCCCTTTGTGCTAGGCACAATGGGGGGGTCACAGGGGGGGCAGTAGCCCCCCCTGTCGGGGTCCAGGGCAGTGCCCCGGCGAAAATTGTTGGTCCTTAATTTCCGGTGGACGGTCCACGCCCATGGTTTTGCACATGGTTTTGGGGTACGATGGTTTTCAGCCCCTGCTATTTTTGTAGATCCGGTTAAGGGAACTACGGTTATGTTCTAATCCAGGGTTAATGGATTAGGGTTTATGTATGCTTCGGCATGTATATATATGTGTTGTAACACTAAAAAGAATATAATGAAATATCAAGCTAGTCGTCTCAATTTGGGATCCAGGGGAAAATATCTGTGTTTATTTGTTTTATGTTTTGTGCTCTCGCTATTGTTTATTTTCTGTTATAAGATTCATGTGTAGATAATTTATGTTCAGGGTTAAAACCTACAAAAGCGCGCAATCTTGGGAGTGGCGGGATTCACTTTCCACGAACACAAAAGCACACTCCAGGACATTGATTCCACACTTGAAGTCACCTAAGGACAACCACCCAAGCCTCCTTAGGACATCAAGGGAGCACACAATGGAATCACCCTCCTCTCTTGGGTCACCATCCACAATGTACCAATAGAGGGAAGGAGGATTTGAATTCTCCTATAAAAGGCCACCAAGAGATGAGCAACTTGAGAGCACATTGTTATGCTAGCAAGAATTTCCCCAAGCAATACCTGCAGTGTGTGATCCGGAGTAGAGATAGAGGGGACTCAGTTTTTGGCCATTCAACAACTCCAGTCCACCATAGTAGAGAGAGGGATACTTTGCGCCAAGGCAACTCAGAAGTAAAGGCATCCTTGCATCGGGACTTAGAACCCCTAGTTCTAAGGACCCCTTGGCAAGTGGGTTAAATTTTCATCCTCATTCCTACCAGCACTCAATGAGAGGGGATGTAAGCACTACCGTTTGGATTATTGAATTAGTTTGACTCTATTCAGAGCTTTTGTGTTATTTGTTTTAGTTTTAGTTTAATTTTTATGTTTGAATATGCATGCTATTTCTCTATCTAGTATGTTTATGTTCTAGCATGTTCCACTAACTTGCTTGACTCCATATATTTTCTACCTGTGACCAATAACTTAAGAGGGAATACCACACCCCTTAAGTTGGTGTGATTTCGTACATACGTGCACCAAACACACTAACACAGTGACTTGAAGCATTCGCTACAACTTTTGGAGTTTCTCCATTGCTGATTTCTCCAAATGCCCTTGGCCATTTGAAAAAAAAAAAGAGGAAGAAAAAAAAAGTATATTAAAAAATAGATATTAAAAAAATAAATAAATAAAATATCTAGCCTCTCATCGGGTTTTCTCCTTGTTGTCCAGCATAGCAAAATGCAGCCAACTGGTAATTACCACACCCCTCTTTGTCGTCAATGATTTCTCTTCCACCAGCTAGTTTTGCATTGTTCCTAGTCAACATCTCTGACTGGTCCATGACATAAACATCATCAGTTGACAACCACTGGTGTTCGACTACTTCCGCCTGCCATCGAAACACCACTCCTCCACGATCCACTGCTACCATTTTTTTCTAGTTACCTTCATAACAACTACACACCATCTTATCCCCAGCCTCCATTGTTGCACCACTAAACTTCCATCATGCTCTCTTGAACTGCCGCAACGTGCATTTCCCCCAGAGCATTTGTAGTCGTTTGAGCCATCATTTTCCAAAATTGTCGATCCCTGCACTCTTCACCACATCGACCCTCCACCTTGATGCCATCTTCCAGCCAACATTGATACCCCCGCGTCCTAACCATCCATCCGTCCATGCCATCTCCCATTGAACCACTCCATCATCCTTTCTTTCTGATGTCTATGTTGTCCCTATGTGTCCTCATTCGACCCTCCAAATTTTCTGTCACCCATCTGCTCGGCCCTATTCCTATCCGCCTTAACTCATTTCTGAATCACCCAACCATTCTTCTGCGAAATAAGGCGGCCATCGCCTTTTTGGGACACGACCAAGCAACATGATTGGTCCGGTTCGCTTAATTCCATAACCATCGACTATATATAAAGCCATATAATATAATTTATTTAATTTATAATTATTATAAATTTAGATATTTAATATATATATATATATATATATATATATATATATATATAAGGGTCAAATTAAAAAAAAAAGAAAATGGAAACCAACAATGGAAGATTTTTAGAAACCTTACCCAACTATGCTAAAGTGCTAGTTAAAATTAAGGGAACTCTCACGAGAAAAGATGTTATTGTCTCTATCTCCCCCAGTGAAAGTAAAAATTATATAAAACCTAAAATTGCAAACCAATTGGTGATTACTGAGTTAAATATAATTGAAAAATTAGACGCCTTTGATAAAAAACAATACAAAATAATTGATTTACAGTTAAAAATTGGAGATTATACATTTATATCACAATTCTCAGTTCAATCCCTATGGAATAATCAAGGTGTCAATATTATGGGATGATTTGAATTTGAATTTTAGTTTTTGTGTGCTAATTTCATCTTCAAAATTATAAACACATCTTGATCATTTGCTTCATGTGCATAGGTTTCCTTGAGGTTTTTGTGAGTGTTAAACATGTAATTGCATCAATTTTTATGTTAAATTCATGAGAATTTTAACATTAAAACAAAATGTTGAAAAACAACAATAAAATGTATAGAAAACCATCAAATGATCCATAAAAAAGGTGTTTTGATGAAGGATTTCACCCCTCCTGGGCTACATCTCCTTGGTCTAGCTTCCATGGCTTGGGCCTCTGTATTATCTCAAAATGGGAAAAAGTGTTGTTTACAATCCTATACTGCTCCCGAATCCTGCTCCAAACTTCTTAGAATGTCCACATCTTCTAGGATAGACTCTTTATGAGACAAAATTTTTCGACTTTTGCAAAAGTTATGGCTCCATCAAATTTTCCTAGGAAAACCCCTCCAAAACTGGAGAGAACTCCAATTAGCTCCACCAAATTTGGAGTTCCGTCGAAAACGGCAAACTCCACCAACTAAACCACCAAGATAAGATCATATTAATTAAGTATAAGTGGATTTTAATGGTGGGTTAGGCACTAAATGCGCATTTAGCAATCCACCTTTAAAAATGTGATTGATGTTAGTAATTTAGGTTTAACGTTAATTAAAAAAAAGCTTAACTCCACATTAAAACTTCGCTGGTGGTCTTTGCATTGAGGTCACATGGGCTAGTGGCTGGCCCTTTGGGGTTGGGCCCTGCCTTACCCCCACATACAACTTTGGGCTAATTCAATAATACCTGATTTTCATAGTATGGTAAGATCCATGGTGTAGCGTAGGTGGTAAATGTTGTGCATGTTGTGTGAGGTCACGGGGTCGACCTCGACCTTAGCCCGACCTCTGATATACAATTTTACACCACCATATAACTTTGGGGGAGGGGGGGGCACGTGGCAGCCTCTGGGCTTACCACATGTCAACATCTGATTGGCCTTGAAATAACCCAATACAAATACAACAAATTTCCAACCTTAACATCAAATCCCGGAATGAAACTTGTCACCACCTGATTCGTCTGGAGGATCTTTGAACAACCTTTGATCCCTACATAGTCACCTGCCACGTCAAAAGTGCGGACTGCTGTCTGGGAAGTTGTCTGTCATTTTTTTTTTAAATTTACATGTTTGAGAAAATGGACAGTAGGCTCTAACTTTCACATATGGAGTCGGTATTCGATGAAACAAAGTGCGTTGGATTCCGGACGACGAGCACTTCGCAGTCATTTAGGTTCCGAACTATTCTGAGCACTTCCATTTTTTAGCTTAATATTGACCACCTAATCATTCCTCCCCACTAGAAGCCTTTTGGACCCCAAAATATTACTATCAATTTTTCAGCAAGTGAGGGTATAGTTCCCTCACCTTCTAAATCTCCATCCATTTTGCCTTAGAAGGATTTTGTCCCTTGAGTCCCACTCGAAGGTATTCAACATTCCCTCTCCTTGAAGTTTTGGTTATTTTGTCAAGTATGAAATCTTGTTGAATATCATCAAGATATTTTGACGAGAAATCATCTATTGATGGCATCCGACCATGCTCTCCTTGATCATCAATCAATGGAGGCTCAAACAATCTGATATTTTCAACATTAACAATAGAGTATATTTGCATATAATGAGGCAAATCTAGCTTAAATGCATTGTTACCAAAATTTTCCAGAATTTTAAAAGGACCATAACAGATTGCCTTAAGATTTTTACCTTCCCCTTGAAGTCTCTATTTGCTAATATATAACCAAACTTCATCACCAAATTGGACTTTATGATCGACACATTTTTTATTATTCCTTGCCTTGTAGCTGCTTTGACTCTTTTCAATATGTTCTTTCACTTTGTGATGTGTCAATTGAATTTTCTCAGTGAACTTCTTTGATTTATCTATGTTGTTATGGCCATCAATAGCAACATATTTCCCAAATATGAAGTCAAATGGCGATCTTGGAAAGTACCCAAGACATGCCTCAAATGGATATGTGTTTGTGGAAGAATGCTTTCCCCTGTTGTATGCATGTTGAATGTAATGCAACTTTTCATCCCATAACTTGGGATTTTTGTTGCAATATCCTCGAAGAAGATGAATGATTTTCTTGTTGACCACCTCGGTTTGACCATCTATTTGTAGATGAAAGGTTGTTCTCTTTTTCAACTTAGTGTCCATCATGTCCCACAAATTTGACCAAAAATTCCCAACAAATCGAGAATATCGATTACTTACAGTAGAAGTAGGAAGACCAAAATGAACCCAAACGTATTGAAAGAAAAGATGAGTTGTTTGTTCAGCTATAATTTCCTTTTTACATGGCATAAATATACACATCTCTCTGAACCTATCTACAACTACATACAAGTAATCTTGACCTTTCCTTGACAATGGAAGACCTCCTACAAAATCCATTGAGATACTCTCCCATGGACGTGAAGGTACCAGAAGTGGAGTGTACAATCCTATTTTCCTATTTCTAGGCTTGCTTAATGCACACAAAGAACATCCTCTAATGAAACAAGATACACTATCAAACATACACGGCCAATAACAATACCTTTGGAGATTCACCATTGTCTTGCCTACACCAAAGTGTCCAGCAATCAATGAAGTGTGTGCCTCCCTTATGATATTGTTTCTTTCTCCCTATGGAATACATAACTTTCCCAAGTGATACAACAAATTTTATGTACATGGTAGTCTAACTCTTCATTTTGGTTTCCTTGACTCAAGCTTGCATACACATCTTGAAAGTCATTATCATGTGCATATTGCTCAATGTAACTTTCATGCAAAATAGAATTGTGCTTGAGTATAATAGATGAATTTACAATAGGCCTAGAAAGAATATTAGCTACCTTATTGTAGATTCCCTTTTTATACCTGATAACCAAATGAAACTATTGTATAAATCCCATCCATCTGAAGTGTCGTGATTGCTGCAACTTTGATTTTGATGGTAAGTACTGCAATGGTTGATGGTTGGTATGGATAATTATCTCTTTCCCCCATCAAGTAGTGTTTCCATTTCTTTAAAATTTTTACCAATGCATATAACTCTTTGTCATAAGTGGGATATTTAGTCACAACACCATTAAAAATTTCATAATGAAATGAAATGGGCTTACCATGCTACATGAGAACTACACCCATGACGTAATCACTAGCATCTGTTTGAATCTCAAATTGTTTTCTAAGATTCGGAAGAGCCAATACCATTGTTGAACAGATCTTTATGATTTTTTCTTCTTATCTCCCCAATGGAAGACTTTATTGACACTAGTCAATGCATGTAACAGAGCTGCAATAGAGGAAAACTTAGCAATGAACTTCCTCCAATATTGTGCTTCCCCTAGAAAACTTCTTACCTCTGTACTTGTATTGGGATTGAGCCAATTCACAATGACCTCAACCTTAGAGGGTTCTATCTTCAGCTCACCTCCTCCAACAATGAGTCCCAAATACACTAAAGAAGTCTTGCCAAATTCACACTTCGACATCTTCAAAAATAGTTATTCTTTTCTCAAGACATCAAGTACTTTGTTCACATGCATGACATGTTCATCTATTGGTTTGCGGAATATCAAAATATAATCTAAGTAGAAAATGAAGAAATCATCAATAAATGGCCTCAATACATCATTCGTAACTCTCATGAAAGTAGCTGGAGCATCGGTAAAACCAAAAGGCATAACAAGCCACAAAAACAATTCTTGTTTAATTTTAAATGTGGTTTTCAAAATTTCCTCTTCTGCTATTATAACTTGATGATAACCACTTAGTAAGTCTAACTTAGTGAAATACTTTTCATACCTCAATTGATCAAGAAAATCATGAATTCTTGGGAGTGGATAACAATTCTTTACCGTGATTTTGTTCAGTGCATGGAAATCTACACACATGCGCCAAGTCTCGTCCTTTTTTGGCACCATGACAACCGGTGAACCACATGGTGAAGTAGATGGGCGTATGATACCTTGGTTCAGAAATTATCAAATTTTCTTCTTGACTTCCATGCTCTCCATTATCGACATGCGATACATGTCAATGTTTGGAAGTGGAACATCTTACTGCAATTGTATCTCATGTTGAATTCCCCTCTTGGGATGTAACCCATTTGGCTCCTAAAACATCTCGCCATGCTAACTTAGCACATCAAACAAATCACATTTAATTTTTCATCACAACCTTCAAAATAGTCATAATCCATATCATTCTTTTTCTTGATCATGAGAAGCAAAAAAAATTTACTTGCATTTACTAGTCTCTTCATCTGCCCTACATTAACCAAAGAAATGTTTAGCTTTTTTCTATGAGATCTCACAAAATATTTAACCCCATCCTTGATAAAATGATATTTTTTCTCATGGCGATAGAATACCGCTTTGCTGTCATAAAAATATGGGCTTCCCAATATAATTCCTAAAATTTCAAGCGGAACCACATCTAACTCGACTTCATCAATAAAATTTGCAGTAATGGAAAACATGAATATACATTTCCTTGTAACCTGTAAATTTTCATTCTTGACTATCCAACCTAAAGGATATGGCTTATGATGAGGTAAAATTTCAAGGTTAAGATTTTTGACCAAGTCTTCTAAGTTTAATTTTTCTTATGACCCACTATGAAATAATGCGTTAATCTTTGTATGGTTTGAGATCACCCTTACATGGAACAAATATATCATTATTTCTTAATTTGGAGTGTTTTTGTGACAATTTGATGAACTAGTACTTGCTACGGATTCTTTTCCCTTTGTGACCATGAGTGTAATCTTGGTCTCATCACCAGAATCGTATCCAATATCATGTTGTATGGTAGCGGTCGTCTTTTGTTTCCCCTTATTAATGTTAATTTTCGTAGGCCTTGGTTCGGGATGTACTTTCCAACATTGGGATTCATCATGCCCCTATTTGGAACAATGTTTGCATATGGTTTTCTCCCCTTCTTTCTTAACATTGCATTCTTTTTTCCCTTCCATTTTCCTCCCCTTTGTTTCTCCTTACCCTTGAATGGCTTCTTTTTACTACCCTCTTCCTGAATGTTCTTTCCCCTTGCTTCAAGGTGCATGGCTTGCACACATGCTTCATATAAGTTGCTTGGGGTAACATAAGGATAGTGTGTTTTAAATAGGAATGTAGAACCCCAATGTATTTCAATAGAGTGTCTTAGGATTGCAAGTTTACACCTAACAACAAAGCCCTTTTCCTAAACTCCTGGGTATAATCTTGAACTGTTTGACCCTTAAGTTGCCTAAATTTTTTCCAACTCATAATGGTTTTTTTCATGTAAGATAAAGGATGAAATTGTCTATTAATTGAAGAAATAAACGCAATCTAAGAAATGGATATCTTACCATGGATTCGCTTTTCCTCTTGAGTCTTTGCTTCTCACCAGACTAGTGTTGCTCCTTCTAGCCTCAATGAAGCCAAATGGATATTTGTTTCATCATCTTATAGGTTTTGAATTCTGTAATAAACCTCCAACTGATGAATCCAATTGTCCAACTTCTCTGCATTTACCTCACCATTGTACATGGGAAGTTCAAACTTAATGCCCAATTTGAGTAAGGGAGTTTTTCCTTTTGGGATTTTTTGAGTGAGTATGGGTGGTTTATGTTGTGGAAGTGGAAGATGATGTTGATGGTGATGATGAGGATGATGATGAAGATGGTGGAGATGGAGGAGGCTTTCCTCCACTACCCTTTTAAGCCTTCTCTTCATCCTTTTTGTCTTCTTAGGTTCCCTCCCAATGTGGAGGCTTAGAACTCCCTCCAATCATCTCGGTGCTCCTCTCTTCATAGAGAACCCTAACCCTGTCAGTTAGGTCATAGAAATCCTTCTTGAATGCTTCCTCTTCTGAAAGACCTTCAGTCTCTCCGACATGTGACATAATGACTATGGATTCAAGATCTGCTTCTAGTGTTGCTTGTACCTCCTCAATCTCAACTAAATATATACTTGAGGTGCTTCAAGTGCAACTAGGAGTGAAACTTGTTGGGTATGTGTTATATTCTTTCCATGACTAGTCATGTGCGGAGGGTCATAGGGGGGCGATAGCTCCCGCTGTACGTTGCGTCGGGTGTAGTAGCGGGGTCACAGGGGGGGAAGTAGCCCCCCATGTTCGGGGTCCGGGGCATCACCCTGGGAAAAAAAATTTGGACCCTATTTTTCGGTGGGTGGACCCACCCATGGTTTTGTGCATGCATTTGCTCATGGTTTTAGGGCATGATGGTTTTCGACCCCTGGTATTTTGTAGATCTGGTCAAGGGAACTACAGCTATGTTCTAATCCACGGTTAATGGATTGGGGTTTATGTATGCTTTGGCATGTATATATATGTGGTGTAACACTAAAAGGAATATAATGAAAAATCAAGTTGGTCGTCTTGATTTGGGATCCAGGGGAAAATATCTATGTATACCTATTTTATGATTTATGCTCTCGCTATTGTTTATTTTTTTTTTTAAGATTCGTTTGCAGATAATTTCTATACAGTGTTAAAACCTACATTTGGTATCAGAGCTATTTCAGCTTCAAGGGGATGTCTTTGCTGCTGAGGGGTTTTTTGGTCAGGGCTATGGTAGAGTCTATTAAGTGGGAGATCTGCGGGATCGGTTCTTGCGGTGAAAGAAGATGGCGAGCAGTGGAAAGATAGATATTGAGAAATTTAATGGTCAGAGTTTTGAGTTGTGGAAGCTCAATATGGGGGATCTGCTGGTGGATAAAGACTAGTGGATCATGGTAGATCCAGGTACTAAACCAATGGAAATGTTAGATGAAGACTGGAAAAAGTTGGATCAAAAGGCGAAGATAACAATATGATTGTGTGTCTTAGATTCGATATTGTTGAATGTATCTAGGGAAGCTACGACAAATAATTTGTGGGAAAAACTTGGGAATTTGTACCAATCTAAGTCTCTGGTGAATAAATTGTTCCTGCGGAAAAAAGTTGTATAACTTGAGGATGAAGGATGGAGACTTGATGACAGAGCATCTGAACGCCTTCAATACTGTGGTAAGTCAGTTGTCATCTGTTGATATTAAAATCTCAGATGAAGATAAGTGCATCAGTTTTTTGTGTTCTCTACCAGACTCGTGGGATAGTCTAGTTATTGCAATAGGTAGCAATACAACTACCTTGAATTTTGATGACATTGTCTTAGCCTTGTTGTTGGAGGAAATGAGATGGAGAAATGTGGAGGGTCAGAATGGAGATGCCTTATCTGTATGAGGAAGGTCCCATAATAGAAACACGAATAAGGTTTTGAGTGAGAGATATAAATCTAGAGGGAGATCTTAATCTCCTGGAAAGTTTCTAAAGGTGTGCTAGAAATGCGGAAAGGAAGGGCACTACAAAAAGGACTGTAGATCTAAAGCTCCTAAGAAAGGAAAGGAATCTGATGATTCTCCTTCTGCAGAGGAAAAACCACCTCAAATGAAGGTGGGGATGTGTATTTTTCTTCTTCTTCAAATACACATGTAGATCATGAGTCATGGTTGATTGAATCAGGTGCATCCTTTCACTTCACTCCCCATAGGGAGTGGTTCTAAGAGTATGAAAAATATGATGGCGGTGATGTCTTCTTAGGTGATGATAGGAAGGCCAAAATTGTCGGACATGGAAAATTCAAGCTGAAGCTACAAGGTGGAAGGATTAGAACACTTCCTGTTGTTCTACACATTCCTACATTGGCCAAAAATCTGATTTCTGTAAGCAAGATGGATGATGTAGGTGTAAAAATAGTGTTCGAGAAATATACCTGTAAGATGGTTCGGGGAGCACTGGTATCAATGCGGGGAGTTCGGATTGGAAATCTATACAAGCTTCATGGAAACACTGTTATTGATGGGTGCAATAGTTCTTCTATTCTCGAAAGTGGAGCGGAAAGCCTAGTGGTCTCTGGAGAAAAGACATCAAATGCTTGGACATATTGGAGAGAAAGGCCTTCAGATATTGCATGGAAATGGCATTGTAGAAGGTATGTCTAATATATCTCTGGATTTCGATTTTTGTAAACATTGCGTATATGGGAAGCAGAATCGGGTGAGTTTTACTTCTGGTGCTAAGAGGGCGAACAAGATATTAGAGCTTGTGGATAGTGATGTGTTTGGACCTATGATGGTTCCATCACTGGGTAAGTCTGTGTACTATTTTTCATTCATATATGACTTCTCATGGAATACATGGATATATTTCTTAAGGAAGAAATTTGAAGTCTTTGACAGATTTAAAGAATTTAAGGCTTTGGTGCAAAACCAGACAGAGAAGAATATAAAGGTGCTGAGGAAAGATAATGGTGGGGAGTTCTGCAAGAAGGAATTTGAAGAGTTCCGTAATAAGTGTGGTATAGAACGACAGAATACTACTCCATACACACCTCAGAAAAACGGAGTTGCTAAAAGAATGAACAGAACATGATGAAAAAGGCAAGAAGCATGCTCAGTGGTACTGGGTTAGGACAAGAATTCTGGACAGAGGCAGTGGAGACTGCATGTTACTTGGTTAACAAATCACCTTCATCAGTGTTGGAGGATAAGAATTCACATGAGGTATGGACTGGTAAGAAACCATCTCTTTCACATCTGAGGGTATTTGGATGTGATGCATATGTACATCTTCCAAAGGAGAAAAGGACCAAGTTGGATAATAAATCTGAAAGGTGCATCTTTATTGGGTATAAGGATGGTTTAAAGGGTTACAAGCTTTGGAACCTGAAAACAAGGAAAGTTGTGTACAATCGAGATGTGGCATTTAGAGAGGTGAAATATGTTGTTAAACATGAAGTCCTACCAAAAGAACCTAAGAAGATAGAGTTTGAGCTAAAGGAGGATGAATCAGACTCTACAACAAAAGAAGACTTAGAAGAGGAAGAGCCACAAACTCCAGCTGTGAGAAGATCAGTTCAGGAAAGAGGACAACCAGAAAGGTATAGTCCATCTGTTTTTTGTTCAAATTTTTATTTAACTATAACTGATGATGATCCCAGAACCATCAGGGAGGCAGTAGATTTAGAGGATGGAAAACTCTGGAAGGAGGCCATGGTTGATGAAATGGCATCCTTGCGTAAAAATGAAGCATGGGATCTGGTGGAGTTGTCGGCTAGAAGGAAGCCCATCAGGAGAAAATGGGTGTTTAAGAAGAAGATGAATGTAGAAGGCAAGGTGGAGAAATACAAAGCTCGGTTGGTTCTAGGAATTGATTTTGGTGATATTTTTTTTCCTGTTGCCAAAGTTACTTCTATTAGATTACTTTTATCTGTTGTTGTTGCATTTTCCTTTGAGGTAGAACAGATGGATGTGAAGACAACATTTCTTCACGGGGATCTGGAAGAGGAGATCTACATGAAACAACCTGAAGGCTTTATGGTGAAGGGGAAGAAATAACTGGTATGCAGGTTAAAGAAGTCTTTGTATGGGTTAAAATAGTCACCAAGGACGTGGTATCAGAAATTTGATACCTATATATGGAGACTTGGCTTCACCAGAAGTAAGGAGGATCACTGTGTTTATTTTAAATTAATTGATGACCATGTTATTTATTTGGTTTTGTATGTGGATGATATGTTGTTGATTGGAAATGACAAAAAAATTATCCAAGATTTGAAGACCCAACCGTTTTCCAAATTCGACATGAAGGATCTTGGTTCTGCAAATTATATTTTGGGCATGGAAATTAAGAGAGATCGAGCAAAGAGGAAGCTCTGGTTAAACCAGAGGAAGTATGTCGAGGCTATATTGCAGAGGTTCAATATGCAAGATAGTAAACCAGTGAGTGTTCCGATTCCTGTAGGTGTAAAGCTGTATGCTGAACAGTGTCCTAAGACACAAGAAGAAGAGGAGGATATGTCCCATGTTCCATATGCAAGTGAAATGGTTAGCCTGATGCATGTGATGGTCTGTACTAGACCAGACATTGCACATGCAGTGGGAGTATTGAGCAGGTTTATGTCAAACCTAGGGAAGGAGCATTGGACAACAGTGAAGTGGGTTTTCAGATATTTGCGTGGCACTAGTGATTATGGTTTGTGCTACCAGGGAAGACCAAGATTGGAAAGAGTGTTGGACATTCGTGTTTTTGTTGATGCATACTCAGCTGGAGATCTAGACCAAAGAAGATCTACAAGTGGGTATGTGTTTAGCCTATTTGGAGGTGCAGTCAGTTGGATGATTAAAAGATAGTCTGTAGTGGCTCTTTCAACTACAAAGGAAGAATACATGGCAGCCACTCATGAAAGCAAGGAAGTAGTTTGGTTGTAGAGATTTTGTTCAAGTATGGGGTTGGTGTAGCAAGCTATAAGGATAGACTGTGATAGCCAAAGTGCAATTTTATTGGCTAAGAACCCTGCTTATCATTCAAAGACAAAGAACTTTGATGTTCAATATCACTTTGTGAGAGATATGGTTGAGGCTAAAAGGGTGTTGCTGGTAAAGGTGGACACTTTGAAGAATGTTGCAGATGCATTGACGAAGTCTGCGAGCACTCAAAATTTATCTTGGTGTAGAGAAAAAATGGGTGTTGCAGAGCTAGGATAATGACTAAGCTCTCCTTTGGCCCCCTGTGGAAATAAAACAACAAGTGGGAGAATGTTGGGTATGTGTTATATTCTTTCCATGACTAGGCATGCACGAGAGGGTCACAGGGGGGGCAATAGCGCCCCCTGTACGTTGTGTCGGGCATAGCAGGGGGGTCACAGGGGATTGGCAGCCCCCCCTGTTCAAGGTCCAGGAAAAAAAAAATTGGACCCTATTTTTCGGTGGGCGAACCCGCCCATGGTTTTTTGCATGGGTTTGCACATGGTTTTGGGGCATGATGGTTTTTGGCCCCTGGTATTTTTTAGATCCGGTCAAGGGAACTACGATTATGTTTTAATCCAGGGTTAATAGATTGGGGTTTATGTATGCTTCGGCATGTATTTATATGTGTTGTAACACTAAAAGGAATATAATGAAAAATCAAGTTGGTCGTCCCGATTTGGGATCTAGGGGAAAATCTCTTTGTATGTATGTTTTACGTTTTATGCTCTCGCTATTGTTTATTTTCTGTTTTCAAGATTCGTTTGCAGATAATTTCTGCACAGGGTTAAAACCTACAAAAATTTGGGTGGAGATTGTAGCCTTGTGGCTCTCCCTCTTCTGGTCCTAACTTTAGGACTAGCAACCAAAAATTTCCCTTCTCCTCTCTGCAACTTTAACCTTGTAAGCTGTTAACCACCTATAAATTCTGATATACCAAATGGTGGCTAAGTTTGTTTCCAAGCCTTCAAGAGATACATTTCCTTTGAAAATATATCATCCTTGAAGTCTTATGTTTGCTCCATATTGGAGGTTCATCTTCACTGTTGTTCCCATCTTAAAGCCACGTTGTTTCACCAAAGAAAGTTGCTCCAAAGGTCACTAAAACTCCCTGTTTTCACTTATTTCCCTTCATTTTCAAGAAGACTTCTTTTCATCCTTTAACCCTTCATTCAACCTCTAAAGGCCTTAAATCCCTTTCAAACCTTTTGAAATCCCTTTATGAGGTTTAAAACCCCGTCTTTACCCCTATTGGAACCTCCATTTTCCTCAAAAAACCCTTGAAAATCCTTGGAAATATTCATTTTTACATTAAGGCCTTAAGCCCCTTTCAGCTGAGCCCTCAGCCCCTTTTCTGCATGTGACCAGCGCTATGACCAAGCGCTAAGGCCTAATCGAAAATCGAAATTGGAGCTTTCGTTTCGGCCTTTTCCTTTGTTCTTCAAAATTCTCTGATGCAATGAGTTTTCCTCTACCGATTGCCGATTCAATCTGGACCGTTGATCTCTCCTGATCCAACGGCTAGGATCACATCGCACTCCATCGCAAGCCTTCCACCATTCCCCCTCTGACATAATCCCAACCGTTAATCTTTCCAGTGCATCGTGAAAACGAAACTTTCCCTTTCCTTCCCTGATGCGATGAGCCCTTTTTCCCCGATCTCCCAATTTAATCTTGGCCGTTGAATCCACAAGAACCAACCGCTAAGATTCGATTGCGCTCCGCTTATGAGCCCGTCACCTGCACCCCTCTGATTTAATCATGACCGTCGATCATCCTGCCGATCCAACGGCCAGCGCTCAATCGCACATCGCAAAACCAAAGGTCTCGTTCGCTTGCCTCCTCCGATGCCAATCATGCGATTTGATCCCAACCGTTGAATCCACAAGAACCAATGGTCAGGATTCAATCACACTTTGATTCATAGCCCCGTCATCGCATCCACCGATTAGATCTAGACCATTGAATCCACAAGAACCAACAGCCATGATCTCATCGCGCTCCGCTCATAACTTTTCACCATCCCGACCTCTGATTGAATCTCAGCCGTTGATCAAGTCTGATCGGACGATCCACATCACTTCTGATCATCAAACCCTTCTTTCTCATTTCTTCCCATTGACAGACCTAGACCGTTCATTTCCAAGATCCAACGGTCAAGATTTAACCTGCCATTGACCCTACCCATATGTTCCGCTCGTGCATCTCCCCTCCTATCGCGCTTCTTCCGCACTGTCGGATCTGAGGTCCCAGATCCAACAACCACCATTGCATATCGTGTAATTTTTGTGCCTGAAGGTTAATTTTTCAAATTTACGCGATATGGGCGGTTTTGAAAGGACAGGTGTCGTTCAGTGTATGGTATCGCATTTTTTGGCCAAAATCTTAAAACCACTTGAATGTTGCGTGAAAACCATTCCGATTTTCTGCTTACCACCCTCCGCTGTGTATCTCTTGATTTAATCCGGACCATCGATCTCTGAGATCAGACGGTCACGACTTAATCTCAACCCCGTCCATTTGTTATTCACCCAATCTTTCATATGATCCCACCAAAATACCTCTGCCGTTGATTATTCTAATCCAACGGCCCACATTATATCACGTTTCCATTTCACTCTCCATTCATTGTCCTCCCAAAGGACTTCATTAACTGATCTCCACCATTGATCATCCTGATCTAACGACCCGCATTTATCCTCGCACCCAAAACTCCAAAACACCTGGTTAGCTGCTCTGCCAGTGTTTTTCCCCATTTTCCGCTGCAATCACTTTCTTCCTCGCTGCTCCTCCACCACCCCAGAGCCTTTGCAGTAGTCTAAACCCAACCCACAAGATTTCATAACAATGTTTTCGTATGTTTGTAGGTTTTTTTTTCATGGCTGATGAAGGAATTAATATTTTACAGTCACAGAGGTGACACATGGGTAGACAGCAGTCTCAGGACCAGGAAACAAAATCAAAAGGACTAGAACTAGAAGGTAAGGGCGTGTCAATCAACAGATCATATTCCATGAACCATCAGTGACCCTCCAGCTCAGCAAAATCCTCCACCTGTACACAAAACACTCAGAAAATATGATGATCACATTCCCAGTGGCAGGATACACAACATAGAAGACCAGCATCAGTACATAAGCATTTCGAGCAATCAGAAGAAGAGAAGCATAAACACAACTAATGCAGGTTTAAGTACAAAGAGACAAAGTAGTTGGTGATGTAGAGCGATGACTGACACAGACATGACCTTTACCCATGCACACAAGTCTGCCAAGAAGTTATTGCACCAGGGAAGCTACTACAAATTGTCAGAAGAAGTTATTTAGAAGTATGGGAATCCTCATAGACCATCCTTCATGTAACTCACACCGAGAAGATAATAGTACCTCTCCAGATGATTTTCTTCTCAGGGACACCCTATGGGTGATTTCTGTCATATCAAAATAGTCTCAAACAAGCTGCAAAGTTATCGATCCTATCTAGAATTCAACGAAGTGTTAAAGGCACAGAATGGAGAAT
Source organism: Pinus albicaulis (assembly GCA_034641835.2). Lineage (NCBI taxonomy): Eukaryota > Viridiplantae > Streptophyta > Pinopsida > Pinales > Pinaceae > Pinus > Pinus albicaulis. The sequence continues at coordinate 269,416,159 of CM076569.1, read as the reverse complement.
TCAAAATAACTTCTCCTATCTCTGATGTTCATTAAAACTATCCCCACCTACTTTTCTCATTTCCTCTATAAAGACTCTTCGAAGTCTTATTGTAAAAGGTTGGCATTTTGTGAATTCTAAAGTAATACATATTGCTGCTTTGAAGAAGCTTTGGTGTTCTGAAAGAGTGTGAAGATCTGTGTTGTTTATGTTGATGAAGGAGGCAGGACCATTGGATCCCCGAGCCCGGTTTTGGTGAAGTAATTCTTATTGTTAATGTTATTTCCTGTTTTTCCACTTTGTTCCATCATGCTTTGCTTACAGTAGGATAAAAATTTTAGGTAGAGAAATGTGTCTTAGAAGCACCTCTGACATGTTTATCCTTCACTGTTTATATTTGTTTTGCTACTGAATATGACAGGGTAGTCTAATAGCTCTCTTTATATTCGGTTTGTTTTATTTCGGAAATGGTCAACTCAGTTGTGCTAAAGACTGTCTAGGTGTTCCCTCTTTCTTTGCCACTGAATGCTGTGTCTGAAATCTCCCTTTGATTATTAATATTTTCAGTTTGACAAAGAGGCTTGTTTCAATCATACCCTCTGTTCATTATTGTAATTGTTGTGTTAAAGGTCCCTATAATTGCAGTCCTAGATGTCTAAGGTGTTCCCTCTTCTTTGAATGCAATTGTATGTCTTTGCTGGTTAAGCTCTCGAAGGTGAACTTGTAGGAGGAAATAGGGCATTCCCCGAATCCTACAATTCATTTATAAGGTTTAGTCTGCATTTCTCCTTTCTTTGAGTGTTTATATTGATTAAGTCCAAAGCAGTGAGCTTATTGGAGGAAATAGGGCGTTCCCCGAATCCTTCAGGTCATTGTGAAAGGGTTTAGTTTGTTTTTCACTCTTAGTTCTTAATGTTCATCCCATCTCACCTATATTATTCAACAGATCCTAGACCAAGTCAGATTTTCCCTTTGGTTTCCCTTCCTTCTCTGTCAGAACTATTTTCACTTTCACATGACTCCATTGCCCAATGGCTTGTAGATTCCCATGCTCTATCTATACCACATGAAACACACTTGTCCAACCAAACAACAAAACAAACAACCTTGCACCTCATAACTAGCCTAAAATCAACTTCTAAACCTTTCAAGACACATCTTTATAAACATATTGAGAGATCCCTCTCTGAGACTAGGAGGGCTAGATCCTAGAGCTCTAAAGTTAGGTGTGTATGTTGCCTTGTCTTTTGGTAAGCCAATCTATCAAAACATAGGACCCCAACATAAGCATCACAAATTTTCAACCATTAAAACCCTACTTGCACAAAACTCAAGAAAATATCAAGAAAATAACCTTGCTCTGATACCACCTTGATCTGAATCTGAATGTTAGTTTTTTTGTGCTAATTTTATCTTCAAAATTATAAACACAACATGATCATTTTCTTCATGTGCATTGGTTTCCTTTTTATGTTAAATTCATGAGAATTTTAACATTAAAACAAAATGTTGAACAACAACAATAAAATGTACATCAAACCATCAGATTATCCATTAACACAATGTTTTGATGAAGGATTTCACCCCTCATGGGCTACATATCCTTTGTCCAGCTTCCATGGCTTAGGCCTCTATATTATCTCAAAATGGCAAAAAGTGTTGTTTACAATCCTCTACTGCTCCTAAAACCTACTGTAAACTGCTTATAATGTCCAAATCTACTACGATAAACTCTTTCTCAGACAAAATTGGTCGACTTTTGCAAAAGTTATGGCTCCATCAATTTTTCCTAGGAAAACCCCTCCACAACTGGAGAGAACTCTAGTGAGCTCCACCAAATTTGGAGTTCCGCCGAAAATGACGGATTCCACCAACTAAACCGTCAAGATAAGATTGGATTAATTAAGGATAAGAAGAGTTTAATGGTGGGTTAGGTGATAAATGTGGGTTTAACAATCCGCATTTAAAAAAGTGATTAACATTAATAATTAAGGTTTAAAGCTAGTTAAAACAAATCTTAACTCCGCATTAACACTCTGTCAGTGGTCTCCGCATCGAGGTCACATGGGTTGGTGGTTGGCCCTTTGTTAGGTCCTTATATTACTAGTGTAGTCCCTTATTGTTGTTATTATATCCCCCTTATTGTTATTTTTGTGCCCCTGTAACCCATATATTGTAATTATTGTGCCCTTACATTATTATTGTTAGGTAGGCTAGGATTATATTGTGGCCCCAAGGACTCCTATATATAGAAGGATATTTTTTCATTTGTATCATCCAAGAATTATTAATTTATTTAATAAAGGAGGTTTCCCCCTCAAAGTGGCTTATTTCTAAGGCGTTGACCTCTATTTTATTCTATTTCTAGAGTTGGTTTCATAACATGTGGTATCAGAGCTTTGGATTCTAGGGTTTCGGTGCTTCAAACGGGTCATCATGGAATTTTCGCTATAAATTTTTTTCTACGAAGTTTCAGAAGCTAAAATTTTTGTCACATGAAGCCGAAATATTGAGTAACTTCATGTAAAAATTTCAGATCTTGGTTCACAATAGTTTCGGATATATGATCTGTGGAAGTTAGGGTTTTTTCTGGCTCCCAAATTTCATCTAAAAGAGGTGACCTCGGGAAAATCTTCATAACTCTATCTGAGAATCGGATTGGAATTATGTAAAACATTGATGAAATTAAAATAATGGTATTTTCATGTATATTAATTTTATATCTGAAGGAGGAAACAGTGACATGTGGCACATCATACAAGTGTGCTCTACAGAACCAGTCCATAATTAGGTCATTGTGGGAGATTGGGCATAACTTTTCCTTGAAGCATCCAAATTAGGTCAGACCTATATCATTCGAAAGAAGCTTCAGAGGGATACTATAGGACCAAATTTAAGATATTTAATATACGAAATCACAGATATAATTCGGTTCAATATCGAGCTCCTCAAAAGCAAGAAAAATGTGTGTATTGTTTTTTTCAAATTGCATAAGTCTTGTTTGAAAAATCAGTTTGAAGTGCTTCCAAGGGAATATTGAAGCATAGATATCAGTATTGGGTTCTAAAATCCCCCACAAAAATAATTCAACACCTATTAAGCCCTTAGAATATTCTACAATGACTCATGAAGATGAAGAAGTGCGACATTATATATCAAAATTACAAGAGAAAGTGCACCAAATTTCGCTCTCACAAAGAGCAGTAGAAAATGAAATCGAAGTTTTGAAGAAAGGCATGGAAGCTAATATGGATGGTTTGAAGAAGGTCATGGAAGCTAATATGGATGGTTTGAAGAAAGAAGTGGAAGCTAAGATGGATGGTTTGAAGAATGGCATGGAAGACATGGAAGAAAAAATGGAAGGTTTGAAGGAAGGCTTGTCAAAGTTGATACAAGAAATGATTCCTAATGGAGAAAAGATAGTAGAGGAAACTCATGATGAGAACAAAATAAATGTTAATCATGATTTCATAAACTCGATTGTTTGATGGAAGACCCACCATATTTTAAATATCGATATGATGAATTTTTATGGCATGGATCCCGTAACATGGATACTACAGATCGAGCAATATTTTGATATCAATAATGTGCAAAACACACAAAAGGTATGCATTGTAACTTTATATTTAGAAAAAAATACATTTGTATGTATCGATGGCTTTTATCCCGTAAAAAATTCTCACTTGGTCAATTTTTACAGAGGAAATGATAGCACATTATGAGGATACAAAGAGCAACACCTTCTTTAGTCAATTGATAAATCTCAAACAAAAGGGATCAATGGTGGAGTACATTTAGGACTTAAAAAAATTGAATATAAGGGTAACTGATATTCTAGAGGAACACGAGATTGATGTGTTCATAAGGAATTTAAAGGATAACTTCTAACATGAGGTTCGCCTTTGGGAACCTGATTCATTGGAGAAGGCATTCAGGTTGGCAAGAAAAATTGAATGTAAAATTATAGCGATAAGGAAGCCTACCACTCACATCTATAAAGATGTAAGTGTTGCTACTCCTAGACTTCCACAACCTACAAGTTTTGCACCACAAAAATTGGAAGAAAAAAGAGAAAAATTGCTTTCCTACAATTGTGATAACAAATACACTAAAGGTCATAAGTGTGTTGAGAAGAAATTATTTTACATAGATTCTAAAGAGGAGGAAGAAAATGAACAATAAACTTCAATAGAAGAGGATATACACCAGGAACCAACCCTAGATAAAGAATAAATGAGTTTTACCATATCATGTAATGAATTGGCAAGAATTACCACTCCTCAAACTCTCAAGATAGAAGGACATATCAAGAAGAAAAAGGTAATAGTGTTGATTGATTTGGGTAGAACCCATAATTTTATTCATTGTAAGGTAGCCAAGGAATTGAATTGCTTCCTATACCCAGCACCAAAATTTCAAGTGACGGTTGCAAATGGAGGAAATATTAATTGCTCTGGAAAATGCCATAATATCAAGCTAACCATGGGGGAATATGTATTGAATAGTCCAATGCTTTCCATTCCAATGGGAGGTGTTGATGTTGTACTAGGAGTACAATCGTTACAATCTTTGGGGACGGTAGCTTTTAATTTTCAAGAACTTTCCTTGAATTTTTTTCAGAAGGAAATTAAGTCAAATTACGGGGTATCGTAGGGAAGCTGGGAAAGATAATAAGATCTAATGTCATGAAAAATCTTATGAAAAAATAACAACGGGGTGTAATTGCATAATTATGCTCACTAGAAGTTCCAGCATCAAAATCATCTATTTCTCCACATCTCCAAAAATTCTTGGACAATCATTCCAAGGTGTTTGAAACTCCCAAAGGACTTCCACCTATTCGTGATCATGATCATGTTATTCATTTGATTCCAATAAGTGTTCCTCAAAAAATTAGGCCTTACAAATATCATTATGTCCAAAATATTGAAATTGGACGTATGATTGCAGAAATTTTAGAGGGTGGTATAATTCAACCTAGTCAAAGTTATTTCTCTGTTCCAATAGTATTGGCGCACAAGAAGGATGGATCATAGTGCATGTGTCCAGATTATAGGGAGCTCAATAAGCGCAATATTAAATACAAATTCCCCATTCCCATGATTGATGAATTATTGGATGAATTACATGGAGCAATTTATTTTACCAAGTTGGATCTTCATTCAGGATATCATCAAATTAGAATAAAGACTAGAGATATTTTGAAAACAACATTTTGAACTGATGTGGGTCATTATGAATTTTTGGGCATACCTTTTGGCCTTACCAATGCACATTCTACATTTCAAGGGTTGATGGATTCCATTTTCAAACCCTTCCTTGGAAACTTTGTGCCAGTATTTTTTGATGATATACTAATGTACATCAGGTCTTGGAAGGATCATGTTTAACATGTTGACAGGGTGCTCAAACTATTGGAGGAGAAACAATTATATGCAAAAACATCCAAATGTTTCTTTGAAGTACAAGATTTGGAATATCTGGGTCATATTGTATCTCGCGAGGGTGTTAAGGTAGACCCTAACAAAATTATAACCATAGTAAGGAATGGAAAGTCCCAACAACCATAAATTAGTTGCGAGGATTTATCGATTTAATAGGGTATTATCGTAAGTTTGTTAAGAATTATGGGAGAATAGCAGCACCTCTAACAAAATTATTGAAGAAAGATGCATTTTCATGGACTCCTGAAGCAACTAATGCCTTTGAACATCTTAAAGAGATAATGTTCCTAGCACCAGTCTTAGCTACGCCAGACTTCAAAAAAATCTTTATTGTGCAATGTGATGCCTTGGGAAATGGAATTGGTATTGTTTTAATGAAAGAAGGAAAGTATTTACAGAAAGCTATTTATGAGGGGGAAATTTTGGCAATACTACATGCACTAAATAAATGGAAACCTTACCTAATGGGAAGACATTTCAAGGTAAAAATCGATCATGATAGTCTTAAACACTTTTTGGAACAAATATTATCTTCAGAAGAGAAGCAAAAATGGGTCACAAATATGTTGGGTTTTGACTTTGAAATCATATACAAAAAAGGGAAGCTAAATGTTGTTGCAGATGCACTCTCAAGAAAGGATGAAGAGGTGGAAGCATTGCTTTGTTCCATTTATATTATCCAACCATATTGGATAACCAAAGCAAGGGATGAATTGAGAAGGATGAAGCGTGGACACATTCAAAATTTGTGGCAAGATCCTAGTACATATGATATATTTAGTTGGAAAAATTATTCCTTATGGTACAGAAATCACTTATATCTTTGTAAGATTTCCCAACTAAAACAAAAGATTATTTTGGAATTGCACACTTCTCCTTTAGGAGGACACTCAGGATTTTTAAAAACTTGCCACATGGTGAAGAAAGATTTTTTTTGGGATGGCCTTAAATATGATATTCAAATTTTTGTGGTGGAATTTTTAGTTTGCAAGAAAATAAAGTTGAGACAATTCAAAATTCAACATTGGGAGGATATTTCAATGTATTTTATTACAGGCTTACCTAAGTCTGAAGGAAAGAGTGTCATCATGGTGGTAGTTGATAGAATTACCAAGTATGCACACTTTTGTGCATTATATCATCCATTTAAATCAAGCACAGTTTCTCCTGAATTTATGGAAACAATTCAAAAGCTACATGGAAACCCAAAAGATTATTGTAAGAGACAAGGATCCCATTTTTACTGGAAATTTTTGGATGGAATTATTTTCTTGTTTGGGTACTCAACTAGATCATAGCTCATATTATCATCCTCAAACTGATGGTCAAACTGAGATAGTGAACAAATGTTTGGAAGGATATCTTCGTTGTTTTGTATCAGATAAACAAACACAATGGGTCGAATGGTTACCTCTGGCTGAATGGTCGTATAACACTTCCTTCCATACTGCAGCAAAAATGACCCCATTTATGGCACTTTATGGATATCATCCAATTTCCATCACATCATATTTAAGAGAAAATTCTAAGGTTCAAGCAGTGGAAGATCACATCGAGCATCAACAACAAGTTCTCCAACTCTTAAAGGATAAACTAAATTTGGCACAAAATCGAATGAAACAATAGGTTGATCAACATCAGAACAAGAGAAGTTTTGATGTAGGAGACTGTGTATTTTTACGATAATAAAAATACAAACAAATGTCCCTAGAGAAAGCTAAGAAGGATAATAAATTATCGCCAAAGTACTATGGTCCTTACACGCATTAGAGAACTTTTGAGGTCTAAAATGGGCTTCCTAAGAAAAATGTACCACCAAAATACACTTTATAAGAACCTATAATATTCAAGATGATGATGTCAGCTATGGGGGATGATTCACCATTTTTGGAGTAAAAAAGTAAATAGATTAAATAATAATAAAATAATAAAACTACTTTTTCAACTTGTATTTTCAACTTATCTCCCTAAGGTTTTACTCAAATTTAGAGTGGGAGTACTCATTGGATGAAAAATTTAATTCCTCTTCCAAAGAGTACCCATGTTGCATACTTTTGATGGACTCTGCTACATGAAAAATGAGAAATACATGTAAAAATGTTATTGTAAACGCATTTTTTTATTTATTTCTCATTTTTTGTGTAGGAAGGTCCATCGAAAGTATGTAACATGAGTACTCATTGGATGAGGAATCAAATTATGCATCTAATGAGTACTCTCGCTTGAAATTTGAGTAAACCCATAAGGAGATAAGTTGAAAAGTAGTTTTTCTTTTTTCCCTCTAAAATTTAATGATGTAATCTAATATTATTTTATTATATGCACTATTATTTTATAATTTCCTTTGAAGGCCCATTTTAGACCTCAAAATTCCCCTAATGGTGTTGCAAAAGATTTGTACTATGGCATAAAAATTGGATATTCCTTCTTCTTCGCGAGTGCATCCAATTTTCCATGTTTCATGCTTAAAGAAGGTTATAGGTAAAAAAATTCCAGTTCAAACAATATTGCCATAACTTAATGAGGAAGAAAAAATCATATTGGAACCTAAAGCAGTCACGAAAACAAGAACTTGACAGCTATGAAATTGATCAATTTCAGAGTATCTCATGAAGTGGAAGAACTTACCCACTGAAGATTCTACATGGGAGGATGAGAATTTTATACAGAAGCATCCAGAGCTACTCAAGAGTTGAGGAAAACACTTTTTTGAAGGAGAGGGGCATGTTAGGTCCCTATATTACTACTGTAGTCCCTTATTGTTGTTAGTATAGCCCCCTTATTGTTATTGTTGTACCCCTGTAACCCCCATATTGTTATTATTGTGCCCTTATATTACTATTGTTAGGTCGGCTAGGATTATATTGTGACCCCATGGACTCCTATATATAGAAGGAGGTTTTGTCATTAGTATCATCCAAGAATTGTTCACTTATTTAACGTAAAGGAGGTTGCCCCCTCGAAGTGGCTTATTCTAAGCCGTTGATCTATGTTTTCTTCTATTTTTGGAGCTGGTTTCATAACACCCTTCAGGGTTGGTCCCTGCCTTACCCCTACATACAAATTTGGGCTAATTCAAATTTACCCGGTTTTCATAGTATGGTAAGATCCATGGTGTAGTATAGGTGGTAAATGTTGCACGTGTTTTGGGGGAGGTCGCAGGGTTGACCCCGCCCTCTGCCTGGCCTCCGATATAAAATTTTACACCACCATATAACTTGAGGGGGGGCACGTGGGAGCCTCCAGTATTGCCATGTGTCGACATTCGATTGGCCTTGAAATAACCCAATACAAATGCAACAAATCACCAACCTTAACATAAAATCCTGGAATGACACTTGTCACCACCTGATTTGCTCAGAGGATCTTTGACCAACCTTTGACCCCTTCACAGTCACCTGCCATATCAGTAGTACAGACTGCTAACTGGGTAGTTTTCTGTCATTTTTTTTTAATTTACCTATTTTAGAAAATGGACAACAAGCTCTAACTTTCACATACATAATCGGTTTTCAATGAAACGATGTGCATCGGATTCAGGGTGACGAGCACTTCGCAGTCGTTTAGGTTCCGAACGATTCCAAGCACTTCTATTTTTTAGCTGAATACTAAGCACCTGATCATTGGATCACCATGGATAGAAACCATAACTTCCTTAATCGTGAATATGAAAAAGAATTTTTTGACATTTTCATACAAAAATAAAAAATAACACTACAGGATATTACATTGAAGCCAAATTCAGTAACGCTAGAAAACATACTATTTCAAAAGTAATTTTTCAAGAAGGTAAATGATTTTTACAAAACATGCAAAGAGAAGTTGACAAAATCACTTATGATTGAAATGAAGAAGTTTCTCAGCTTAAAGACCACAGTGAAAAATTATTAACACAAATTAAGAAGCTTTAGAAGGATAAGAAGTTGTACGAAAATAAGGTACAAAAACTTATGGAGAAGGAAGCATTGAAATATTCAAAAAAAGAAATTCAAGTTTAAGAAAATGGAATTAATATTGGTCCAGTGAATATCACAACTCAAGAAGAAGACAATTTAGGTAAAGAAAAAACACACTCAGATGTTGAGAGGATGAAAATTCCAAGTGAATATTTTGTAGCCAATTCAACGACATTGGAACTTGAAGTAAAATAGAATCTTGCCACACACAAGATAAGGGAAATACAAACCAAATAAATCCTTATATACATCTGAAGCACGATAAAAAACATCTAAATAAATCTATGAATATGTATCAATCAGAACATAAATAACAAACTTATGTTCCGAAGAATACTAAAGTGCGCACAATTCAGTCCAATCATAGCAATTCATCACAAGTTTCCAGCCACTGCAACTTTCCACAGAATATTAACTTAGTATGGTTTGATTCCTTCTCAGTGTGACAATTTTTTTTATCACTTAGAGGATCATATTGTCTTGTATTGACAAAGATGACAATTCTGATACGAGAAGACATTCGAAATAGGAAAAGAGATCAAGCCTTTTCATCAGTAAGCTTTGAAGACAAAGATTTTTGAAGAGGAAGGAAATGTGTAATATTCCCAAATTTTCACATGATATTTGGAATATTTGAGTTCTTGATTTTCTTAATTAATTAAGTAAATAAAAGGGTGGAGTACCCAGAAACCTCAAAGATGAATAAAATCCACTTTTAATGTGTGTATGTGGATATTCTAGATCTAGATCTAAAAACATGGAGTAGTGGGGAAAATCCATTAATGGAGATCACGTCTCATTTATGAGATAGATTATGGAGGATGAAATAGTCAAATAAGATCATGGATCTTAAATGTAAAATCATGAGGATCTTTGATAAGGTCAACTGAGATCATAGTGCATTCAAAGAAGATCATAGACACTTATGATAAGTTACTGGAGGGAGTGATGCATTTAATGCACACGTGATGGAGAGGGTGATAACCCCATATGAACATGATGGAGGACATGGAGAAACAACATAGTCAACCATGGAGGCTTATGTCCACATGTACAACGTAGTTTTGGAGTGGGCCTAGGCTATGGAAGGCTCATATCTATATAATGAAGGTGAAGGCACAATAGAAGGCATGATTTTTATTAATTTCTTGATATGTTTAGATCTAGATTTGGCTTAGGACATCTCTATGCATTCTTGAGTTGTTTACCTAAGTTTGCAGTGTTTTTTAGCACAGGGTGTTCCTGAGCAGGAATCCCACCTCTTCCCTTGAGTGATCTCTAAGGAAGAGGGTTGTACTACATTCCTTTTCAGGCATTGGTACCATATTCAGGAGGTTGTTTCTAGCATTCATCTAGGAAACCAGTGGAGGATTCATCCTACCACTTTTTTCTTCACATTTAGTCTTCCAAGAGTAGCATATCTATATCCGACATTTAGAACATTGGGTTTTACCTCCATGCAGCAACAACCCCTTCAAGGATTACGCAGTTCAGTCCTATAGATCTATTGGAGGAAGGAAGTTTCCAGTATTTCAGCTGAAAATCCTGTGAGGGATCATCTCCTCACATTGGATCTATTGTTTCCATCACTCAGGAGCTAATTTGACATATCTAGCAGCAGTATATTGAGCCTCCCTCTCTTACAGCGCAGTTTTCTTAAGTTGTTGTTCATCCAGAAGCTATTTTCAGTGGAGGAGATTGGAGGAGCTAGATCTTGAGATTTTATCCCAAGGATCTAGTCAAGGGATCATCCCTTCTTGCATAGATCTGATTGTGCATCATTGCAGCCATCATATCACCAGATTATGCAGCAAATATGCATACCCAACAGTATATATGTAAATCCCTAAGAGGGTAGTTTTCTTAGATTGACAGATCTGAGAAACGCTTTCTGGGTTATCTTGGGTATCCATCATAGAACCTGGATCTCTATTTTCAGCATCATCAAAGCTCCCAAACTGCCTAGATATGACTTTCTATCTTTCTGGCAGTTGCAGTCCCAACAATTGCAGTAGGGACAACGTAGTTTACCTTCCAGCAGTTACGCAGTCCCTCTTATGGGACCATTGCAGGGTCATTCTAGGCCATCTCTTTGGTTTGAATGTCTCATATTTTGAGCACTGATGTACTTGTTATTCACCTCCTATATAATAAAATGGCTCAACTATTTCTGTGTATTTTGATGTTTATATAGATTTGTTGTTTACTTTGCTATAGTTCTTATATTGTGTTTCAGTATTACTGCATTCTCCCATTTGGGAATATTACAGTTGTATCAGAGCATGATCTTTGGCTCAGCTTGTGGACACTTCATCTTTTGCATCAAAATAAGAAGCCGATAGATGAGATCTATCATGAAGGAGGATTATAGTCTTGCCACACCTGTCTTTAGATCCATGAAATATCTCTCCAAAGAGGTCAAGAAAATGAAGAGAGAAAGGAAAAAGGAGGATCCAAGAAGAATATTTGATGAGGAAGGTCCAAGCACTTCCTATCAACAACAAAGAAAACTAGAGAATCATAGATCTCCTCATAGATCTACTATGCCCACTTTCTTTGAAGAAGGTGAAAGGTATAGAAATGAAGAAAGAAGAGAAACTGAGATTCATGAGACTCTAAGTTTGTATCTTGAAGAGTACAAAGCATAGTCTAGAGCATTCAAAGAGAGTCTAACTCTCCAAGAATTCTTTGAACTCAAAGAAGAAAGAAGATCCTATAGAAAAAATAGAAGAAAGGTCCACAATAGATTTTATTTGCCTACATTTGATGGATCTTCCTCAAGCTGTTGTGTAACCAGCTCCAAAAATAGAAGAAAAGAGATATCCACGCCTTAGAAATAAGCCACTTCGAGGGGGCAACCTCCAATACATTACATGAATGAACAATTCTTGGATGATACAAATGAACAAAACCTCCTTCTATATATAGGAGTCCATGGGGCCATAATATAATCCTAGTAGGGGCATAATGTAATCCTAGCCGACCTAACAGTAATAATGTAAGGGCACAATAATAACAATATGGGGGTTACAAGGGTACAACAATAACCATAAGTGGGGCTACACTAACATAATAAGTGACTACACTATTAATATAGGGACTTAACATGCCCCTCTCCTTCAAACAAGTGTTGTCCTCAACGCTTGATTATTTCTTGATGCTTCTGTATAAAATTCTCATCCTCCCATGTGAAATATTCTACAGGAAAGTTCTTCCACTTGCTGAGATACTCTAATATTGATCGTACTTGTCGAGTTCTTGTTTCTATGACTGCTTCATAACTTCTTTCGATGTCATGTTCATCTTCCTGTCGTTTCATTAGATTCTGCACCAAAGTTGGGTTATCCTTTGAGAGTTGGAGAACTTGTTGTTGATGCTCGATGTGATCTTCCATTAATTTATCATCAATATTTGCTATTATTTGATCCTTCAAACCATCCAACTTAGCCTCCATTTCTGCTTTTAAACCATCTATTTCATCTTCAATTGCTCTTCGTAAGATTGAAAATTGTTGCACTTGGTACCGTAATTTTGATATCTCATACTGCAACTCTTCCTCTTCATGCGTCATAGTATAGTTTTTTGAGGGATTAATGGGTATGGAATTATTTTTTGGAGGCATTATAGAGCCCAATACTGATAAAAATTCTAAAATATGCCCTTGGAATCAATTCAAATTGATTCTTCAAACAAGACTTGTGCAATTCGGAAAAATACACACCTTTTTCTTGCTTTTTAGGAGCTCTGTATTGAAATTGAATTATCTCTGTAATTGAGAATATTCAATATCTGAAATTCACTGCTGTAGTATCCTTCTGAAAATTCTTTCAAATTCCACAGGTATGATCTGATTTGGATTCTCCAAGACAAAGTTGTGTCCAATCTCCCACAATGACCTAATTATGGAATGGTTCAGTAGAGCGAACTTGTACGACTTGCCACGTGTCACTGTTTCATCCTTTGTCTCTGAAATTGATAGCCAAGAAACTAAAGTCTATGTACTTGTGACCACTTTTTACGGCACTCAAATCCACTACCCAGAGAGAGAGTTATTGAACTTTTCCCACGATCACCTCTTTGAGATGAAATTCAAGAGCCTGAAAAAGCACTACCTTCCACAGATCATATCTCCAAAAATATTGCGAACCAAGCTCTGAATTTTTTTGACAAATTTCCTCAGGATTTTAGCTTCGCACCATACGAATTTCAGGTTCTGAACCTTCGTAGAAAACAAGTTATAGCGAAAATTCCACAATGACCTGTTTAGGAGCTTGAAAAAAAGACCTAACTTCCACAGATGATATCTCCGAAAATATTGCGAACTAAGCTCTGAAATTTTTAGACAATCTTCCTCAAGATTTCAGCTTCGTACCCTAAAAATTTCAGCTTCTGAAGCTTCGTAGAAAAAAAATTATAGCGCAAATGCCACGATGACCTGTTTGGAGCAGCGAAACCCTAGAATCCAAAGCTCTGATACCAAATGTTGTGTAACCAGCTCCAAAAATAGAAGAAAAGAGATATCCACGCCTTAGAAATAAGCCACTTCGAGGGGGCAACCTCCAATACATTACATGAATGAACAATTCTTGGATGATACAAATGAACAAAACCTCCTTCTATATATAGGAGTCCATGGGGCCACAATATAATCCTAGTAGGGGCATAATGTAATCCTAGCCGACCTAACAGTAATAATGTAAGGGCACAATAATAACAATATGGGGGTTACAGGGGTACAAAAATAACCATAAGTGGGGCTACACTAACATAATAAGCGATTACACTATTAATATAGGGACTTAACACAAGCACTATTAAGGATTGGAGGAAAGAGTTAGATACATTTTTCAGGATACATCATGTAGCTGAAGGAGAGGCTGTCCAAATTGCAACACTTCATCTTTTAGGTAAAGCCAATGATTGGTGGTTTGGTCACATGGAGCATGCAAAGGTGACTAAATATTCAAATTTCTTTCACAAGTTAAGGAAAAATTTTGATGTGAGAAAAACAAAGTTGTGCCACAAAGAGACATTTCCAAAGGAAATAAAGGAGGATGTCAATCTTGTCACCCTGAACAAGGAGTCACTACATTCACCACCAGCTGCAGAAGTACTTGCATCTAGAGAAGAGACACTTGCAACCTTGCAAGATGGTCTTTATCTCTTGACAAATAGAGTCCCATGCATGATTCAGGATATGCATGAGGAAGAGGAGGAAGATTCCAGCGCCGGTACATTGATAGAGGAGCAACCTTCACTCTTACCAGCAGTTGGAGATACCATTGTTTCGGTTTGAGGAACTCTTGTGGACTTACAAGAGGTTCCCACACATCAGTTGATTCAAGGTATGCACACACTTTCATCACATATTGTTTCAGTAGATCTTATTGAAACTTATGGGGACATGCCATCAAGGCCAATTCATAGCCAAGGGTTAGAACAAAATGTTGATTTGAAGCAACAACATATCACATCGCAGAGGACCATTGATCTAATCAAGGAGGAAATGAAAAGCTATCCTAGTTTTTCATTGATGAACTACATTCAACCCTTTGAGTTGAAGTGTAGAGTTTCAGAAAATGGGATGAGTATGATCCTATGTACAATGACTAGTTATGGGATCAGCATTGTGCCTTGCTTTGATGTAACACATGTATTACCATGCAGATCTGTAGCACTGTCACTTAGTAGCAATGATAATGAAGGGGCCCCATTATTCTTGGATAATTATAAAGGTAGCTTCACTCATGAAGCAAGGGAGGTTAAGATGATATATCGTAGACATCTTGAGATGAGAAATATTTTCTCCTTTCTAGATGAAACTTTCTCAATGAGCATCTCATAGCTCAAAGAGAAACTTCTACCTGCAACTGATCCAGAAACCCACTGGATTTAGAGGGCCATTTATGAGAATAAGGTCACATTGAGAGATCTAATTAGAGGTGCACTTCAACATTTCATGGAGTGAAAATTTCTTCATCACTTTGAGAAGAATGGTATTCTACAAAGTGAGGATACCATGTTTATGCAGTACATCATTCATCATCCACATTGGGATGAGTGGGAAAGAATGATAAGCAAGGGGTCGCATGACCACTTTCAGATATATGACATGGGCCAGCAAGCTTGGTTACATTGGTTGCTCTTGGGAGAGTTTTGTTACTACCCAAGGGCTCCTATTTCTTTTATCCATGCCTTGAAAAACACATGAAATGAAGAAGGAGGCATGGTTGCGCTGGCTGCTCTTGGGTGAGTGTGGTTACCACCCAATGGCTCATATTTCCTTGACTCGTGCCTTGTGTATCAATTACAGAATGAAACAGAAGAAGGCATGTTCATTTTGGTTGAGAGAGTTTGGCCATCATATGACATCTCCCATGTTTATGTGTTTTTTATTATCTGTAATGTGGCATAATAATCTCATGATATGTGATAATGGAGTTTGTTTGTATTGGGTTGATATGAAATTCTATATGTCATTCAATATGTTGTTGTTGCTCCATGATTCACAGGATGATGTGAAGAGGCAGCAAGAGATCTTGTTCCTTTGGATTTTATTGGGGGACTTTGGTCCTACATACTCCCCCACTTTTTATGATAGTGTTGAAGGATGGAAACAAGAAGCATTCCTCCGATGGCTCTTACATGGAGAGTATGGACACCATACTTGGTATTTGGATGGTGTGGTGTGGCAGCAGGGAGAATTGCTCCGTTGGCTACTATTGGGAGAATATGGTTTGACATATTTGTCTACCCATATATCACTACTTCTTCTTTTGTACAATGTTGGGATGATGCTTAGATCCAACAAGGCCAACAAGGCTAACGATGGAGGCATGAAAAGCCTCCCTTTACTTCATGTAGAATGGGATGGAGGTATACTTTGTGAGTCAGAGCTTTCATCTTGTGGAAAGAACAGTCTATCTTCATGTATCTCATGTATTGTGGAGGATGTTGGACAACTTATGGTTGTCACTTGGAGCTTCATGATTGATGAGGGACATCTAGCTACACAGTTAGAGTTCACTCTAGACATTCTTGAGAGACAAATTTGGAACCAAACATGCATGACACATTGCAGAAAATGGAGGAGGCCTTCCTTATGTGGATGCCATTTGGATGGATGGCTTTGCATCTTCTTTTGCAGTTGCTTGAGGACAAGCAACATTTTTCCGAGGAGGACTATAATATTCCCAATTTTTCACATGATATTTGGAATATTAGATTTATTTATTTTCTTAATTAATTAAGTAAATAAAGGGTGGAGGGACCCACAAACCTCAAAGATGAATACAATCTACTTTTAATGTGTGTATGTGGATATTCTAGATCTAGATCTAAAAACATGGAGTAGTGGAGCAACTCCATTAATGGAGATCATGTCTCATTTATGAGATAGATTATGGAGGATGAAACAGTCAAATACGATCATGGATCTTAAATTTAAAATCATGAGGATATTTGATAAGGTCAACTAAGATCATAGTGCATTCAAAGAAGATCATAGAGAACTTGTGATAAGTTAGTGGAGGAAGTGATGCATTTAATGCACACATGATGGAGAGGGTGATCACCCCATATGAACATGATGGAGGACATGGAGAAACAACACAGTCAACCATGGAGACTTATGCCCACATGTACAACGTAGTTTTGGAGTGGACCTAGGCTATGGAAGGCTCATATCTATATAATGAAGGTGAAGGCACAATAGAAGGCATGATTTGGATTATTCATTTCTTGATCTGTTTACATCCAGATTTATCTTGGGAAATCTCTATGCATTGTTGAGATGTATAGCTAAATTTGCAGTGTTTTTTAGCACAGGGTGTTCCCGAGCGAGAATCCCACCTCTTCCCTTGAGTGATATCTAAGGAAGAGGGTTGTACTACATTCCTTATCAGTCATTGGTGCCATCTTCAGGAGGTTGTTTCTAGCATTTAGCTAGGAAACCAGTGGAGGATTCATCCTACCACTTTTTTCTTCACATTCAGTATTCTAGGAGCAACAGATCTATATCTAGCATTCAGACCATTGGATTTTACCTCCATGCAGCAGTAGTTCCTTTAAGGATTGCACAATCCAGTCCTGTAGATCTATTGTAGGAAGGAAGTTTCAAGTATTTCAGCTGGAAATCACTTGAGGGATATTCTCCTCACATTGGATATATTATTTCCATCACTCAGGAGCCGATTTGACATATCTAGCAGTAGGCTATTGAGCCTCCCTCTCTTATAACGCAGTTTTTTGAAGTTGTTGTTCATCCAACAGCTATTTTTAGTCAAGGATATTGGAGGAGCTAGATATTGAGCTTTTAGCCCAAGGATCTAGTGAAGGTATCAACCCTTCTTGCATAGATTTGATTGTACATTATTGCAACCATCATATCATCAGATTATGCGGTAGATATGCATACCCAACAGTATATATTTAAATCCCTAAGAGGGTGGTTTTCTTAGATTGACAGATCTGAGAAACCCTTTCTAGGTTATCTCGGGTATCCATCATAGAGCCCAGATCTCAATTTTCAGCATCATCAGAGCTCCCAAACTGCCTAGATCTGACTTTCTATCTTTCTAGAAGTTGCAGTCCCAACAGTTACAGTAGGGATAGCACAGTTTACCTTCCAGCAGTTCAGCAGTTACGCAGTCTCTCTTCTGGGATCATTGCAAGGTCATTCTAGGCCATCTCTTTGGATTGAGTGTCTCATATTTTGAGCATTGTTGTACTTGCTATTCACCTCCTATATAATAAAATGGATCAACTATTTATGTGTATTATGATGTGTATATAGATTTATTGTTTACTTTGCTGCAGTTCTTATATTGTGTTTCAGTATTACTGCATTCTCCCATGGGAATATTACAAAATGTTATGAATATAATTATGTAAAAATAATAAACATAGATAATAAATAATAATCACAATAATATGTAATTAAAATAATAATTAGTTAAAAAAAGAGGCATGTCTCTACATACATGTGTGTTCTTGAAAGGGTACTTACCTGGCTATATATACATGGCCCTCCCTCTCATTGAATCATCATTCTTCATACATTTTATATATTATAATATTTTTATTAGCGAAAATTTTAATGATGGAAATTTATCTTAAAGTTTAAAAACCTCGGCGAATCTTACTAGCCCCTAATATCCAAATTTTAAAATGTTTGATGATAGTTTTGTAAAAAAAATTATATTTCTAATTATTTTTTAGTAGAAAGTATATAATATTGGTGATTTTTAAGGTAAAATAATTTTATAATATAAAATTTGGGCGAATTCGTTTTTATAAAAATGGAAATTGGCGAATATTTTTTTTGCAAAAAGCATGGAATATTAGCCCACTTACGAATATCAGCCCCTAAAATTTTCCATGATTTTTATCCTCAATGGATATTTTCATATTCTAAGTCTTTTGGAGTATTTAACTTGAAGAACGAAATATGTGTGTTCCATTGCAGGTCCTGGAACAAGACCTTACCAATTAACCATCAGATCGGTATGAGCTCACAATCAGTACCTTAAGGTGAAGCATGAAGTTTCAAAGTAGAGTAGATGAGAAGCCATGTAAATTAGGGCGCGAAGTCCTAAAGCCATGAAAGATAAAGACGTGGAGTCTTGGATCTATAATAAAAGGATTAGGGCATAGATTCCTAAATTCATGAAATATAAAGACGTGGTGTCTTGGATCTATTATAAAAGGATTAGGAAACAGAGTCCTAAATATTTAAAATATCAAGGTGTGGAATCTTGGATCCTTAGAGTATATCAGGGCGTGGAGTCCTCAATATACTAAGGCACATAGATGCATGCAATTGGGATGTAGAATCCCTATTCTCCTGAAGAAAAATACCACACATGGGTAGCTCATGGATGAATATCTTGTGGGGAAATTAGGGATTTTATTAAAATTTATTTTTCATGATAATTACTTGTGATCTTGTTATTGTTCTTTTACTTAGATCTTGTCTTTGTTAGATTATTACATTCTTCATCAAGTCAATTATCAATAGACAAGATACACAAATATTTAGGCTAGTAAGCCAGGGCCAAAACCTCTCCCTCTTGGAGAGGAAAACCTGAAAGTAATTCTTCTTATAGATCATCAATTGATGAGTACCATAAGCATGAAAAATACCCTTGACACTAGTATGTCTGCAAGACCCTTGTCACTACTCTTGTCAGCTTCTCTAGTTGGTCTCTCCTTTCTGCACTACTTTGCACCAGTGCTAGGAAAGATTGATTCCTAGCCCTAAATAGTGGCATTCATTTATTCTATTTCTTGATCTGAATTTGACCTCTTAAGAGACTCCCTTTTGACCTCATTCCAGGAGATGTCTTCTTGTCGTGAGTAACTTTAGTTCTTCTGAGATATGAAAATAGTATGAACTCAATTTAGAGGCTAGCACTGCCTCTCCTCTGCATTGATCACAGTCTCTTTATGCATTGTATAGCCTCAGCCTTTCCTCTTATTTGCATTGTATGAATGTTACTCCTTCTTACTATAGTTCGGATATATGATACAGACTTTGACCCAGAAACATAGATCTTTTCTCCTTCGTTGAACTTCCAAACAAGTAGTCTTTCTCCCTCCCTGAACTGACTCCTTCTATGCACCAAAATGTAGACCCTTTCTTGGTTGAGGCAGCCTCAGATATGAAAGAACCTTATCATAGATGATACTTCCTTTTCTTAGGCCAAACACAGACTTATCCTTGCTGAGATTATCTTCTCCTTTTCTTGCACTAGAACAGAGCAGGGAAAATTTTAAGGATGGTAAATTATCTTGAAGTTTAAAACATTGGTGCATCTCACTAGTCCCTAATATGTAAATTATAATATATTTGTAAATATATTCAAATTTATAATGATTCTATATATAGTATCTATATAATGTTGGATATTTTTAAGGTAAAATGCTTTTATATTTTAAAATTTGGGCGCATCATTTTTAGAAAAAATGGAAATTGGCGAATTTTTTTTTGGGAAAAATCTTGGAAAATTAGAACACCTGCGAATATTAGCCCCTAAAATTTTCCATGGAATGGAGATAGGTGATCTGAAGAGATAGTTTACAACTAAGGTCGTAGCCTCTCTATTTATAGAGATTGTCTCCCATCTCGAGGCTGACATGAATAAATGAAGGTAAGACAAACATTCAAGGAGATTCTTCAACCTACTTGAGCTGAATTCTTTGGAGCACCGCGACAAGGTATTGGAGCATACATTTTACATCAATAATTGTCCTTTACACGAGTGTAACAAAACTTCATATACATGACTCTAAATTACATTTATGACAAGATGACAAACTCTAAAATACATCAAGAAGAATTATTTGACCTATAATAAAAACTCCTTTCTCATGAAACCCATGAGGCAAGAATTACAAAATACATTTTATTATATTTTTCGTATTCATTATATAAATTCATAATTACAAGTCATTATGAGGACTGTTAGCCACCTGTAATATTTTGTTATACCAAAAGGTGGCTAAATATTTTTTTGAGCCTCCAAGGAACAAATTTTATCACTAAAAATTGTTGGCTCTTGAAGACTCCTTCTAGGCCTCATGCCTCTGTCCAAAATCCTCATTTGCTGTCCCATTTTATACTCAGAAAAATCTGCTGATTTCGTATAACAAACTACTAAAGAAACCATCATTTTCTTCCCTTGTTTCTCCATATTATTCCTCTACTTTCCATAAGTTCTCCCTCCATTTATTAAAAATTCCCCTTTCATAGTTAAAAACTCACTTTTTAACTATTTCGGAACCCCCAAATCCATTTTAATCCTTGAAATTTCTCATAAAAAATCAAAGTTTTATTGCTATGGACCTAAGCCCCTTGGGCTAAGTCCTAAAACCACTTCCCCACATATGCCCGTCACCCAAGACCAAGAGCTTAAGCATTAGGGGCCAATCGCAATCGAAGGCCGGGCGAGAGACAAATTCCTTTGTAATATTTAAAAAAACCCCGATGCGATTAGTTTATATTGTTAAGTCTTGCGACGCGTTCCGTGCCGTCGATCTATCGCAAGATCTGACGTCCAGCGCTCAATCACGCTGCTCCCCCCGATCGCAATCGCAACACCCATCGTGCGCCTCCCGATTGCGATGCTCCGATTGAAACCCTCCCGATTGCATAGTGGCCGTTGATCTCCCCGCGATCCGACGGCCCTCCACTGATCGCAAGTCCTTCTGCTCCTCCTCCAATTACGTGCCCCGATTAAATCTCCACCGTCCATTCTTCCCGCAGATCAACGGTCTGCGCTCAATCGCAAACCCATGCCCGATCGCACCGCAAGTCGCATTGGCACTGCCCCGATTGGAGCCTTCCGATTTAGTCTCAGCCGTCCGTTTTTCATGTTGATCCAACGGTCCTCCGCCAATCGATGATCCCCTCTGATTGTATTCTCCACCATTGATCTTCCCGTCAAATCAATGGTCAGCGCTCAATCGCTCTGTCCCTCCGATCGCAATCGCAAGTCCTTCTATTTGCCTCCCGATTGCATCGCAGCCGTCCATTTCCCGCCTATCCAACGGCCCTTATTCCCTCCGATCGCAAGTCCTACCGCCATTTCAAAGCCCGCCGATTCGTTTTCCGCCGTCGATCTGATCTGCAGATCAACGGCCAGCGCTTAATCGCACTGGAAGTTAAATCGCATCCCCTTTTGTGCCACCTCCGATTGAGACCCTCCGATTAAATCTAGACCGTCCACGTGTCCAGATCGGACGGTCCAAAACTGCTCCTCCTTATTCTTCTCCCGCTATCCTTTTTTCCTTTCTTTGCAGATCTCCACCGTTGGTTGCCTTCATCCGACGGCTACGCTCCTCCCCCGCCATCCAAAGCAGTTTTAACCTATTCCCGCAGGATTTCTTAACTGTTGTTGTGTTTTGCAGGTGTTTGAATGGTTTTCCATTATAGAATGAAGGAAAGCCGAGGGATGGGAAAGACGTTTCCTGTGCCTTCTGGCTATCTTAAAGAGGCCATTCACGGGGCTCTATTCCACGTCTCGTCAGTACTCTATGAGTATTGATGCCGTAAAGCCCAGTGCGGGTCTGCACATCGACAAGACACTGTTTTTAATCAAACACAGTTAAAGAGTATCAGTTTTGAGACAGAGCACAGCATATGAAGATTTAAGACGGTTTTTATGGGGATTACGGCTAAGACCGTTATCAAAGGCCTAATCCCCAATATCAAACACAGTTTAAAGGAAAACCTAAAGTGTTTTGATCAGACGGAAAGCCTCCACCGCCACATCTGAGGCAAATTGATTCCTCAGCTACCACCGAGCCACCTGTTGCCTCAAACCTTTCAAACAGAGGCCGAAGTTATTGAAGAAGATCAGATTTTGCCTCAGAGCAGCCAGGGAGTTACTTCTGCAGGGTAATCAATGCAGAAATATCTGCAGAGTTACTCCCCACATTACACAGAGCCTCAAAGTCAAAATAAAGCTCCCACCGAGCTTTGATATTTATGGTAAAAAGTTAATACAGTGATCCACCTGTAAATTTCTCTCTCGAGCCCCTCGAAAGGCCGAGAAGTCTTGAACCTGTATTAATTATCCTAAGAGATATTTTCTCAGATCACCTCCTCATTCTTTTATAAATACCTCAGGAGAAGATGAGAAATTGTTGGTTGCAGAACTTTGAAATACACTTGAGCTTGAGACTTCTATTTGTACATAGTTTTCACTGGCCCTTGAAGCTATGTTTGTGCTAGAGTAGTTAGGTTGAATAGTGAAGATGATTGCTGAACTGAAACATTGGACTTGAAGTTTGTAGCTGGTTTGACATCAATATAAAAGCTGTTTCATGGGATCCTGATCTATATTGACGGTGATGTTATTCTCATTTGTAACTTGTTGTTTTATTTCTGTTTTCATGTTGTTTCATTTTCCACTGTAAAGAATAGTTTAAACAGGGTTAGGACCTGCTGTATATCAGTAACCTTCTCTGGCTGAGAAATCTTTATTTGAATGTTTTCTTCCAATCTGTGTTATTTAGGAATGACTTAATCCAGTTTTAGGTATGAGAATGCTGGTGTTCCCTCATTTTATCGTCCTAGCTGAATATTATTTCTGAATGTTACTTTCAGTATGTGTTATGTGATGATGAACTGAAGGAAGATATGGTTAGCCCTGGTCCCAGACTTGTCTGCATAACTAACATATTGTTTCCCTTGGAATGTGTTAAAAGTTGGCTAGTTTAGAAGCACTTGCTAGATCTTAGACCATTCTGTGTTATCTTTGTGTCTCCCCTTGTTTTGTATGTTTTCTATTGGAAGTGTGTCAAAGGCTGGTTGGTTTAAAAGCACTTACCAGATCCTAGTCCGCTTTCGTGTCCTCCTTAAGTGTTTGCCAAAGGCTGACTGGTTTAAAAGTACTTATCAGATCCTAGGCTGCTCTTCGTTCTGCATCTGTTTAATTCCCCTTCTTAGTGTATCGCTCCATTCCATAAATCAAAATTTAAAGAAATCCTTAGACATAGATGACTTTCCCCTTGGATCACACTTGATGTTGTTGTTCAATTAAAGCCCAGATATGACTCCATAGCCCAATGGACTAAAAACCAGCGTTATATCTATCTGTCTGCCAAATCTGTTCTATTTACTTGCAACTTCTCACTTTTTGAACTTTTTACATTTAGGTTTTTCCCCTCAAGTAACATCTCATGCTCAACCATCCAAAACAAAACAAAACCCGTGGCCTTCATAACTAGCCTAATATCATTACCCTAAACTTCAAAGACAATATCCATCTTTGTACATATTGGAGAGATCCCTCTCCGGATTCAGGAGGGCTAGATCCTAGAATCCCAAAGTTGGTTGAAATGATGTTAACTCTGTGATTGGACTCTCCCAATCTTGCTAATAAATTACAGAGACCTAACATTTCTGGCGACTCCGCTGGGGAAAAACCTAGAGTCTTTGACATTCAAATCTATTTCAAATCTATTCATAAAGAAGCTTGCGTTGGGGTTCATAGAGCATTCGCTTTACTAGCCAGCTTGAGCCACCAGAAACTAACATTTCTGGCGACTCCGCTGGGGATCGAACCCAGAATCTTCATAACGTCTTGTGAGTCAAAAGCAGCCTTTTCAAGCACTATCGAGAAATGGTAATTAAGATGAAGCTCAATTCAATCGGTGACAAACTAGGTCAACCCTAGGATTCTTTTAAGTTTTTATCTAACCTTGGAAAATCAGCTGGCTTAGCCATAAGAGTAGACTGCCTTTGTCTCGCGACCTTAGCTAAGTTTTGAAACAAAGTTAGCATATTCTTAACAACCATAAAACTGAAAAATGACTTAGAAAAACCTAAAAATATTTCAGATTGAAATTAAATAAACATGGTGGTGGACCATACGACCTTTTACCTCTGAAAGGAGCTAAAAATTTCCACTTGGCAACTCCACAATCCTAGCAGACCTTAAGACTCCTCTGGGAACAACCCTTATCATTATAAAATCATTCAAACTCGGTTAGAGGACTGTGGGATTTAAAAATTGTAAAAACAGATTGGTTAACCTCTCCAAGATTGTCATATCTGGTTGAACTTTTCTTGTTTTAGGTCTAAACAACACAGCATAGTGGCTTCTAAAAAGATTCACACTAGAGCCCACCCAGACCCTAACCCACCTAAGATAGTTGATAATCCAGAAAGTATCCTTTGGAAGTCTCCTAAGGTTAAATTATTAACTGTTTTCAGATCACCCTTGAGAGCTAAATCAGTCCCTGAAAATCTTTCAGCTCTGCAACAATCACAAACCGACTTAGTGAACCCATTTAGGACTAGGTCATTTGATGATATAATCCAGTTAGACTCTGAATCTTCACTTTCATCTCCTGAAACAAGTGAACATCCTGGTAGCAGGGAAAAAACACCTCCTGATTCACATTTCCTTCACAATTTAGGTGTCTCCCATCCAAGATCATCTCAACAGTCTACTCCTGGTCCATCCACTTCTACTCACCTTACATCCACTATTCAAACCACTTCTCCTCAGCCCACTTTCCCTTCTGTAAATCCACCTCCACCTCCTGCCATGGCAACATGGTATGCTCCCTTAGCCCTTAATATACCACTAGTCAATCTTCCACCGGACTATCAGTCCAAAATTCCATTATATGATGCTAATAATGCTACAACTGCATCACAACATGTGGATAAGATTAATGACTATTTTGATCGAAATGAAATTGATGATGATTCTATCAAGCTCAGACTGTTTGCTCAGAGCTTAGGGGGAGAAGTAAGAAAATGGTTTAAAGGTTTAGCCCCCCGTAGTATAAATGACCTCCAAGGCTTCCATCAGACATTCTTAAATAAGTGGGAAGTGAGAAAGAATCCTCTCCAAGTCCTTGCCGACTATAACAATCTCCATAGAAACCCTGGGGAAAGTGTACAATCTTATTGTACCAGATTTAACAGCGTCTATAATGCACTTTCCCCCGAACTAAAACCTCCTCGGGGCTCAGCTTTAAACAAATTTCCTGAAGGGTTTGATCCAGACATGACATATTCACTTAGAGAAAGAGTTTTTGCAACCCTTGAAGACATGCAAAGGGGTGCTCTTTCTATGGAAGTAAACTTGATGGAGAAAAGAGCAAGAATGAAGAGCGAGAAGAGAGTATCTTTTAGAGAGGAATCGACCCCTTCCACTTCAAGCTCAAAGATAGAGAGAATGATGGAAGAAATGATGAAAGAGATGAGCATAATTAAGAGAGCACAAGCAAATCAAAATCAAACTGCTCCTCAAAATAGGAACCAAAATCAGAATGTTAGAAGGAACCAACCTCCAAATAGACCCAGGGATGATGATCAACAGATCACCCCTCCCTTTCATCAAAACTATGTAAGTGAGGTTGAAGAAGCAGAAGACATAGCAGAGGGAGAGGATATCAACATGTTTGGGGAAGAGGATGATGACTTTGAGGTTCATTATGAGAATAAACAAGGTCTTTACACACCTTACGACGACAAAAGAGATGATAATGAAAATTATTATCAGGACATGGAAAATGTTGTCATAGAACCTCAACGAGAATATGACCTTAGAAGCAAGGCCAGTCAACAAGCCCCCAACACCAAAACCTCTGACAAATCCTCTCAAAGCAGCACCGCAGCTAAACCCAAAACAGCCAAACAAAAAGACAAAACAGTGGTTGTTAATTCTGATAAGGATAAGGAGAAAAACACTCAAAATTCTGAAAAACAGAGTGAAGACATCAACAGTACTAACACTTCAGCTAGTACCCCTTCTACAACAGTTATGTCAAGTAAAACGAATCAGCAAGCTATAATTGTTGATAGAGTGACGGCTAATAAAGTTGAAACAAGTGCTTCAAAGAGTCAAACCCCTTTCAGCCTTGAACAGGAAATCTTAAAGATCAAGATCTCTGTTCCATTAACTGAGTTAGCTGCCCAACATGTATATAGGAACCAAATTTTGAAGGTTTTAAATATAGAGGAAAATGGAGATACATTTAATCTTAGTGACGACCTACCAGAGTTGATTTTTGGCCCTAAGATTGAAGGGAGGTTTCAAGAAGGACCAGTTCCTCCCTTTTATGTGAGTTTGAACATCCATGACAAAATTCTACACAACGCTATGCATGATTCCGGGGCTTCTCATAATTTAATGCCTAAAGCCGTGATGGAGAGCCTTGGTTTAGAAATCACCAGACCCTACAAAGACCTATACTCCTTTGACTCAAATAGAGTAAAATGTCTAGGATTGATCAAAGACCTCTGTGTTAACCTAGCCCAGATTCCAGCCAAATGTTTACTCATGGACATTGTCGTGGCTGATGTTCCCCCAAAGTATGGAATGTTATTATCAAGATCCTGGGGAGCTAAGTTACAGGGGACTATGCAGATGGACATGACATATGCGACCATCCGGTTTTCAATCAGACCAGAAGACTTTACAGGGAGTCTCATATGCAATACACGGTTACAAGTCAAGACAGACCACGAAACTCTCCTATATATTCCGTCAATACAGGCCTTGATTCTTTTATCATGTTTAACAATGAAACTCCTAGTGAACAAGTCACTTTAACAGAATTAAAGGCTGACATGGAAGAAGAGTATAATAACGCGGAAGTGTCCAAACAGTTTGCCACATGTGAAAACATTAGTAAACAAAGCATAGGTCTTGATTTACCGGTTATGAGTCCATTGTTTTTAACACTTAACAACCCGGATAATACCCCTAACGTTTCTGGCATCATCCCTTAATCTATTGAAGAATTTGAGGAGTCAAAACAAATTCAATTGGGTGCTGCTAACCATGAACAGTCAGATGGCACCATAGTTAAAAAGGACAATGGCCAAACAGACGAAGCCAAAGACAGTCCTTTATGGAGTATGTATTTTGATGGGTCATGTACTAGAAATAATGCTGGTGCAGGGGTTTGGATCGTTAACACTGAGAACAACCACACAGAATGCATCTCATGCAAATTAAACTTTCAATGTTCCAACAACATAGCAGAATATGAATCCCTTCTCTTAGGCTTGCATCTCTTGAAGAAATTAGGAGCCAAAAGAATTAATGTGTACGTGGATTCTGAGTTAATCATTAAATAAATCAATGGGGAGTATAATGCGAATCATCCCAGACTTAGAGCCTATCGGAATGATGTTAGGGATCTGTTGACAACATTTGAGGAGTCGAACCTGAGTTTCATCCCAAGGAAAAACAACATTATGGCCCACAATTTAGCTTTTGCTGCCAGAACATGTCTAACGCCATATGAGACTGGAGACAACACAACTCCGATAAAATTTAGACCGGCAGTGCCTGATAACGAAAAATATTGGCAAGTGTTTGACAATGACAAACAAATAGAAGACTTTATGCAATTCAGAAATGAGTTCGAACTCCACAGTTCAGATTCAGATGATGATACAGACTGCAGTGAAGAAAACTTTCTTGGTGAAGAAGAATCGTCTCCTCAACCTGCCAATATTAACCTATTGTCTAGCGAACTTAGGAGCAAAACAGAATTAACTGCAGAGTTAGAAACAGAAGAATTACAAACTTTGCATTCTAAAGATGAAAATCTGCCAAGTGGTCTAACGCCTTTAGAGGATTTGTTCGATTTTAACGATGTGGCCAATAAACCAAAACTGGAACCTGTAGAAACTGAAGTAGAGGAGTGCAATATAGGCAGTGAGGAAAAACTGAAAATGATCAAGTTGTCCAAAACTTTGCCAGCTCACATTAAACTCAAATACTTAGAGTTGTTCAAAGAATTTTCTGATGTTTTTTCTTGGAGTTACGAAGATCTCAAATCCTATGACACTGAAATAATACAGCACAAAATCCCTCTTAAAGAGAACCAAAAACCATTCAAACAGAAACTGCGCAGAATAAACCCTGTCGAGTTGCCATTGGTTAAGAAGGAAATCATGAAGATGCACGATGCTGGCATTATTGTCCCTATTAAATATTCTGAGTGGGTATCTAATCTGGTGTCCGTTAGGAAGAAGACTGGAGAAATCAGGCTTTGTATAGACTTTAGAGACTTAAACAAAGCTTCGTTAAAAGACAACTACCCTTTACCAAAAATGGATCACATTTTACAAAGGGTGGTGGGGTTTAAAAGGATTTCGTTGCTTGATGGCTATTCAGGGTATAATCAGATTTTAGTTCACCCTGCTGATCAATTAAAGACAACTTTCACTACTCCATGGGGCACTTTCATGTATGTGAAGATGCCTTTTGGTCTAATGAATGCTGGAGCAACCTTTCAAAGAGCCATGGACATAGCATTCTCGGAAGAATTGGGTTTCTTCATCATTATCTATCTGGATGATGTCACTGTGTTTTCAAAAACAGATGAAGAACATTTAGAACATTTGAGAAAAGTTTTCGAGAAGTGCAAAAGGTTTGGAATATCTTTGAACCCTAAGAAGACACTATTTGGTCTCCAAGAAGGTAAGCTTCTTAGACACATTATTTCAGAAGAGGGTATAAAGATAGATCCAAAGAGGATTGAGGCTATATTACAAATCTCTCATCCTCGAAATATCAAAGAGTTGCAGTCTTTCATTGGAAAGATTAACTTTTTGAGAAGGTTCATCCCTAACTTGGCAGAGCTCCTTAGAAATATCACAAACATGTTGAAGAAGGAGCAAGGGATAAAATGGACCTTGGAAGCAAAGACATCCTTTGAGCTGGTGAAACAAGCATTAACCAAAACACCTGTTCTCATAAGCCCTGATTTTTCAAAAGATTTTTATATCTTCTCATTTGCATCAGAACATACCATTGCTGTTGTCCTTTTACAGAAAAATCCACAAGGACAAGAGCAGCCTATTGCATTCTTTAGCAAGGCATTGAGGGATGCCCCTTTGAAGTATAATATTATGGAAAAGCAAGTTTTTGCTTTGGTTAAAGCATTGAAAGACTTCAGAGTATACATCCTTCACTCACACATCATTGCCTTTGTCCCTAATTCGGTTGTTAAAGACATTCTAACACAGGACCCAGATGGTAAGAGAGGTAAGTGGATTGTTGTTATTCTCGAATATGATTTAGAGATAAAACCCACTAAACTCATCAAAGGCCAAGGTCTAGCTAGATTAATGGCCGAATCCAATTTTGAAGTTCTTGATATTAATATGATTAATGCTTTGGACAGCCAAGAAGAATTCTCAACTCCCATTATTGAAAACCATTTTATGAATTCTCCTTGGTATGCCGATATCGTTTATGTTTTTCTTAATTTAAATACACCTCCTGGTTTATCGAAAACAAAGGCAAGGTTCTTAAAACTGAAAGCAGTAAACTATTGCATTGTAGATAGGTGTCTTTATTGGAAAAATGCTAGTGGTATATTGCTTAAATGTTTGCCCGAGTTTGATGCAGAGAAGGTTAAGCAGGAATTTCATGAAGGAGAGTGTGGAGGCCATTTGTACTGGAAGTCAACAGCCAACAAAATTTTGAGGGCTGGTTTCTATTGGCCCACCCTTTTTCCTGATGTTCACAAAATGACAACTACTTGCCACAAATGCCAATTGTTTGAGGGCAAGAGAAAATTATTACCCCTTCCTCTGCATCCAATCACTGTTGAAGCTCCTTTTCAACAGTGGGGAATTGACTTCATAGGTGAAATCCATCCCTCATCTTCTGCCCAGCATAGATGGATCCTTACCGCCACAGACTATTTCACCAAGTGGATAGAAGCCATTCCTTGTAGGCAAGCCAATGATTCAGTTATTATAAAGTTCATAGAAACCAATATCCTTTCCAGATTTGGCTTCCCTACCAAAATCATCACCGATAATGCAGCGGCATTTGGATCAAAGAAAATGGTGGAATTCTGTTGCAAATATCAGATAACGTTGGGACACTCCACAGCCTATTACCCTCAAGGTAATGGACTTGCAGAGTCTTCCAACAAAAGCTTAGTGAACATAATAAAGAAACTGTTGGAGGACAACAAGAAGTCTTGGCACACAAAGCTTATCCATGCACTTTGGGCTGACAGATTAACTTTGAAAAAATCTATTGGTATGTCACCTTTTCAGCTTGTGTATGGTACAGATGCAATCTTTCCTAATAGCCTTGGTGTACCAGTTATGAAGTTTATCCAAGAATTGCAGACTGAAGATAATGACATGATCAGAAGAATAAATCAGACCATTCATCTTCAACAAATCAGAGAGGAAGTGTACAACAAAACATTGCAGAAACAGGACAACATTAAGAAGCTTTTTGATAGAAGAACAAAGGCCAGCAATTTTAAGATTGGGGACAAAGTTTTAAAGTGGGACTCAAAGAGAGAAGACAAGGGAAAGCATGGTAAATTTGACAATCTATGGCTTGGCCCTTACTCTATTCATTCAGTTGCTGGAAACAATGCATTCTTCTTACGAGAGTTGGATGGAACAGATTTGTTTGGGGGTCCTGTCAATGGCAGGATGCTCAAGCATTACTTCTCTTGATTCATGATATGTCTTTAAGCCTTCTTTTTTCTTTTTTCTTTTTTTCATTTGTAAACATTTCATCCATCATTGCATTCAAAGTTATAAAAAATCAAAAAATACAAAAACAAAGAAAAATAAAAGAGGGCAGAAATGAAAACAAGAAAGGCAAAGCCCCATGCCAAAAGGAGAAATAAATCTGAAAGTGTGCAAGCTTAAATGCCACTCCTACAAAACACACATCTAGTTAGTCAAACAACCTAATCTTGACTAATTAGCTTTCAATTTTCTGCTGATAGGGTAGTGAATTTGATTTGCCAAACTGTTTAATCTTGGTTCATCAGTAGATAGATTAGGATAGAAATTAAGGTTCAAACATGTTCAAAAGCTGAACCGTAGTTTCCCAAAGAGAGATGACCCAAAACTGTTTTTTTTTTTTTATTTTTTTTTTGAGTCAAGGAAAGTGTAAATCTGGATCTAAATCACTCAAAATCTGAACCAGAAGAAAAGAAAGGACAGCTCAAACCAGAGCTATGAAGAAAGGGAAGGCAGTACTTAAAATTTCAGATCTTAAGCCTTCTATTTTTTATTTTAATTTTCTGCAAATAATAATCTATGTGCAGCTTGTTTTTATGCCATAGATCACAGCAAGTCAAACTGCTTAATCTTGACTTATCTGTTTTTAAATTTCTGCTTTAGAATTTAGAGAATGAAAGTTTGTTGGACTGTTTAACCCCAACAGACAGTAGATTAGGTAGAGAAATATCTGAGCTCAACTGTTTAATCTGAGTTCAGGAAGGAATAAGGAGTAGAATTAGATTAGTTTTTATGCTTTCAAAAGAATAAAATGTTGTAAGAGAGTTTGCCAATCCAAGTGCACTCTAAGAAGAAAAAATGTTAGATCAGTAGGATTGGGTAGGTAGAAAGCTTGTAGATAAAAGTCCATTATTTTCATGGCTACTGAATATGTTTTCAGAACCAGATCATCCAGCAAAAGAGGGTCATCCCAATGGATCAGGCACAAGTCAGCGTCCCAGAGAAATCAAGTCTGAATTCTTGATGCCTTCAAGAAGGCACCATCCCCAAGTGGAGCCAACTGTTAGCCACCTGTAATATTTTGTTATACCAAAAGGTGGCTAAATCTTTTTTGAGCCTCCAAGGAACAAATTTTATCACTAAAAATTGTTGGCTCTTGAAGACTCCTTCTAGGCCTCATGCCTCTGTCCAAAATCCTCATTTGCTGTCCCATTTTATACTCAGAAAAAATCTGCTGATTTCGTATAACAAACTGCTGAAAAACCATCATTTTCTTCCCTTGCTTCTCCATATTATTCCTTTTCTTTTCATAAGTTCTCCCTCCATTTATGAAAAATTCCCCTTTCATAGTTAAAAACTCACTTTTTAACTATTTCGGAACCCCCAAATCCATTTTAATCCTTGAAATTTCTCATAAAAAATCAAAGTTTTATTGCTATGGACCTAAGCCCCTTGGGCTAAGTCCTAAAAACCACTTCCCCACATATGCCCGTCACCCAAGACCAAGAGCTTAAGCATTGGGGGCCAATCGCAATCGAAGGCTGTGCGGGAGACAAATTCCTTTGTAAATATTTCAAAACCCCGATGCGATTAGTTTATATTGTTAAGTCTTGCGACGCGTTCCGCGCCGTCGATCTGTCGCAAGATCTGACGTCCAGCGCTCAATCGCACCGCTCCCCCCGATCGCAATCGCAACACCCATCGTGCGCCTCCCGATTGCGATGCTCTGATTGAAACCCTCCCGATTGCATAGTGGCCGTGGATCTCCCCACGATCCGACGGCCCACCACTGATCGCAAGTCCTTCTGCTCCTCCTCCGATTGCGTGCCCCGATTAAATCTCCACCGTTGATCTTCCCGTCAGATCGACGGTTTGCGCTCAATCGCAAGCCCATGCCCGATCGCAATCGCAAGTCGCATTGGCACTGCCCCGATTGGAGCCTTCCGATTTAATCTCAGCCGTCTGTTTTCATGTTAATCCGACGGTCCTCCGCCAATCGATGATCCCCTCCGATTGTGTTCTCCACCGTTGATCTTCCCGTCAGATCAACGGTCAGCGCTCAATCGCTCCGTCCCTCCGATCGCAATCGCAAGTCCTTCTATTCGCCTCCCGATTGCATCGCAATCGTCCATTTCCAGCCTATCCAACGGCCCTTATTCCCTCCGATCGCAAGTCCTACCGCCTTTTCAAAGCCCGCCGATTCGTTTTCCGTCGTCGATCTGATCTGCAGATCAACGACCAGCGCTTAATCGCACTGGAATTTCAATCGCATCCCCTTTTGTGTCACCTCCGATTGAGACCCTCCGATTAAATCTGGACCGTCCACGTGTCCAGATCGGACGGTCCAAAACTGCTCCTCCTTATTCTTCTCCCGCTATCCTTTTCGCCTGTCGATGTAGATCTCCACCGTTGGTTGCCTTCATCCGACGACTACGCTCCTCCCCCGCCATCTGAGGCAGTTTAAACCCATTTCGCAGGATTTCTTAATTTTTTTTGTTTTATGCAGGTGTTTTAATGGTTTTCCATTATAGAACGAAGGAAAGCGAGGGATGGGAAAGACGTTTCCTGTGCCTTCTGGCTATCTTAAAGAGGCCATTCACGGGGCTCTATTCCACGTCTCGTCAGTACTCTATGAGTATTGATGCCGTAAAGCCCAGTGCGGGTCTGCACATCGAAAAGACACTGTTTTTAATCAAACACAGTTAAAGAGTATCAGTTTTGAGACAGAGCACAGCATATGAAGATTTAAGACGGTTTTTATGGGGATTATGGCTAAGACCATTATCAAAGGCCTAATCCCCAATATAAAACACAGTTTAAAGGAAAACCTAAAGTGTTTTGATCAGACGGAAAGCCTCCACCGCCACATCTGAGGCAAATTGATTCCTCAGCTACCACCGAGCCACCTATTGCCTCAAACCTTTCAAACAGAGGCCGAAGTTATTGAAGAAGATCAATTTTCGCCTCAGAGCAGCCAGGGAGTTACTTCTGCAGGGTAATCAATGCAGAAATATCTACAGAGTTACTCCCCACATTACACAGAGCCTCAAAGTCAAAACAAAGCTCCCACCGAGCTTTGATATTTATGGTAAAAAGTTAATACAGTGATCCACCTGTAAATTTCTCTCTCGAGCCCCTCGAAAGGCCGAGAAGTCTTGAACCTGTATTAATTATCCTGAGAGATATTTTCTCAGATCACCTCCTCATTCTTTTATAAATACCTCAGGAGAAGATGAAAAGTTGTTGGTTGCAGAACTTGGAAATACTCTTGAGCTCGAGACTTCTATTTGTACATAGTGTTCACTGGCCCTTGAAGCTCTGTTTGTGCTAGAGTAGTTAGTTTGAATAGTGAAGATGATTGCTGAACTGAAACATTGGACTTGAAGTTTGTAGCTGGTTTGACATCAATATAAAAGTTGTTTCATGGGATCCTGATCTATATTGACAGTGATGTTATTCTCATTTGTAACTTGTTGTTTTATTTCTGTTTTCATGTTGTTTCATTTTCCACTGTAAAGAACAGTTTAAACAGGGTTAGGACCTGCTGTATATCAGTAACCTTCTCTGGCTGAGAAATCTTTATTTGAATGTTTTCTTCCAATCTGTGTTATTTAGGAATGACTTAATCCAGTTTTAGGTATGAGAATGCTGGTGTTCCCTCATTTTATCATCCTAGCTGAATACTATTTCTGAATGTTACTTTCAGTATGTGTTATGTGATGATGAACTGAAGGAAGATATGGTTAGCCCTGGTCCCAGACTTGTCTGCATAACTAACAGAGTGTTTCCCTTGGAATGTGTTAAAAGCTGGCTAGTTTAGAAGCACTTGCTAGATCTTAGACCATTCTGTGTTATCTCTGTGTTTCCCCTTGTTTTGTATGTTTTCTATTGGAAGTGTGTCAAAGGCTGGTTGGTTTAAAAGCACTTACCAGATCCTAGTCTGCTTTCGTGTCCTCCTTAAGTGTTTGCCAAAGGCTGACTGGTTTAAAAGTACTTATCAGATCCTAGGCTGCTCTTCGTTCTGCATCCGTCTAATTCCCCTTCTTAGTGTATCACTCCATTCCATAAATCAAAATTTAAAGAAATACTTAGACATAGATGACTTTCCCCTTGGATCACACTTGATATTGTTGTTCAATTAAAGCCCAGATATGACTCCATAGCCCAATGGACTAAAAACCAGCGTTATATCTATCTGTCTGCCAAATCTGTTCTATTTACTTGCAACTTATCACTTTTGAAACTTTTTGCATTTAGGATTTTCCCCTCAAGTAACATTTCACGCTCAACCATCCAAAACAAAACAAAACCCGTGGCCTTCATAACTAGCCTAATATCATTACCCTAAACTTCCAAGACAATATCCATCTTTGTACATATTGGAGAGATCCCTCTCCGGATTCAGGAGGGCTAGATCCTAGAATCCCAAAGTTGGTTGAAATGATGTTAACTCTGTGATTGGACTCTCCCAATCTTGCTAATAAATTACAGAGACCTAACAAGGACAACACCTAGTTACACTTTTCAACGATCCCTATTAACTAGGGAGGTATTCATAATGGTACATGATCACTCTCAATATGAAGAATCTCATAAGAAGAATCAGATTGGTAATCCCATTTGTATAGCATCATATCAACCAACATTGTCATAGTGTCAGTCCTTGACTAACAACTCCATCTCTCATCAATATCTTTGAGCTACAATGTTGGCGATAGAAATGATGAATAGACACCTACATCATTATCTCTCTTGGATCATATCCC
Organism: Pinus albicaulis; assembly: GCA_034641835.2. Classification (NCBI taxonomy): domain Eukaryota; kingdom Viridiplantae; phylum Streptophyta; class Pinopsida; order Pinales; family Pinaceae; genus Pinus; species Pinus albicaulis. Next base: position 269,380,023 of record CM076569.1, on the reverse strand, counting down.
ACCCAGGTTCACTCAGGATATGTCCAGGACTATTCTTATCTTGGATTCCCACTCCTCAAAGAATATATGTCTTTCCATGACTACTCTTATCTTGGATGCCCTAATACATCCTCAAGAGTATCATATGCCAAATGATTACCGAATCCTCCATTATATCTTCCCAAGTGAAGACCAGAATTATGTGTCTATCTCTCTCTCTCAACTAGGGAGGACATATTCAAAAAAGGAATGTACCTAAGCTCCCTCTCGGCTTAGGAATTACCAATTTTATTCCAAGTAATAAACTTATTACCAAGTTTCCTCTTAATCAGGGACTTGTAGCAGCAATTATGAAAACACCCAACTGCTCATGAAGAACTCCTTTCTTTGACGTCATAAATTTCTTCATTGTTGAGGAGACTTCACCTTTGGGATCTCTTCATAGGGCATATATCATCCATTACTTTCATCCATGAGTCATGTCTTATATCAGAAAGTGATCCATCTGGTCTAGCTTCATGTTATGTTCCTTTCCATCGACCATATTTCTTCCAAGGATCTACCATCCTGCCATATGGTTGTCAATTTTTGGAAGACATATACTTCCTTTTGGAAACCCTGCATAAGCTCATCTAGATATTATTAAGTTATAAATATGAATACTTAAATTAAAAATTACCTTGGTGATGATATTTCAGCATGGCATCTTCTTGTAGGCATCGACATCCTTTTTTACAAATTGACACATCTCCTATATATATATATATATATATATATATATATATATATATATATATGTATGTATGTATGTATTTTCAAAGGTATCCATATTTTTCAAACTTCTATCAAAGTCTACATATCTTCCCAGGAGATTTTCTAGTCAATTCTCCTTGGCTTCCATGGATGTTAACTACCTCTTATAATGGTTGTACTTCTCACAATCACTTCATTTATTTCTCCACACAATTTGATTTCATTCCCAAGAGCTTTCGATATGCAGTTCCTTTTTTGTGTACGGCTACATGATATTCCATATGAGGACATATTATGTTGATTTAATATGGTGTGGATCATGCCTTTTGGAAACTTGTGCATCGAAGAAAGTTCTATTTTCCTTTTTTTCATACTTCTGAAGATAGAAGTATATTACCTGCAACCATACGAAATTACTTCATAGCATCCAGTGTAAGCATAAATATACATGTACCTCATCTCTTTTTCATTTTGATTCATCCTGTAATAGTTTTCCTTAGAATGAAAAGTTTCATTCTCTTTACATGCTTCATCAATGTGTCATGATATCCTAATCCTATAATTCTGTAAGTTAGAATTCTCGATGAAACCTTTTTGCTTTCTTTCTAACCAGTGAATCCAAAGAGGACTCCATTAGGAAATGTCAGCACCTGTTTCCATATTGGTTAATTAATGGTGAACCTTGATCTAGATGAATACCTTCTATGAATATTATTTTCAGTGTGGTTCCCAAGAGACACTCATCTCATAGCATAGTTGTGACATAAATGTGTTACAGACATCCTCCTACGACGAGTTCTCCTCCTTCAATGCTTCCATCATGATGCCAATTTTAAAGTGATGAATTCATCTAACATACAATGCTTCCCAACATATTATTTTACAACTAAAATATACCTCTTAAAGAGGAATATGATCTCAATCATAGTAGAGATCTTCACTTCTTCTTTCTTAGGTTTCTTTGAATCAAGTTCTTCCATTTCTCCGACGACATGGGCTTCTTCCTTCTTCCTCTTGTCCTTAGATTTGGGACAATATTTCTTATAGTGCCCAAGTTCATTACGTCCATAGCATAATATCTTATCCATGTTTCTTCTTTTCTTTTGAAGACCAAACTTACCAAATCTTCCCTTTCTTCTTGATATGGCAACATAGGCTAGATTTTATTCATTTGATCATGTATCAATTTTAGCTTTCAATCTAGTCTCTTCTATATTACATAGAGACCATAGATCCTAGAATGGTGTTGCTTCTTTCTTCCCATGGATAATTGAAGTGAATTTTCCCCATCCCTTTGGTAGAGCATTCAACACCACTGTATTTGTTTCTCTATCAGACATTACTTCTCCCAATTCCTGCAGGTGATCTCATATTTCATAAATATTCATAAAATATGAAGTAGTTCCTTCCTCTCTTCAAAAAATCAACTTGTATATTCATGGTCTCAGAGATATTACTTCGCCTGTAGTACTCACCGAGAATATATCCATCAATTTTTCATATATTTATTTTGAATATTAAAGTTTTGATACATAGGGGATGAGAGAGTCCTTTATGGATTCTATAAGAATCCTATGGGCTCTTCTATATCCCTTCATGTATTTGGCATGTGCTTGAGTATATTATTTTAAATTTCTAGTTGCTGACCCTTTGATATAGTCCATGAATTCATTCTCAATAAGATTTAGATCTGTCCCTTTTTGAATATATGCTTTCTTCCTCTATTGTCTTCTTCCTTATTGATGATGTAGATAGTAGCAAGAGCTCCCTATTAGATAGAATTATTCAATATTGGTGTAAATGGTAGATCACCTTGGATCCTTGATGATAATGATGATCAAGGATGGCTTGATGATGGCTTCATCAAAAAGATGATTTTATAAAGTCTCCAACATTGTTGATCTGGCTTCAACACCAAATATGTTTTGAAGATAATGATCACATTTTTGGTCTTGCTTTTAGAAGGAATTTGATGTATAAGTCCTTTAAGTAAGGTCTCTGGTCTTCTTGAGATGGTTGAAGGGTTTTCCTAACTTCCTAGAAACTGATCCTTCTTCTTGAATGAATGAATATCTTCTTATATCTAGAGATTGAATGTACCAAGTTGATCCTTATTTTTTCCTTGATGTCTTCTTAAAAAATGATCTTTTATGTCTTCTCTGAAGATTGAACCTTGTGCCTTCTTGCTAAACTACCCTTTCTTGTTTTCAGCACCTTAGCTCTAATACCATGTTGAGAAATTAGGGCTTTTATTAAAATTTATCTTTCATGACAATTACTTGTGATTTTGTTATGCTTCTTTTACTTATATCTTATCTTCGTTAGATTATTACACTCTTCATCAAGTCAATTATCAAATGGATGAGAGACACAAATATTTAGGCTAGTAAGCCAGGGCCAAAACCTCTCCCTCTTGGAGAGGAAAACCTAAAATTAATTCTTCTCATAGTTATTCAATTTACGAGTACCATAACCATGACACAGACCCTTGACACCAATATGCCTCTAAGACCTATTTTAGTACTCTTCTCGGCTTCTCTAGTTGATCTCTCCTTTATGCACTACTTTGCACCAGCGCTAGGAAAGCTTGGTTCCTAGCCCTAAATAGTGACCTTCTTTTATTCTCTTTCTTGATCTAACTTTAACCTCTTAAGAGACTCCCTTTTTACATCATTACAAGAGATGTCTTCTTGATGTGACTGACTCTAGTTCATCTGAGATATGCGAAGAGTGTGAACTCAATTCAGAGGTTAGCACTGCCTCTCCTATAAATTGATCACAATCTATTTACGCATTGTATAGTCTCATCCTTTCTTTTTTTTCACATTGTATGAATGCTACTCCTTCTTACTATATTTCAAATATATGATACATACTTTCACCTGAAAACAGAGAGATTTTCTCCTTTGCTGAACTTCCAAACAAGTAGTCCTTCTCCCTTGTTGAATTGAATCCTTCTACGCACCAAAATACAGACCCTTTCTTGGCTGAGGAAACCTTATATATGTGAGACACTTATCATATATGATACTTCATTTTCTTAGCCCAAACATAAAATTATCCTTGTTGAGATTATCTTCTCCTTTTCTCGCACTAGAACGCAGACAAGTGATCCGAAGAGATGGTTTACAACTGAGGTTGTAGTCTTTCTATATATAGATATTGTCTCTCATCTATAGGCTGACCATTCAAGGATTTTCTTCAACATACATGAGCCAACTTCTTTGGAGCACCATAACAAGGTCTTGGAGCATACATTTTACATCAATAATTGTCATTTACACAAGTGTAACAACACTTCATATACATGAATCTAAATTACATTTATGACAAGATGACAAACTCTTAAATACATCAAGAAGAAGTATTTGACCTATAATAAAAAGTCCTTACTCATGAAACCCATGAGGCAATCATTACAAAATACATTTTATTATCTTTGACTTCTTCATTACATAAATTCATAATTACAAGTCATTATGAAGACCGAACCTAGTTACACTTTTCAACATTTCCTTAATAAAATCTCATTTCTGATAATTATGGAGTGACTTTATAAAAATAGAAAGTCATGTCTAGCATCTCATGTATGACTTTCCAAAAATAGTAAATCAGCTTGCATAATTGGAAATCAAATGTAGTTGAAAAAAATCAAGTAACTTATCATTAATCAATCCTGGTAGTTCAAAATCGACTTAATCATCATTATTATTATTATTATTATTGTTGTTTTTATTGTTATTATTATTATCTTTTTTTAGACTATGATATTATTATTAAAATGGAATTACAGGTCACCTTCATCTCCTCAATCACTTCATATCTCCCTCCTTGATGACTCTCATTGTTCTATGTAACTCTCTCTCTCTCTGAATGATATAGTACACTCTCTCTTACGCACTCATCAAAGAGATAGCATATTCCTCTTACACTCATTAAAAGCATGTCATAGAAGATTCCTCTTATGCTCTCTTTAATGCATATGTTACTCTCTCCTTAACTAAGGTATGCATACCTCTCCTTAATGGCATGTTTACACTCCTATAAATGGAATATGTTACTTTTCCTCAAGGCATGCATATTTCTCCTCCTTTATGAAAATAATTTGTTGCTCCTTCTATATATGTGTCTCATGTCTTCTCACTTGAGAGGGAGGTGGATGGTGATACCAAGAGTTTGAGAGATTTGAAGAATATTTTGAGAGGGAGATATTTGGAGTGTAGCCAAATGTTAATCTATCTTCTAAGTTATATATCTACCAAATGGATTTGAACATGAGTGGTATTGAGAGGAAGTGAAACTTACCCTCCTCATCTTGCCTTTTATATCTCTCTACTGCTATGTTCTGGTATTGTTTGTGAGCTTTTACAACTTGGGGGTTCCATGGGAAAATTTCTCCCTAGATATGGTTAGGTGGAAAATCAGATGGTTCACAATGAGTTGGTAAGGGCATTAGAGCAAGAACATACTCTCACATAATGCATTAGAGCTGGAACACACTCTCATATTTTGGAGTCATGTATACACAATGTCAGGTAAATTCATAAATATTCTTGAAATTTTAGTTTATTATTAGGTTAAAGTGTTAGAGAACTTTCAATTGATTAGAAATTGATACTTGTGAATGTTTATGAGATATTTATAGTGTTAATTTTGAGCTAACAAATAATGAATGGAAGCTATAATTGAGAAAGTACGTGCAGGGGGATTAAAACAAGAATGTGTTGCCAATTTTTTTAAGTTTAGTTTATAATGTTTTCTTGTCCATATCATATTTCCATGAGTTTGATGAAAATATCATATTAGCATAAATCTGGGTTTTCTTCTCCATGTAAATTTGTAGATGAAGTTTGCACACTAAGTTTTTGATAAAAGTGATAATTGAGATAGTAGGAATTTTGTTTATTTGTTTAAAGAATCACAACCCTAGGAATGAAGGAAATTAAAATAAACATGAATAAAATATCAGATAAATAACCGAAAGAAACATGGCGAAAAAGGCTTCATAGCCTCAATGTATTGTATTTCTCTCATTATTTCAAAATAATGTTTATGATACAAATATAAATACATGAGGACAATGTCTCAATATAGTGTGTCTATCTTAGACGCAATCACTTTGGTTGAATGAATATCTCAATCACACAATAATCTAGGAGCATAACTAGGAGATAATTTCTCAACAAACCAGACCTAAATAGACTTTTAAGTTTGAGGAACAAACCCAATCTAGAAAAGTAGGAATAAATCCAACATTCATGATTTTAATTATTTTTTATTATTTTGGAATTATAATTATTTTTATGATATGAGAGTGAGACTAAAATTCCCCCCTCAATCATAAGTTCAAAATAAGAACCAAGAACCATCTCCAAGTCCTCATGCTGAAACTGTTGAGTTCAACCCCAAAAATACTTCCTCAAAAACTGCCAAACCTAGATGCCGAAAAACTCCAATCTAAAGAGATCATGAATCAGCTGCAAGTATAATACATCTCTGAAAATTGTTTGACAACTCCATCAAGTGCCAAGTTGCAATGCAGAAGGATATATTTTTCCTTTTCTCTCAATCAACATCCTAAGTGCTTTCCCATTGAAAAAATGTTGATAATTCCCATTGGAAAATTTGTTGATAATGTCTAAACTTTCCATTGGTTAATTTTATTATGACCACCCACTGGCTGCTTTGATGATGTTTTCCCACTGGTAGCTTTGATGTTGACTGTGCACTGGTTAATTTAACAATGTTGATTCTGTTGAAACTTCTCATTGGCTACTTCGTTGATGTTGTCGAAACTTTCAGTCTCACAACCACCTTCAATTTCATTATCATTTCCCCCCTTTTTCAGTTGAAAGGAGAGACAATCATCTTCATTTGATTTCTAAACTCCCCCCTTTCAGATGTAGGAGAGTTTCACTGTTGTACTCCCTCGTTCAGGTGCATGAGAGTACCATTTTAATTTGATTGTTGGCTACAATAGGTGAGATTGAATTCTGTGGTAGAAATTATACAATCATTTGACTATTGACGACCATTCCCAAGGATCAATCAATGCATAATTGATCTTCAATCTGGATGGTTATTTTGGTTTTCAAAATTTATCTGATGAGTGATTCTATTTTCCACAATGGTGACAAGGATGGAGACCAAAAAAATGATCTTCCATATGACCTGTTCTTGAAAATGTTTGCATTTGGGTTTGTCTTCAACTTTATCATGGCTTTTTTATGTTACTTGATCAATGAACATTGCACTGATGAAATTTCTTGCCTTTTAATAATCTGGGATATGAAATTTGTTTTCATCTTTGTCGTATCTTAATCCACGTCGATTTATGTTGCTTTGAATTTATTCCCACAACTTGATGATTGGCTTGGAAGAAGAAAGTTGAACTTAATCATGGACAACTTCTACACATGAAGTTGTATGCCTCAATGAATTAAAATCATCTTTATCTTCATTTGTATGGTTGAATGGCTTAGAAACATCACTCTTTTTTTGCAACTCATCGCATTGTAGTTGTTACTCCAGTTGAAAAAACTCATTTGTCTCATGTGCCTGATGTAGATGCATTTTAATATCAGCAAGAGTTTCTTTGTTGATTTTCACCATGTCTTCTGCAGTGGATAGGATCATATTGTGAAGAAATTGTAACAACTAAATGTTTTTCTCCATGTGAAATCTAACGCTTGAACTCACGCTTTCTTGCTTTTAACACTTGCTTGATTATTCTGTCTTGCTTAGTTAAACTTTTTTGCTTGATTTCCACTTGAATTTCACGCTCGCTTGAACAATTGAATGTTGGAACTCACGCTTGATTGCTTCCACACTTGCTTGATTTTTCTTTAATTTACTTCACACTTGCTTTCTTTTAGATTTAAACTTGCTTGATTTTGTGAACTCACTCGCTTGATGTTTGTTTGATTGTTTCTTGAATTTCACGCTCTCTTTCTTTAGAGTTGAACTCGCTCGCTTGATGTTTGCTTGATTGTTGCTTGAATTTCATGCTTCGCTTGAGCTTGTGTTGAATGCTTGAATTCATGCTCGCCTGCCTTCATGCTTGCTTTTAACACTTTCTTGAACTTTCTCATTTGAACTTGTTATCTTGATCGTAACTTTTATTTCATGCTCGCTTGATTTAGAGTTGAACTCACTCACTTGATGCTTGTTTCAATTAGTTTCAAACTTGCTTGATGTCTTGAACTTGTTCACTTGCACTTTTCACTCACTCACTTGATTTATCTTATTTGCAAAATAAGGGTGTTGAATACTATCGAAAATGAAACCAACATAATCCTTACAATTATTTGATGAAAATTTAAAATGTATTTGATGACTCAGTTGAAAATAATTGACTCACTTGACTTAATTTTCCCTCTATCAATTCAAATCTTGGGTGTCGATTTCAACCGAGAATGTACCCTTAAAATTCAAGGCAAATTGAGATGAATTTGATTATAAGTTAAATTAAAAAAAATAAGAATATTTTCAAGTTACAAAAAGACCAATTATTGTTTATGTCGTTGAATATTGATGTGGATGACCACTTTATTAGCTTGATTATGTGTTGTAGTTGCTCAAATGCATGTGCTTTTCTTGTTTGTGCTTGCATATCCTTCCTTCAATGTTCTTTCTAGCTACTTAGTTATAGGTACTTTGATTAATGTGATTCATTTCATTCACTTGCTTTGAATTTCATGTGTGTGTTAGATGAGAGAATTGTAGTTTCAAAACTAGACACAAAACATGCACAATCATTCACTACACAAGGTGTAACTAATATCCCCTTATTCAGATTTCGGGTGGATCTTGGACACTACAATACCACAAAAAAAATATTTTTTTTATTAAATATTGGAGAACATCAACCTTCAAATTTGCAAGCAATGATAATTCCAAGCTCGTGGCCCCTTGAAGCAACTTGTCTTCAAAAATGACTCAACCCCCTAGAAGTGAAAAAAAATACTTCAAAATACAATAATGAGCTTCCCTTTAAAAAATATTAACTTATCGCTCCAAAAATACACCTTTGAAAGGAAATTAACAAAATTTACACACACAAAAACATACCAGAAACACATAAAACCAAACATGGTGGAAAAGGCCACAACCTTTTTGTACTCTTCACATTCTCTCATTATTAAAACAATGGTATAATAAAAATATAAATACAAAAGGATAATGTGTCTCAAGATAGTGCGTCTATCTTGGAAACTTTGGTTGAGGAAAAATATAAACCATACACCAATCTAGGAACCTAGTTAGGTGGAGAGAATCTATAGGCCTAAACTGACTCCTAATTGAGAGGAAAAAACTCAATCTAGAAAATTAGGAATAAATTCCTAACTTTCATGATTTAATTAATTTAATTATTTTTGGATTTATAATTGTTTTTTCTCACATGAGAGTGAGGGTAACATTCCCCCCATAAATGATAAATCCAAAATAAGAACGAGGAATCATCTTCTAATTTCTCATGCTGAAAACGTTGATCCTCAAACAAACTGCCTAAAAAACCGCCAACGTTGGATGTCAAAAAATAATTCAAACTGAAGAGATCATGAGTCAACTGCAAGTCTAATTCATCTTTGAATTTAGCTTGACAACTCCATCACGTGCCAAGTTGTAAAAGGATCCATCTATCCTTTGCTCACAATCATCATCCTTTTTCCACTGACAAAATATTGATGACACCCACTGGCAAATTTTCCTGTCCACTGACAAAATGTTGAACACACTCACTGGTGAATTGGCTTGTTCACTGAAAAATATTGAGAACGCCCACTGGCGAATATGATGATGTCGAAACTGCCCACTAGCTACTTGATGATCACCCACTGGCTGATGATGTCAAAAACAACTCACTGTTACTTTTTTTAATGTTGTCAGAAACAGCTCACTGCAAGTGTCAAAAAATGCTGATTATTTCTCTTTTTGTTGACCTCCCATTGGCAAATATGTTGATGCCCACTGGCTGATGAAGATGCCCACTAGCTAATTTTGTTGATGTTGCCGAAACTTTCATTCTGAAAACCACCTTCAATATCAATCTCATTCCCTCCCCCCCCCCCTCCCCCCCCCTTTTCAACTGAAAGGAGAGACAATCATCGTCATTTCATTTCAGAACTCCCCCCCTTCAGGTGTAGGAGTTTTTCACCATCTTCATTGTACTTGAAAATTTGTCTTCATGTGAGACTGAATTCGTCAATAACACATAGACAATTGTTTGAATATAGATGACCACTTACAAGGATCAAGCCATGCATAATTGATATTCACTCTGGGTGGTTGATTCTGCTTACTACATATTTCTGATGAATAATTTTTCTTGCCACAATGGTGACAAGGATGGAGGTCAAAACATGTACTCTCCATATGTCCATTTCGCTTACAATGGTTGCACTTGTTATGAGCATTGTCTATAAAGCATGCGCTTACAAACTGCACTTTTTTTAGTAATACAGAATATACAAATTGTGTTCTTTGGTGTAACCTATGTTGATTAGTGGTTGTCATTGATGTCAACCCAAGCAGCACCCCCGATCTTCCGTGGGGATTTTGACTTGAAAATCTAATCTATTCTGAGTCAAGGATATTTGGAATGGTCTCTACTTGTCGATATGTTTCCATTTATATATGGCATGCCACGTAATTCTTCATGGTTTGAGAGATATTCATGTTTGAAGTTATTAACCCCAGTTAGTGGACTAAAACACCATGGGGTTGTGGCATGACACTAATCATTTTTTGTGGTAATTGAATAGTCAATAATTAATAATTTTTTAAGCTCCTAAAATCCCTCCAAATTTCACTTGTTGATGACCCTCTCAACCTAAGCACTTATATAAATTGTGACCCTCATATCCTCCTCATGTAAGGATTTCACTACTAAAAATAGGTCATCGTGCCATTTTCGATATAACATTGTTTCTGTGAAGCTTCAAATGTTGAAACAAAAACCCACTTGGGTGAAATCCTGATGAAGCTAGTGTCTGAATTTCAGATCTTGGTTCGCTATATTTCGGAGATATGATCTATGGAAGTTAATGTTTTTGAAGGCTTCTGAATTTCATCTCAAAGAGGTGACTTTGGGAAAATTTTCATAACTCTCTCTCTAAGAAGTAGATTGTAATTCTGTAAGAGTAGCGGATAGTGCACGGAATTTAGTTTTTTGTGTATCAATTTCAGAGCCGAAGGAATAAAACATTGACACGTGGCACGTCGTACAAGTTCGCTCTATGGAACTAGTCCATAATTAGGTCATTGTGAGATATTGGGCATAACTTTTCCTTGAAGGATCCAAATCAGGCCAGACTTGTGGCATTGGAAAGAAGAATCATAGGTCTACTACAACATCAAATATCACATATTGGGGATATGAAATAACAAAGATAAATCATATTCAATATCGAGCTCCTAGAAGGCAAGAAAAATCTAGATCATGTGTTGTCAAGGGCTGCAAAGGACCAGAATTTCTGGGCTAGCAAAGCAAAGCAAGGTGAAAAAAAATGATGAAGTAGAGGGAAGATCTAGGTAGTTATCTTTTGTATATGCATGTTCATCTCTTATTTGCATTAGGTACTTTGTCTTCTAATTTGTTTTTTCTTGTTAAGCACTGACATATGCTCTACGAGATGAGGTAAGTTTTGTTATTATCATGTCATGGGTATTTCCTTGAAGACTTTTTGTAGGTATTATATATTCATCAAGATAAGACTTGATGCATGATCTAATTTAATGAATAGCGATAAAGTGTAGCATGACAAGAGCAGCAATCAAGGTGCATAACAACAACAAGAAGTTTAGCACATGAATTCTTAAAGTGGGAAGCAATGCATATAATCATTGTAAAGGTATCCTTGTAATGATTCATTGTAAAAGAATAATTATAAAATTTTTACAAGTGTCTATCTACCAAGAGTTGAAGAGGCAGTTTCGAGAGGTATAGGATCATCATTAGGTGGTTATGTTATAGTTTGGGTTATGGTCTAGTGTGTCTTATTCTTCTACGTAATTCTATATCATTGTAAAGTGGACCATTTTCCCTGGTACGAGAGTCCATTCTTATTTTATTCTTCTATAGGGTGGTAGGCTGGTGCTAGGTTAGTGCATGAAGTCATCAACAGGTTCAAGCCTGTGAAAAATTTAGGGTGGTAGGGTGGTGCTAGGGTTAGTTGTATCTCATTAGGTGTTGGGGCATCCATTCATTTGACTACTGAAGAATCTCGGACGTCGGAGCGTCCATCCAGTGGGAGCTGCAGAAGAATGATTTTCTAGATTCTAGGAAGTTGGATCTTTCTTTTCAATTGGACTTAAGATTAAAGAATTATTAGAAAAGCATTCAGGTGATTTTTGTCCTAGAAGGGGTTTCCACCTTAAAAACTGTGTGCATTTGTGTTCCTTTTGTTTGTTTCTATCTTTGTACAAACATTGATAATAACTGAATATTAACTAATGCTCTGAAAGATTAATAATAATACTAATTGAAAGGAATCTTGATTCACCCCCCTCTCATTATTTCCAACAATTGGTATCAGAGCTTGGTTCCTTCAATAGAAGTTTAGCAACTGGAAGGAGGTCATGGAGCATACAAATAATGGTGTACCTTTGTTCAATGAAAATAATTATGCACTTTGGAAAGAAAGATTGGAGGTCTATCTCTTGGCACAAGGTTACAAAGTATGGGACACTGTTCAAAATGTCTTTACGCCAACCACAGATGAAAAAGGTAAGAATAATTTGGTAAATGATGCAAAAGAAAAAAATATTATTACCAGTGGAATTAATGAATCTACTTATCATAAGGTGTTGGGTTTTAAAACCACCAAAAAGGTATGGGAAAATCTTGAGAATATATATGCATGTGACTCAAATGTCAAAGAAGAAAAGCTTCAAATCTACAGAGCAAAATTTGAGCAACTCAGAATGAAATAAGATGACAACATTATTGCATACTTCCAACATGTTTATGAAATAACCAAAACTCTAGAAATGGTTAGGAGAGCCTATTGAAGAGAAGACTATTATATGAAAGATTCTTAGAACGTTACCAGGAAGATTCAACCCAAAGGTATCGGTCTTAGAATGAAGTGCAAATATGGACAAACTCAGCAAAGAGGAATTACATGTAGTTCTCATGGCATACGAAATGAGACTTGATGAAGAAGAGGGTACTTCGCATCTAGAAATTGTGTTCGTTGCATCTAAGAAAACCAATAATGACAAAAAACCTTCAAAGACAAAGACCTTCACCTGTGTTATAAAATTATATATTACAGAGTAGTGGAACAAATTAAATATATGTGGAAACACAAACACAAGAAACACATAAAAACAAAGAGACACATATATATGTGATTCACCCAGTTTGGGCTACGTCCACCCCGAACAACCAATCCTTCCAGCAAAAGAGACACAACCTAGAGAAAATCTGATGTAATGTCCTCTATTCTCTCTCACAGACTCCCTATCTGTTTCTCGCTCTAAGAATACACATACAATACACAACCACAATACAATACCCTAATACAAAACGAAGGGTTGCCTTCTAGGGAAAAAAACCCCTAAATTAAAGATAAATTCTACCGTTAGATCATCCGCCTAATGAACGACCCAGATTAACTAGAAATTACTATTATTTTACAAGGAAATTTTACATTTTTTCCTACCTCCCCCCCCCCAATGGACCCACCAGGTAGCGTTTAATTACGGGTGGCATTTCTGCACCATTAAGATATAGGGGTCCGACACTGTGATACAAAATAAACAAGATAATCAAGCTCCACACCCAACAACTTGCAAGTGTGAAGAAAGGGAATATGATGAAGAAGGTCTTTCAGATGGATAATATGCTTACTTTACAACAAAACTAAAAATTGGTAAGGGAAAATTCAAAGGTAAACTTCCATTGATATGTTTCAGCTATTGTGAGGTTGGGCATTTCGCAGCAAAATGTCCGAACAGAAGTGATGGAAACTCAAAATGAAAGAAAGGCTTTAAGAAATTCAACAAGCAAGGAGGGAACAAAGGATTCAAAAGGAAATTTATCTCTAAAGAAGATAGCTCATCATCTGATGGAGACAGTGACAGCGAAGAAGAAGCCAATGAGAGAGTATTATTTATGGCCAAGCACAATAAAAAAGAGGAATCAAACAAATAAGAAGAAGGGTTTACCATAGAAGAATTTTATAAGGAGGCAAGTAGGCTTATAAAAGAGCTCAAGGCTGAGAAGATCCATTCCAATACTCTTGAAGAACAAGTTCAAGGTCTCAAATTTGAATTTGAAGAACACAAATGTATTGAAGAGCCACTTCCAAAGAATTTGGAAGAAAACAACCAAGAAATGGAAGCATTAGAAGCCAAAGTAGTCTCACTGCGTAAGGAAGTGAAGAAGGGAAAACTATCCAAAACTATGCCAACAACTCAAGGGAATTTGAAGAACTCATAAAAAATCAACGATCTTTCAATGACAAAACTGGCCTTGGTTACAAAGAAGAAGAAGCAGGATCTTCTACAACAAAATACAATGAACCTATAAGATCTGACAGGCATGTGTGACTTCATTGGACAAGATTCAAAAGAATGGCCTTGGAAGAAAATTCCCCAAAAAATATTTCCATCCAGGTACCAATATATTTTTCATGGCTATTGTTATTTATGTAGAAACTTTGGTCATAAAGTTGTAGAATGTTGCATGTACTTTATGAAAGATATAAAATTCCAAGAGATCTGTCAAATATGAACCTCCCAGGGCTCAACGAAACATCAATAGATTTTAACATTTAAGAAATAATATTGAATGTTACAAATGTCGAAACTTTGGACACATAACCAGAGACTGTAGACTTGAAAATCCTCTAGAAGAATCTTTGAAGCCACAGAACGAACGAGCATGGAAGAATAAGAAGACTGATAATAGTGCTCTCGCTCTCAAGGATCAAAACAAAAAAGATGTGTGATATGTTGATAGTGGTTGCTCAATTCATATGACTGGAGATAGAAATAAATTTGTATTTCTGAAAGAGAAGAAGGATGGAACAATGTCCTTTGGAAATGATGGATCTTCAGATGTTATAGGGTCAGGTACCGTCACTCTTAGAAGCAAATATTCTCTTGCCAAGAATGTTCTAATGGTTGAAAACATGAATCACAATCTGCTCAGTGTTGGAAAAATGTGTGCTCAAGGACACACAATGCTATTCAACTCCACAAAATGTGAAATCAGGAAAGGCGGGTATGGTAAAATTGTGGCTATAGCAAGTCAAGCTCCAAACGACATATATGTTTTGGATGAAGCAACTAAAGCATGTCTACTAGCTAAAGAAGATGAAAGCTAGTTATGGCACAAATGAATGGGTCACATAAACTTTGATAATCTTGTTAGGATAAGAAAAAAGGAACCAGTACGATAAATGTCAAAAATCTCGAAACCTTCCAACACATTATGTGAGGCATGTCAACATGGCAAGCAGAAAAAAGTCAAATTTAAAACAAAAGAACACTATGCATCACATCCATTGGAACTGATACATACTGATCTATGTGGTCATGTGAGAACAAAAGGCTTAGATGGAGAATTATATTTCATGTTAATGATAGATGACTATACTAGGATGTCAATTGTCAGTTTCCTAAAGAAAAAATCTGAAGCATTTGAGTGCTTTAAGATCTACACGGAGTTGATATTTGAGAAAGATGGTGCCTGTATTACGAAGGAAACGTGTATGAGACCGCACCTGCATATGTGACTAATCAACCTTTCTTTCTTAATTCTACAATAAAGGAAATCACAAACTTGGTCCAAGTTCCTTGTTGGTAGTTCTGAAAGAAATTGAAAAGGGATTAGGCGGAACTCAACAAATAAAAAAAAACAGTGTCGAGTGGAATGATCGTAGACTATCATAGCCTCTCGTCACATTCTCTCACTTTGGCACAACATGTAACATACAACTCAACAGTGCTCGACAGCAGTCATCTAACAACACTCAAGATTGTGAGAAATATTCCATAGTTTATGATAACGCCACCATTGAATTCCTTCATATATCAAACAACGGACTCTACCACACTATGTCGTATCTCTTTTGTGGTGATTTATCCATGTCCAGTGAATTGGAAATGATATCCTTTATCATGCCTAGACCAGGGGTTCAAACTATAATTTGGAAATCGAAAGGCAGAGATAAAGATAGATAAGCTTATGATGTTCCAACCTGTATTTCGACATAGTCCTTTCCCAGTCAATGCCCAAATTAACCAACTAAAGGCATCTCAAAAAAAAATCCTTGTATAATAACATCAAATGCAACAATATCATAAGAAAAAAACACTGTAAAAATCACATTAAATAAACCAATATTGCAAAGGATAGTAATGTATCTCACAGCGAGATCATCAAGACTGTTGTCTTCTTTGAACCAACTACCTTTTTTTTTCTGAAATTACAAAGCAATATTTTTTAAATTTTCCTGGAATGGGCGAGTTGTTGACCCCACAGTCTAGTGGTGTATGGTCTTCTACAGGGAATTTAGGCACAAGTACATTACAAGCAAAATTAAAGTCACTTAAATCCAATTTCAAAATATATAGTGTGCGCAGCCTCGCCATGTTCCATGTGATGCTCTCCTTTTCAAACTCGAAAAGGAGTCCACACATCTCTAAGGTATTCAAACCTAGATCTCAGTATTTAAAAGCCAAAAACTACCTTCTGCATATTCATAAATCCGTTATTCAAGACTAGAATAAAACATAATCTTGGAGGTTGTTAAAGCAACTCACTAAATCAGTTCAATGTCGATCTCTTGCAGGAAAAGAGTTATAGCCAAAACAGTTTTAGGATGCTTGGTGTTGCAATCTAGTAAACATTGCATATATATATATATATATATATATATATATATGTCCATGGCTTCTCTCGTCATCAGTAAAGAGACCCACTCAAGCGTTCGGTGAACCATCCATGGCGCCTGGATCTGTTCTTTGTCCTTTGTTTCACACGTATCTCCTCTCCAAAAAATTTTGCTAGGATGCGATCATGCTTCCAACCAATCTGTAGAACTCCCGTGAACTTTAATTTATTATAAACAGAAAAATGTCAGTACTGTTAGTGCCCCATAATTCTGAAGGCTGAAGACAGAATACTAGAGTGTCAACATCAAAACCACTTTGAGCCTAGGATCTAGCCCTCCTAGACCCAGAGAGGGATCTCTCTATTATATATAGATTTTTTGATGGCCATTTTAGGCTAGCTATTAGTGCATATGGGTTTATTTTAAAGTTTGTGGTTGAGATAGTAGAAGAGGGCCATTAGGCTATGGAGTGAAACAGGTGTAAATAGATTCAAATGGATGAATAACTAAGATCATGTGAGACTAGGCAAGCTATCCATGCCAACAGATCTTCACAGCTTGTGAAATGGAAAAGGAGGAGAGATTAAGTCTCAATGTGAATGCAAAGAAAAATTTATCCTAATTCTACATTCAAATCTCAGAGGAAAACATAAATTACTGCTTCAAGACTGAGCAGGGTGCCCGGTGACAAATCCTGGACAAAAAATTCTTATCCACAGTAAAGAGATAAAGCAATGGAAAAATAAAGGAAAGAATCTAACATGAAGAAGTACATCACCATTAAAACATAACACAAGAATCTGGAAACAACAGTGTCATTTCATTCATCCAAAAAAGAGTGTTTACAACTAGATGAGCCTTTACAATGGTTCTTCCCTTCCAAGGCCTCCCTTGATGCTGCTAATGCATGTAGTATTTATCTAAAACTTAAGTCGGTTACTCTAAATACTGCGGTGATTGTCATTAATTACATTCAAGCATAAATTGGACAAGTGGAACCATGCAAGTGATGATAATATAAGTCTAGCCAAAACAATGGTTGTATTTAATTTAGTAGCCCGTTATTGATTGCAGACTCTGGTTAGTATGATGCCGAAGAGGCAACACTAACATCTGCCTCTATTTTTCCTTAAGAAACTGTCACTGGATGATCTAATCTGATGGCTGTACCGGTTGTCCTGATGAAATTTTCTTTCTAATCGCTTTTATCTCTTCTGCACCAGTTGTTGTTGCAGTGGATCTTTAAAATGGAAAACCCACTATTCCTTGAATGATTGGCAAAAATTCCTTTGAATGGGCAACAGAATGTTCCAATAATAACCTTATGGGTGAGATGGCAAGGAAGGGAAACATGGAGTAGCAGTGACGGGGGTATGTACGTGGACACAATGGTGGCAATGGTCAATGTGACGCAGCGATGGCGGGAGTCACCAGGTAGGAGGTATCAGAGCGGAGGGAAAATAAGATTTCGAGGGGGGGGGGTAGTGGAGTGGTAAGTGGTATCAGAGCAGAGGGTGTGAAGTAGCCTAGGTGCACCATGTAGCAAGAATGGCGGTAAGAGATGCCGCCCATTTTTTACCCCCCGCCATGGTTAAAGTTCAAAGGCTGAGGGGGGTGCGAAATGCGTGGAGATCATCGGATGTGGAGATGGGGAGCGGAAATGACGGAAAGGTGCGGGGATTTTAAGGTGGAATGACGTGGGATCTAACAGTGGGGTTAGGGATAAATGACCATCGGGGTATGAGTGGATGGTGACGTGGCAAGGAAGTGGGCCCACCCGCAGATCGCAAATCGACATTTTTGTTATGAGCATGGGGAGGTAAATGATAAAGCTTGCGAAGTGCGAAGCGGAGGTGACGTAGCAAGGAGGTGGGCTCGCGTGCAGATAAAAAATCGTAGTGAATAACTTATTGCATGTCACACATCTTAACAAATATCAATAACAAGGATCCTTTATCATGTGCAATATGTGATCACATCGCATCGCAAATCCACTTCTTATCGCATCCCAACTTAAACCAATTAACCTGCAATGTCTTAACATGTAACTATAAAAATCGTTGATTGTGATGTGCGATGGGAAGTGGGGAAAGGTTGATGTGGTGGGGAAAGGTGGGTCCCTTTAATATCGCATTGGAAGATTTATGGAGTGGTAAATTAATGTGGCAAGGATTGCTACAGAATGCCGATGTGAAAAGGTAAGGAAGGGATCAATGAGATAAATATTTTGGGTGGAATTTTCAATAAGGTAAGGTTGATGTCGTTTGTAACATATGTATAGCATATCAAGCAGCCTAATGTGGGGGGAGGAGTTTCGAATAAAGAAATATATGGTAAGTTTTAACAGGAAAATGATATGCTTATTAGTGGGTGGGAAGAGCTGCTTTGTTAACTATAAAAATCGAATTTTAATAGTTAAAAAAGGGGTTTTGAAATAAATTAAGTGTGGGACTTTAGAGCTTGGAAAAATGAAGGGTAAAATAGGGTAAATGAAATGAATGAGGGCAGAAATGAATTTTTCTCACCATTACACTTTATCAGCAACACTTTTCTCTTTCCACTGAGCTGAAGAGGCAGATTGATTCCTTTGAAGTTGTTGACAGTCAGGATTTCCCTTCCTTTTCTGGAAATAAATGACAACCATGGAATATTATTTTCAATATGAAAGACCTAAGAAATAATTAGTCACCTTGTGATACTATGAATTACAGGAGTCTAATAGTGGCTCCAACTAGGGATGGCATCTCCTTCAGGAGGTGACAAGAACACCGTAGAATAGTGGCCTGATCCATTGTGCTATGCAGAATTATAAATTACAGATAAATCATTCTTCCCTAGACAGGTGCTAATCTAGAACAACAGGTCAAAGGATTTACAACTATATTTCCTAACTGTAAAAAGACACACATAATGAAATGATAAACCTACTTGGAGTCCAAGCGCTTCCAAAATCTCCTTCTGTTGCTTTTTCTATAGCTTCAAATTCCAGCCAGTTGTGAAAAATATTTCCAGCAAGAATGAACACTAAACAGCAAGAGATAGAAATAATACAGATGTCAATTCAAGTTATTTACATAAATTCAAGTTATTTACCTAAATCATGATATGGAAAATCAAAGCTTATACAGATGCATATAGGGAAAAATAAGCAGTAATATTTATTAATAATAGAAGGGGAGGTTACAACTCAGTGATTGATTTAGTTTCACCATCTCCAACAGCATCCCAACCTCATCATAATGCAAATATCTCCAACAATATGTCACTCAAATCAATCTTCTCAATTGAAATTCCACAAGCATTTCTCTACAAAAATTCTTCCTTATCAAACACTAAGATTTGTGCTCAATTTATAGAGGAGCTAAAGGTAGTTTTACAATCAATGACTTTCCAATAATAGGCAAGACATGTTCCCAATCTTGTAGATGTCAAATAGACACATGGATTCAAAGTTTGACACATGTGAACTCTTCTAGAAGGCACTAGCCAAGTAGAGATTCTGGAACAATGAGAATTTCTCTCCCAATGTGACCAACGCACCCTTGAATGTTGGGAAGTGCTTTGCAGAGCAGCCTTGCATGGGGCTACCTTCATATGCAATGCACTTAGTCCCTTTAGAGGCAGCGTTGATGAGCTCTCATATGATATATTATAAACTTCAAATCTTTGAAACCTTTGAAGATGAAAGTCTTTGATTGATTTGTCTTATTCTTTGTCTTACGTCATATAACAATTGAAATGATAGGAGATGATAGACCCTATGCATTGGTCCTGGAGATGATGCCCAGTTAACCAGGTCATTGGGAATAGTGCACAAATTGACCTATAACAATTTAACCCTAAAGCATGAAGTCAGAATAATAATAATAGTATTTTGATTGAGATGCTTTACATTGTGATGGGCTGGAGATGAAGTGGAGTGGCGACCTGCATCAATCTTAAAATACATTACATCATGATATATCCTCTTGATCATAATTGTTGAGGGTAGGCATTCCCATGTTCAGCACATAAACAATCTAATAACAAGTACATCATTCAAAAAGTCGTATACATTGGAATGTAGCCCAATACAGACATGCCTACAAATATAGGCCCATGTTCGGATGATGATCTGTATGTAAGGTCACTATACATATGATGTGTACAACAATCCTGAAATCGCAGCCCGGATGGCTGAAACTAGATCCGGGGTCTTCTTATCTTGTTCACTCAATAATTCGGGTACAAGTCTAGCCATGCGAATATATGATTTGTAGTCGAACATGGAAATACATCATTTGATTACCAGCCAATGATGTGAGTTGTTAACTGTTGGCCGGATAAATCGTTCTTGCGGACAAGACCGATCTCCCTAGTACTAAAAGTATCTAGCAACAAACATCCAAATAGACTAATCTTTCTCTAAGCATGTAAGGTTTACAAAAAGCTCTATAGAGGTGTAAAAGACTTACCGTATGTCCAGCGCTTGTTTGAAGTCATTGTTGTCCCTCGTGCACTTGAAGGAGTTTTCCTCGTAAACCTGCAGTCACAAACAAGAAAAATATTACATAGCACTTGTATAGAAATCATCATAAACCATGCTTATCATAGTGATCAAGGAATCTATGAAATAAACCATTGATTGAAAGCTTATTGAGAAAAATGAGTATATTTGTATTAATTTCAAAAGAAGGAAAACCTTACAACCTGAGCCTTGATGTTCGAAAGGCCTTCCTGGGGTCTGAAGCAGGAGTCTCCTTTAATTTGATAAGCTCTGCACTCCTCCAACCAAGAAAAATAGAGGTATGTAATCTCTCCTCACAAAAGTCTTAGTTAACTGAGTCTAAATCTCAACAGCACTTAACCTCAAATCTTCTTAAGCTTGACCTCCAAAAACTTAACCCTTTGAGGCTACCCAAAGCCTCTTTTTATAGTGGAAAAGATGAGGTTTTCTGTTCCAAGTATGAAGGGATAGAATCCTCCTTCAAAGGGATAAGCTCCTCACATCAAGGGGTTAGCTCCATAAGGTAAGGGATTCATGCACCTCACAAGAGCGGTTCTGCCACTGCAAGATCCATTCTAGAAGCTTCCAGAATTTAATTTTATTGAGCTTTTTGGAATTTACTTGCGCCTTTTTGATCTTACAGGGGTCCGCACCTTTAACACAGATAAAGTGCGTTCAGGTACGCATGAGAACTGAACATTAGGTGCGGGACTGCAGGCAAGATAGAGAGAAAGTGCGACACCAAAGTTTAGGAGATTTTTAGGAACTTTCTTCTGATTTTCAAGGCTTGACATGAGGAACTAATGTGTTAGACTTGCAAAGGAGGAAGTATGAGTGATAATGAGCTCATACAGTTAGCAGAATGTCAAGGTGATAATTTTTTGTGTAACAGATTTGCTTTCAGAATAATAATAATAGTATTTTGATTGAGATGCTTTACATTGTGATGGGCTAGAGATGAAGTGGAGTGGCGACCTGCATCAATCTTAAAATACATTACATCATGATATATCCTCTTGATCATAATTTTTGAGGGTAGGCATTCCCATGTTCAGCACATAAACAATATAATAACATGTACATCATTCAAAAAGTCGTATACATTGGAATGCAGCCCAATACAGACATGCCTACAAATATAGGCCCATGTTCGGATGATGATCTATATGTAAGGTCACTGTACAGATGATGTGTACAACAATCCTGAAATCGCAGCCCGGATGGCTGAAACTAGATCCGGGGTCTTCTTATCTTGTTCACTCAATCATTCAGGTACAAGTCTAGCCATGCGAATATATGATTTGTAGTCGAACATGGAAATACATCATTTTATTACCAGCCAATGATGTGAGTTGTTAAAAAATGCAAGAGAACCACCATTCATGTCAATGGCCCGCAAGGTACTGCAGTACATTTCGTAAGGCGTGAATAGATGATTTGATGTCGAACGCCAAACAAAATATTTCGGTCAAAATTCCGGAAGCAAGGATCTTGTCGATGCTGTAACAAGCCTCATGGTACTGGAACATAATATTTCTAAGTGAACTTCTTGGATAATGATTTCTCATCGATAGGAAGCCACCTTATTGCAAAACGGGAGTTACTGATTTCGGAGACAAGGGTATGACTTGATATAGCAATTTTCATGGATGACGGTCATGAGAATGAAGGTTTATGAGTATTGCAGAAGGATGAGTATTCACTGGATGACTTCTCTTGAAAATATCAGCGACACTAAGATGAATTAGCAACAATGACCCAAAACCGAAGTGAAGGTATGATGAAACATAGGTATGAATGAGCCGTCAAGAATAAAGGTATGATGAACCATAGGTATGAATGAACCGTCAAGAATATTACCCAACCCAAATAGTCACGGACATGGAGTGAAGTGTCATGTTCAAGAGCAACTTGTTACCATAAAGAATTTTTCTCACTTTTCCCAAATTTTCCCTGGTCATTTGTCGACCAATACCTCTTTATTTTTTAACAAGCTTGAGGAGGATAACATCTACTTGATCTATAATTCAACCCTTCGAGCAAATAAAGTATCTCTATTTAATAATTTAACGAGTCTAGTAATGAATGAAACTCGATTCTTGCATGATCGAAAATCCCATCACTATTTTATGTTTTAACGAGCTTAAAGACAGTGATAGCCCGATCATTTTTCACATTTAGAGAGTTTGAAAAAGAGGACGAAAGAAAACTCCAAAAGTAATTTTTCGTAAAGTTGTCACTTAGATCCAAAAAAGTGTAAAATAATATCTGAGAGAACCTCTTTAGTCATGTTTGACCAAGGTATTCCTTTTTCGTAAATAATCTATCTCAGTCCGAAAAAGGGTTAAACTTATACTGAGTAGATATCAATTCATTTACTTTCACGAGCTCAAAAAGACAAGTGCTCGGAAATCTTTTCACATTATCGAAGTCTGAAAAGAGCTGAAAGAAGACTCCAGGGGTTCCTTTTTCGCTGTTATCGAAGCTCTAAAAAGAGATAAAAGTGCGCTTCAAATCATTTTTCATTTTTAACAAAGCTCGAAAAATAAGGAGAAAAAGTATGCTTTGTGGTCAAATCATTCTTGAAATAAATCTGCACGACTAATCTGTTCTTCAGTTGTAATACCTATTCAGAACAACATCAAATGGATTAAAAATACTTGTTTCATGATAAAAAAACATAATAAAACTATAGTCATAGCAATAAATGTAATTTTCAAATAATTAAACAACTATTAAAAAGTGTTTTACTATTCATTTTTACCATTCCATAGTTACCATGTGCATTTTGGAGCTCTGAAAC
Organism: Pinus albicaulis; assembly: GCA_034641835.2. Taxonomy (NCBI): domain Eukaryota; kingdom Viridiplantae; phylum Streptophyta; class Pinopsida; order Pinales; family Pinaceae; genus Pinus; species Pinus albicaulis. Next base: position 269,356,154 of record CM076569.1, on the reverse strand, counting down.
TGATTTTTCCCCCGAATTTCAGTTGTTGATTGTGATCGTTTCTGTGGACGGATTTCATTGCCTTTTGATCTAGGTTAGCGATATGAACCTCCTCTTTCCTTTAGTAATCATTTCATTTCCAATTTCTGCAAATTTTCAGGGTTTTAAGGTCCCTAGGGTAAATTCTGCCCAAAAAAAGGGCAACGCACCCCTGAATGTCGAAACCTGCGTTGCATAGAAAGTAAAGTGAAGGCTACTTGCATACACAAGGCATTGTCTCTTTTTAGGGAGTGCGTTGGGCGCAATCTAGATTTTTGGTTTTTGCATTATGCCTAAAATTTTCCTAGTTTTTTTTTGCAATGAATGGAATCTAATGGTTCTTATGGTTGTATGTCATGTTTCCTTCAGATTACAATGATGATTACATGGAGGGAAAGAGAACATGAAGAACAAGACATGATTTCCCTAAATGATCCGAGTATAGTAAGAGCCCTAAGAGAGTGTGGACTATTAAATTACTTCAGGTTGTCAGGGATGAGGCAAAAAATAGAAATATTGGAGTTCTTAGTTCGACCATGGGATCCAACTATCGAGACATTTCATATTAATAACCAATTAGTTCCCATAACAGTTGAGGATGTATACTTTCTTACAGGTTTGTCGAGGAGAGGCTTGCCTATTTCACTCTCAGGATCTATTTTTGGAGGAGAGACAGTGAGAGATTATGTTTTGCAACATTGTTATCCAGGGGTAGAGCCAAGAAAATATGGAAAGTTAAACATTCAGATGTTAGAGATTTTCCTTTGAGAACTATCCTTTTCACGATCGCAAAACTTGTCGGCACCGTTACACTACATGTAGAGAATAGATCGTATATGCAGTACATGCTAGAGTGTATGGAACCAACAGTCTTCAACTGGTCTAAATTTTTTCTTTCTCAGATAAAAAAACAATTGAACAAAGAAAAATGAGGAAGGAAGAATAATTTCAGTTATGGTTCGATCCTTATATCCTTCGCTTTAGAATGGATTCCACTGATGCAGCCACAACATGTGACACTGGATGTGTCTAATCCTAGAGATCCACGGATGCAGAGATGGGTAGAACTCATGGGTAGGCATGCAGGCAAATCTACCATTGTGTTCTCGACTATGTTCTTCGCCTGGTTCTGGCGACAGATTGTTTCCATCGATGAGTATGCATACGCAGGCGTTGATTTCCGAGGAGATCCAGATTTAGCATTACCAGAAGGCGCTCAGTGGGGTGCAATGGATAAGAATGTTTTGAACATGTTTTTTATTCTCCTAAGGTTTATACAATTTTTTTGTATTTTTGATGTTTTCCCAAGACTAAACTAAATTTTTGATGTAATGCAGATGTTAGTCATGTTCAACCAGTAGAGGAACCTGAGTGCGAAGAAGATGTGCCAGCAGAGAGGGTTGTCAGGAGAGTAGTCCTTCAGGATCTTGATATGGCTGAGACTCTGGCTGAGCTTCAGCAAAACATAGAGGGTTTAACCTTTGGAATTCCGGATTGCCGGATCGAAGAGTTACCCATGCAACTGCAGTGACACACTATTTGGGTTCCTAACTGCTAGATGCAGTTACTACGTAGGATAGCTAGATCTATAGCATGTTACCATGAGCACCACTAGTTTAATTTTGAAATTTTGCATAAATTTTGAGGTTAGATGACCAATGTGTCTTGGGCACAATTTTTTTAAAAACCTACAACTATCTATCTATATGATTTCAGTGTTTTCCTATGTTTATTGTGCAATCCTATTCAATAATGTGAATGTTTTATTTACATATGTTGCAGATGTCTGTCTAAAACTTGATTAGCTAAAGAATCAACCAATGTGTTCAAATTTCTGGAAATGTGTTGATATTGAATAAAATCAAAGTGTCTTTCCAAAAGTCGAACTCTTAGGAACAATCTATACAACGTTGGATTTCTAACAGTATAAACACTAGTAAGTTGTAATACCACAAGTTGTGAGTCTAACCTTATGATGATATGACTAATACCAAATGAAATGGCATCAGAGAGAAGTTCGATCAACGCGCTATACTCAGCGATATTTTTCGTCGATCTACCAATACAAATCCCTTGAAAACTCACTAACTCGTCGTTCGAAGCGAAAATGGCCCACGCTATAAAGGATAGATTCTGCGTACTACTACTAGCACCATCAGCATATCCAACAAAGGGTTTCGAAGATTTAGACATCTGCGATGAAATGTAAAGCGGATTACTAACGTCAAGAAAACTCTAAAAAAAAATTAAGATAGTGAATGAAAATCAGCAGCATATATATACAATATAATACAAAAATTTACTACGCTCATGATTAAGCATAGAAATGTTTCAAATACAACCCATTTCTAGGCTGCACCAACGAAATTCCATTGTAATCGACCAACTCATAGGCGCCACTAGCAAGAACTCTTTTGAAAATATAGGGGCCATGCCATAATGGCTCAAACTTTCCTGTACCTATTACATCAGCTTCTTGATCGTAAAGAAGGACCAAGTCGCCCTCTAAGAAAATGCGAGGCTGGACATTTTTTTTGTATTGCGCCTTTATATGTCTCTTCTATGCTTCGTTGGCCAATTGGGCTTCACGACGCGTTTCATCAATATGGATGTGGTTAAGGAGACGCACTTCTTCTTCTAAGGTGTCAGGTAACAAATCGATTGCGAGTTTTAACGATGGTATTTCATATTGGATTGGTAAGATAGATTCGAGACCATACACCAATTGAAAGGGAGTAAATCCAATCGCGTTTCTCACCGAGGTTCGATACACCCACAAGGAAGAGTACAAGATAAAATGCCAATTTCTTTTACGAACTCCTATCATTCGTTTAAACATATGTTTAGGAATATTTTTGATAGCTTCAACTTTTCCATTTGATTGTGGTTAATAATTAGTAGAATTATCATGTGGCAATCCTAATTTGGCAGTCAATTCAGTCATCATATGGTTGCAAAAATGCTTCCCATGATCAGTTACTATAGCCTGTGGGACTCCAAACTTTGCAATAACATGATTAAAGAAAAACAATGCAGTTGTGTGTCTTGTGTTGTTGAATGTAAGAATCGCTTTGGCCCATTTGGTAAAGTAGTCAACTACGATAACAATATAACCATGCCCCCCAGACGAACGAGGGTTACAGGTCATGAAGTCAATACCCCATTTCGAAAATGGTCCCACAAAGACAACAGGACGCATTGGTGCTGGTGGTTTGCGGATTTTACGATAAAAAATATGGCACGCATGACAACTTCTAACCGTGAGGATGCAGTCTCGAAAAATAGTAGGCCAAAAGTAACCAGCGCGGAGTATCTTCTACGCGGTAGCATATCCAGATAAATTTCTACCACAAGCCCCAGCATGACAACATTTAAAAAAAAATCGGCCTCCTCATGAGTGAGGCACATCCTTAAAATGGTATCGACACCACGATGATAAAGTGTATCGCCGACGATCAGATAATATTTGGCTTGGTATCAAATACGTCGTTGTTGAGAGCGAGAGGTATCAAGTCGAAAAGTTTGATTTTGGAGATAAATGATGAAATCCCCATCCCAAGGATCAGATGATTCAATCAGAAATAGAGACTCGTCAAGAATTGGTGGTTCCGACGTAGTTGCCATACTATCAGAGGGAATGTCACAGAGAAGCTCAGCCAAAACTAAAGACTTCTTTGACTTGGATTTGATGAATTCCAAATAAATTCCTACAAAATGACAATCCATTTTGAATATTTCCCCCCTAAAAATTTACGTGATAAGATATAAGTCATGGGGTTGCAATTCGAAACAATAGTGGTTTTTTGGAGTAGGATGTAGTGGCAAAATATTTGGGCAGCTTGAACCACTGCCAAGGTAAGCTTTTCTATGTATGAATACTTAACTTCCGTATCATTGAGATTACGACTCAAATAATATATTGGATGTTCAATTCCATCTTCTACTTGGACCAATACCATTGCAATGGTCGTTTCAGCTGTGACGATATATAGGAAATAATCATTTTGATAATTAGGGGGATACATTAATGATTCTCAGATAAGAGTATCCTTGATAATATCAAAATAAGCTTGCGCAACTTGGTCCCAATGGAAGGGAACCCCATTTTTCAAGAGTCGAGTAAATCCTTTAGCCATTTTGGCATAGTTTGGAATGAACCTTCTTAGGAATTTAGCCTTTCCTTGAAGTTTCTGTATCTGAAGTAAGTTTGATGGCACAAGCAAATCAAGAATGGCCTAAACCTTCAATGGGTTGATTCGAATTCCTTCTTTTGAGACTACGAATCCAAGAAAACGACCAGAACCAACACAAAACAAAAATTTGTGTGGATTGAGGTGTATTTTGTAGTGTCGGAAGCGTAAGAAAATGCCTCTCAAGTGCATCAGGTGATCAGTTCGATTTCGTGAATGCACTGGTAAATCATCTAGATAAGGTTGAACAATGTGCTTGATGTCATTGAAAGCATAATCCATTGCTCTCTGAAAAGTTGCCCCAACGTTCTTTAAACCAAATGGTAGTTTCCTATAAGCGAATGTGCCGCAAGGACAAATGAATGTTGTCTTATGTTGATCCTTCACTTTACTTGCTATGCAACGCAGGTTTCGACATTCAATGGTGCGTTGCCCTCTTTTTGGGAATAATTTACCCTAGGGACCTTAAAACCCTGAAAATTTGTAGAAATTGGAAATGAAATGATTAATAAAGGAAAGAGGAGGTTCATATCACTAACCTGGATCAAACAGAAATGAAATCCGTCCACATAAACGATCACAATCAGCAGCTGAAGTTCGGGGGAAAAATCAGGTTCAAAGCTCCAAAATGAAAATGGTAACTATGGAATGGTAAAAATGAATAGTAAAACACTTTTTAATAGTAATTTAATTATTTTCAAATTACATTTATTTCTATGACTATAGTTTTACTATGTTTTTTTATCATGAAACAAGTATTTTTAATCCATTTGATGTTGTTCTGAATAGGTCTTACAACTGATGAACATATTAGTCATGCAGATTTATTTCAAGAATGATTTGACCACAAAGCATACTTTTTCTCCTTATTTTTTGAGCTTTGATAAAAACGAAAAAGGATTTGAAGTGCACTTTTATCTCTTTTTCGAGCTTCAATAAAAGCGAAAAATGAACCCCTGGAGTCTTCTTTCATCTCTTTTCTGACTCCGATAATGTGAAAATATTGTTGAGCACTTGTCTTTTCAAGCTCGTAAAAGTAAATGAATTGGTAATGAATTCGAAAAGAAATTTTTGATTGATGGGTGATATAGTTCACTAAGATAGTTTTCTTCATAATCAGGAAGATGGGAACGATGATGATAATCTTCGCATGGTTCTCCTTTTGACATCATGGCTTCCAAAATATTCTCATCTATCAAGAATGTTGAGGAAAAAGGAACAGAAGAAGTACCAAAATCTAAGGAACGATCAACCCAAACACTCGGCTGTTGAATCTTTAATTAAACTGAGAGGGGGGGGGGGGTGAATCAGTTTAATACATACATAGGCCTTTCCAATTTTCACCAAACTTATTTACAGCTTACTATGTGAACAGTCTTAAAATGTTGCAGCTAATATTAAATTAATGTGACACCATACTTATGTTGAGAGCAGCGAACAATTAAGCAGATTGAAAGAATCACATCAACACATAAGAAACACACATAGATACAGCAGATGTAAGTGGAAACCCATAAAGGGAGAAAACCACGTCTTATTATTGTTGTGATGCAAAGGCAAGCTCCAACTCCCTCGCACCACTTTTTTTCTGCAGGACCAACCTACAGGAGGCTCCTACCTCAATTCTGCAAGCTACAACTTGCAAGGAAGCACCAACTCCCTTCAATTTTCTGCAAGCACCAACCTACAGGAGGGTCCAACCTCAGTCAGCTACAACTGACAGATATCAAGCTGCAACTTGATAGGGAAGCTCCAACTTCCTCAATTTATCAAACTGAATGTTTGCTGAATTACCTCAGATATCAGCTATGTTCTATAGCTTCTCTTTCTGCTCTTCTTTTCTTAATGTTCTCTGCCTCACACTTCTATATTCTGCCTTCTCTAGATTTAATCTCTCTAACCTCTTTTTGCATATCAAGGTGATATTATTTATAAGGATTTTCTTGTGACTTTTAGCATTCCTCAATGAATTTGGAATGGACAGCCATGCTTCTTTGCCTTCTGCCTTCTCATTTATTTTCCAGCTCACTCAGAAAAATGTAACTGTAGGTTCTTATTTTAATCTAACAGTGGGATTTTGTTTTCTTCCGGAGACTTGCCAATGCATAAAAAACAATAAAAAATTCAATTACAATATTTACATTCACATATAATGAAAACTTCAGCTCAACTCATTTAGTCTTTTGGTTCGTTGCGCATTTGTATTTTCTTTGATTGTGTCTGTCTTTTCTGTGACTGTGTTTTATCTCTTTTCATTTTCGTTTGCTTTTTTGTCCTCTGCTGTGGTGTAACTGCTGCATACATGTAACTGAGCTTTTTATATCAGTGCATTTTGTAAATATGTGTGACTGCTGACTGTAATTATGGGCCAATTCCAACCCTTTACACGCAGCAAGTGTCTTGTTGATGTGGGAGTTCTGCAAGCGGAACATACATGCATCGCAATCGTTTTATATTACAAATCACCCTCCACCTTAAGCCGAGGCCCGTGGGTTCACAGACCACGCGACATCTTTTAATACAATCGCAACAACGTGTTATATATATATACCAGCACCTTTATATATATATATATATATATATATATATATAACGTAATTTCAACTCTTGACATAGTTATACAACATTTTAACAAACAAACTGCCATGTCCACTTTGACACTGAAGAATCATGTTTAATACATAACTAATGCCCTTTCGGGCCCACTAGCCACGCTTTCCGATGCAATATGCTATTCCTCCAGCGATTTTCGATTGTGATTGATCGCAATCACAAGCTACCTTGCTTCGATGCGATCAATCACTATTCACTGTTCTTTGCCGATGCGATTGGAACTCAAATACTTATTAATCACAGTTTATAAGCCCATCGGGTCCAGACTTCAATCGCAATCGCAAGTCTTTTAATATATGTTCCGACGGTTTGTTTCTTTCAGATGCGATTGACCACTGTTCACTGCATTTTGCCGATGCGATTGGAACTGTAACTCAAACATTTGTTAATCATAGTTTATAAGCCCATCGGGTCCGGGCTTCAATCACAATCGCAAGTCTTTGTTACCATGTTCCACTGCCCTTATAATCTCTTATGCAATTGGAAAGGGTCCCACCTTATGGTTCTTTGGTTCTGCTAATAAAGAGCTCCATATATTTTAATATATATATATACTTACCGCTTGGGTTAAGATTCCCGGAATTTGTTTGTATTTATATACTTGCCACTTGGGTTACGATTCTCGGAATATTTTTTATGTATCCTTTCGCCTAGGGTAATGATTCTCGGAATAAGGTTTATATATATATATATATATATATATACTTTCCGCTTGGGTTAAGCGATTCCCGGAATATTCTGCTCTGCCTCTGCCTCTGCCTCTGATATAACGGCTCTGTTTCTGCCTCTGCCTCTGCTGCATCTGTCACTCGACCTCTACCTCTACTGCTGTGATAACGGCTCAGCCTCTGTATTCGTTGCCTCTGCCTCTGCCTCTATTTCTGTCAATGACAATATCTCCAACAGTCTCCCCCTTGGCATTGATGGCAATACACTTTCTCTGTTTGCATGCTCTTCCTCCTGTTGCTTGCTTTTCCTGTTTGCCTGCTCTTCCTCCTATTGCTTGCTCTTCCTCCCCCTTTGACATCAATGGCAAGGGGTTCGAATTTTTTGGTGAAGCTTCTATTCTCTGATGCTGTGTTTTTATCCTTTTTCAACATTTCATGCATTTCCTAGTTCAATTTCCTGGCTTCGTACGCTGCTGCTCCAAACTTTGGATTTGATACACGTTGGGTTCACTATTCTTCCGCGTTCTGTTCACGTCGGTTTCACCATTCTTCTTCTGCACCACTGACCCTTTTTTCTTTTTATTGATTCTTTTATGCTGACTATATTATTGCCATAATCCCTTTGATCCTGAGGACCTGTTTTCATGTTTCCCTTGCTGGTTGATCTTTCCCTGAGAATGATATTTTCATTTCTATTCTCCCCCTAAAGCTGTTCTTTCTCTTCATATTAGAGAATAGTAACTGCAGATACTACCCCTAATCTATCTCTCAAATATTCAAACGGTTCTCTGGCAAGTGGTTTGGTAAATATGTCTGTTGTCTGTTCTTTTGTTGGCACATACTCCAGTTTTACTATTTTCTGAGCCACTTGTTCTCAGAGGAAATGATACTTGATTGGGATATGTTTAGTTTTTAAGTGAAGCACATGATTTTTAGATATACTTATTGTGGAGTACTAAAAAGGTATGCTTTTGATGATTATTTCAGTGGCTTTTTAATAGAATTTGTGAACCTTTTGTGTCATGAATTTGGAAAGTAATAAGGAACTATAACAAAACATGTGAGAATTGATATGCAAGACTTAGCCACTGATAATGGTTATTTTCTATACAGGAAAAGGAGAAAACGAGGAGTTACCGTTCCAAAGGGAAGGACAAAGTCGAGATAACTGTTGTCCCTCTGGACGAGAACCAAACGCAAACAAAGATAAACAGATCAAAGCAAATCGGTTCGGGAAAGAAGGAGAAGACACCAGCTCAGCGCAAAAGAAAAGACAGGATGAAGAGTTAACAGTTTGGCGAATCCCTCAGGATCTTCGATCCTGAGGGATCGCTGCTTTATTTACCTTGTCACTTGGACATCTCCACCGTCGTCTTTATATAAAGAGACAGCACTGTTAGTTTGAGATAGGATAGAAATAGAGATGAAGGGAAGAATACACTTTCATGTAATTTCTGTAAAACATCAGCTTTGATTATTAAGTTTCGTTGAAGACTGGTTCAATGTATTTTTGACCGATGCATTAATGAAAGTTTGGTGATCATTTCATCTCTGCGACTGGATTAACTTCAAGCGGTGTATCCTTGGAGGCTAAGGGCCCGGCCCCGAAGGACACTTGCTTCTGTACCATTACGACTTTACTTCTATGTGGTTTTTTTATCATTGTTGTTTGTTAATTCGGTATGTTTTACAAGTTCATATTACATGCTCTGTTAAAGATTGAATCATTGAAGTTTTTGCAGATAGAATCGTGTGTTGACTCCGCATTAAGTTATTAATCCTTTCAAGAGTTCATTACATGTTCTTACTGTTATGTTACAGAGCTGTCATATTAATGTTCGTGTTGTGTGCGTTTCTAATGAATCAGTATTGTTCCATAATTCATTAATCGTTGTTGCTGTTCCATTAATATGATTTGTGTGAATTGCCTTTAGAAGTAAAAGAATGTTATTCGATTGCAAAGAGAGTATTTGAATAGATTAATTTTGGTTACAACCCGCGGGACTTAGTTATTCAATTGTTGTTCCATTTTAGAGTTGCTGTTCCATTCCAGAATTGTTGTTCAATCCTTTATTCGCTTTGCTGTTCCATTTCCTTACAGTTGTTGGTTTGGTGTGAGAGATGATCTAAGGCTGTAGTGAGCAGTGGCAGTCACTGTCTAGCTCCCAGGCTTGTGATCCATGCTCTAGTTTCCTTTCCATCAGTTTCCGAAGGGATGGGTTATCACTGCCGAACCCTTGACTGATAAGCTGTTGAGTTTTCTGAGTGTGTGATTTATTCTTTCGAAGTAATTTAGTTACAGACAAGCATCCGTTTACTCTTGTATTTCTTAAGCACTGTACTACTAGCATTACTCTGACAAATGATAGCCTCGGATTGAGTCACTCTTTGTAATAACAAAACGCTCCCGAATTGACATATTAATGTGAGGTAATTAGAGGTGAAAGAGACCCTTTTTATAGCTCTACATTTTGGCGCCGCTGCTGGGGAAAGAGTGTAGCCATTTGTCTTTTTCAGAGTAGTGTACGAGCCTGCTAGGGAGGAGTTGGATCCTAAAAACGGAAGGTAAGAACCTACGTACGGAGCATGTAAAAGACCTGCTCCACTATCCGCTTTCCTAACATATTTGTTTTTTTTGCTTGTTTGAATAGAAGTTGGTAGTTCATTTTTTTGAGTGCATGACTAAGCAGAAAAGACCAGAAAAGAATATCAAACCCCCATCCAAGCCTGAAAAAGCTAAGGGGCCGGTGACCCTTGGCCGAAAGACCTTCATCGACGAAATCTATAAGAAAACAGAATCTCAGCCATCAGTAGGCCTCAAGAAAAACATTTCTAAGCCGCCTACTAGTTCCCTTCAGGCCACAGGATCACCATCTGTAGCCTGCGCTGAGGTGCATAGTCAAACTGAAGAGCAGGACTTTCAAGAAATTGAAAATTCTACTCCAGAATTATTGCAGGAAGGGAACTCTAGTAACTTTTGTGAGGGAGAAGGAGAAACAGGGGAAACCAAGGAACCAAAATCCCCTATTGAAACAAATCAACCTTTAGATAGCCCAGATAAGGGGAGTGCTGCGAAAATCATTGTTGAAGGAACTCAATCTCCTCAGACACCTGGTATTCCCATTATTCCAGATAAAGGAAGCGCTATTAAAAAGATCCCTGTCAAAGCCGTTCCCACTCAACCTAGGAATACCCTCCTAGATATCCCAGAAGGTTACTGGCATATATTCGATCCCATGGCTCAAAACCAACCTAATGCTCAAAACCAGCCAAAAACTCAAACCTATCCTATAGTGGATTCTGCAGCAAATGCACCCATGAAAGCTATCCCTCTTCAGCATATCCCCACATTTCACGGACTCACATCAGAAGATCCGGATGCATTCTTATTCGAATTCGATGTGTTATGTAGGGGGTACGATTACACCACCGATCCCCAAAAATTGAAATTATTTCCCTCTACATTGAAAGGGGCTGATTTAAGATGGTTTATGGGGCTAGGTGGCGGGGTCATCAACAATTGGGATCAAATGAAAGAATCCTTCTTAAAGAAATACCAGGATTATTGTAGGTCTAGAGAATTAAAAGATGAAATATTTCAAATGACAGCCAGACCAAATGAAACATTAGAGGAGTATGTGGAACGTTTTCAGTATAATCTACAAAGATCTCCTTATGCATCGCTACCTTTACCTGATAATGTGTTAAAAACTGCATTAATGAGGGGCATGAAGGAACAATGGATTGAAGCATTAAACATTATGGGCAAAGGGGATATTTATCAAGAGAATTTTACTGACATCCTTGACTTATGTATCAGGAGTTCGAGAGGCAGCACAAGAATAAAACCGACAGAATATGATCGGTTTGCAAGAGATAACAAAGTATCAGCAGAAGGAGTAACACGTGCAGAAATTGGAAATTTATTAGAAAATTTTAAAACTTATATTATGGGGACACTAAATACACAACTTGATATTGTGCAGGCTAAACAGAAGCAGCTGGAGGCAGAACAGAATTTGGCAATCTTCTGCCCCCGATGCAGAAAAAAACATAGCCACAAGGAGTGTCCATTGGATAAAGTCCAAACATGCGCCATCTGTACAAAAGATCACCTTACGGAGAGCTGCCCCTCACTTCCTGGATTGAAAGTGGTATATAAGGAAGCATAAGAGGAACCAGAATCGGTGAATTAGATCAACCAGCGCCGCCCGTGGCAGCCGAGACAACCTGGTATGTTTCCGGACCCAACCTCTTTCTTTCAAAACCCACAATATAATGCTCAACAATATGGTATGTGGCAAAATCAATCTCAACCCCCATTTACAAACTGGTCACCACAATCATTTCCTTCTTCAAATCCATGGCTGAATCAAACAAGCCAAACTGGTTGGCCGAATTTCCCTTATACTCCACCATATTGGCAAAATGGCCCATACCCTTCATAGTGGACTCCCTCTACTTCACAAAGTTCACCCTGGCAGACAAGCTGGCAAAGACTGATGTACCACCCAGCTGGAACCATTCCGCTCCCTCAACCTACTCTGCCAGCTTTACAACAAAATCCCCAGTCTAACCTGAGACCGCAACTCCCAGCCCAACCCGATACCAATCCAAATAACAGACAGGTCCAATCTATCCAAATCATAGAATCACCAGAAACAGGACCTGACTTGAGGGAGTGCAATGACCTTCAGTTAAGATCTGGACGTATAATTGAAACCGAGGGAGATAAAACAGTTCATATTGAAGATCAGTTACCCAGAGAACATGAGTCACAACAGGAGGATGTAAATAAGCAACAAACTCATAATCAAGCAACCACATCCTCTCCTCCATTCCCAGAACGATTAGCCATACCTCGATCCATACAATATCCTGACTTTGACATTCTGGGAGAATTACAAAATTTGTACATAAAAATTCCATTCCTCCAAGCCATTCAAGACATTCCCATATACGCCAAAACTATAAAATAATTGTGCATAAAGAAACCAAGGAGGAATATAACAAATAATCCAAGAGTCCAAGTAGTCGGTACCTTATCTGACCTATTGTCTGGAAGAGAAACACCCCTTAAATATGAAGACCCCGGGAACCCAATTATAACTGTTCAAATTTATGGTCAGACCCTGTCTAATGCCTTAGTTGATCTAGGGACTGCAATTAATATTTTAACAACCACAACTTGCCAAAAGCTCGCCATTACATCTGTAGAACCCACCTCCACTCTGTTAGAATTGGCTGACCGATCTGTGGTTAGACCAGAGGGTACTCTACATGATGTCATGGTCTCTGTAGAATCCTGGGAGTATCCAACCGATTTCCTGATAATTAATCCAAAAACCCGACTTGATGGACATCCACTAATTTTGGGTAGGCCTTGGCTTGCCACTGCCGATGCCTACATTGGCTGTCGGCAGGGAAATATGACCATAACCAGAGGACCGAATAGCAAAAATTTAGTTCTATATCCTCCAATGCAGCCAAGTGTCACAATGATTAAAACTAATAAACACCCTGTATCATACCTTACTGATAACATCAGATCTCCATTAACTATACAAGAGGCACTCGATTTCAAAGATCAAACAGAAGACGATGCCATTAACAATTTCATTACTCAAACTGAACCTCGTACACAGTGTCACATGATAGAAGCAGCATTTGATAATGAATTGGAAGAGGATCCTTTGAAAGATATTCATGACCAAACGATACCTGTCACTCCTATTGCACATAGTAAAACTGTGGAAATTGCACCTGGGAAAACTTTAAACATCAATGCTAATCTCACACCTGAACAAGAAACAAAGCTCATCCATTTGTTAACAAAATATCAAGAAGCATTTGCATGGGACTACCCTGATATGAAAGGAATCGATCCCCAATTATGTACACACCACATTTATATAGAAAAGGATGCCAGACCTGTGCGTCAGCCGCAAAGGAGACTTAATCCCCATCTAAAAGATGTCGTAAAAACTGAACTTCAGAAGCTTTTAGATGTGAATTTTATCTACCCTATTTCTGATAGTAAATGGGTCTCTCCACTTGTGGTAATACCAAAGAAGAACGGGAAATGGAGAATTTGTGTGGATTATAGGGAACTAAACAAGGCAACACAAAAAGATCATTTTCCTCTTCCTTTCATAGATCAAGTATTGGATACTTTAGCAGGGAAGAAGTTCTTTTCTTTCCTGGATGGCTTTAGTGGATACAATCAGATTCAGATTGCCCCTAAAGACCAAGATAAAACTACCTTTACTTGTCCCTGGGGAACATTTGCCTATCGAGTTCTACCTTTTGGCCTATGTAATGCTCCTGCCACATTTCAAAGGGCCATCCTTAGCATTTTTGCAGATTTAATAAATGATGGACTTGAAGTTTACATGGATGACTTTACACCATATGGAGATGATTTTGATCTAGCTCTAGACACCCTGGAGAAAGTCCTACAACGCTGCATTGTCACCAGGCTTTGCTTAAGCAATGAAAAATGTTTCTTGATGATGACTGAAGGACTTATCCTAGGACACTATGTCTCAGCAGCCGGCATTCAGGTAGACCCGGCCAAAATCCAAATACTTTTGCTTATTCCCACTCCTACTACTCAAACAAAGGTACGCAGCTTTCTTGGATTTTCCGGTTATTATAGACGATTTATAGAGCATTATTCGCACATTGCTGCTCCTTTATATGCACTAACTGGTAACGTTGATTTTCTTTGGACAGATAAATGTGACCGTGCTTTCGAGGATCTAAAGAAGCTTGTATCCACAGCCCCAGTCCTTCGAGGACCAAACTGGGACCTACCATTCCAGATATCATCTGATGCCTCAGATACAGCCATTGGTGCAGTCCTTGGGCAGGAAGAGGATAAAAAACCATATGCCATCTATTACATTAGCAAGAATTTATCCCCTGCTGAATTGAATTACACTGTTACTGAAAAAGAATTCCTAGCTGTAATACATGTTGTCAATAAATTTAGACATTATATTACAGGCTACCCTGTTATCTTGTATACAGACCATTCTGCTATAAAATATTTAGCGAATAAGCCTGTCACAAATGCCAGAGTAACTCGATGGCTAATCTTATTGCAGGAATTCTACATCACAATCAAGGACCGCCCTGGCAAAGAAAATCCTGTAGCCGATTTTCTTTCGAGAATACCAAAATCAAGCGATACAGCAGCAGTGGAAGATCAATTTCCGGATGAGCACCTGTTTGCTGTTGCCGTTAAAACACCCTGGTATGCTGATGTTGCCAACTACCTCGCAGTAGGTAAATTACCAAAACATTTAACTCCGAATGAGCGCAAGCAGGTCATTCAGAAAAGTTCTCGATTTTCGTGGATTGGAGCCTATTTGTTTCACACAGGAGCAGACATGCATATCAGGCGATGTGTTAGAGAGGATGAAATCTTAGACATCCTAAAATCTTGTCACGATGGACCATGTGGGGGGCACTTCGCTGAGCGTAGAACCGGACATAAAGTATTGCAGACAGGATATTACTGGCCTACGATCTTCAAAGATGCAAAGAAGTTTGTCCAAGCCTGTGACAGTTGCCAGCGAGCAGGACGACCTGGTCAAGCTGATGAGATGCCTCTGAAACCACAGTTAGTCATCGAACCATTCGAGCGGTGGGCTCTGGATTTCGTTGGACCCATCAACCCTTCATCAAATCAAAAAACATATATTTTGGTGGCAACAGAATATGTCACCAAATGGGTTGAGGCAGAAGCATTACCAAGAGCCACAGAGGACTCTGTCATACAGTTCCTGTTCCTTTTGTTTGTTCGTTATGGCCTTCCTCGGGAAATAATTACAGATGGAGGACCACAATTTGTTGGGCATAAATTAGCTGCAACACTTAACAATTATCATGTCCAACATAAGATCACTACTCCATATCACCCACAGGCGAATGGGCAGGTAGAAAGTAGCAATAAGATAATAGAATCAATCCTAACAAAAACCATTGCGTCACATAGGCGTGATTGGGCTACCCGACTGCCTGAAGCACTCTGGGCATATAGAACCACATGGAGGAGCACCACCGGTTACTCACCTTATCAACTAGTGTTTGGGAAACAACCCATTTTTCCCATAGAATTCGAAATCCAAACACTGCGAACAGCACAGGAAGTTGGCCTAGATCTAAGCGAGGCACAACTCAATCGACTACAGCAAATCAATGAATTAGACAAAATTCGGCTCTCTGCACTACAAAATACAGCATTGATTCAACAGCAGCGAGCCAAATGGCATGATGCGCTCATCAAGAACAAAGTCTTCCACGAGGGAGACTGGGCTTTGTTATACGATTCTCGGTTTCAGGACTTCCCTGGAAAACTTCAGACTCGATGGTTGGGACCATACGAAATCCAGAAGGTACATGACAACAGAACCCTTACTCTAATCAGCATTGACGGTTCTGGATATGCATTCAAAGTAAATGGCCACCAAGTCCGTCTCTATCGTAAACCACTCACTCGGGAATCCTTCTACCAGCACCTACGCCGAGACACTGATATGGAGATCTTAGGAGAGGAAGAGAAATCTTCCTCACCTGTAATTCATTAAGGGTTCATTTCTTTTTTGCAATTTGTACATAAATTCTTGTTTTTTTGTGATTCTTGTACATAAGTTTGAATTAAATATCTTCTTGTCATTTTTGCTGTTCCTTTTCTTTCATAAAGTTCGATTTTTGCTCTTCTCAAAATAGCATATGCGTGTTTTTTATTTCGCTTGTTTTGCTGTTCCTTTTCTAAAGGAACAGCATTCGGGATCTTTGTTGTTCCTTTTTCAAAGGAACGGCATTGTTACATTTTTCGCTGTTCCTTTTGGTTACTACTGTTCTTTTTCTTCAAAGAAACAGTATTCTTTTATTGTTGTTGTTCCTTTTTCAAAGGAATGGCATTTTGAGTGTTTTTATAGTATTTTTATTTTTGCTGTTCCTTTTTCCCAAAGGAACGCCATTTGCATTTTTGCTGTTTTTTTATCATCCGTCGTTGTTTCTTTTTCAAAGGAACACCACTCGCATACTTCTGCTCTCCTTGTGAAACATCTTATTCTTTTGCTGATCTAAAATGAGGATGCTTCTTGCCCGTCTTCTTTCTAGTCTTTAAGATACAGCTATGTATTTGTGCAATGACATATAAAATCACAACATACCGAAATCTGCAAACCATAAATCGCTATATCTATAAGGCTCTGCATTAGTAAGAGGACAAATGGAAGAACATACTTATTTCTTACCTTTTGTTGACATGGTTTTACTAATTTTTCCCTGATTGGTTATCTTTATCATGCTGCTTCCCTTAAACTTTTTTAGTACTTGGGAATAAGAGCAAAGAGTTTATATCTTCCTATTGAGATAATAAGACTTCTTCCACCATTCCTACTCTTAAGGAGTGTTGAACCACCCTTTGTGTATAAATAAGGAAAAGTATTCTATGAAAAAGAAAAATATGTGAACTGTCAAATGCAGGATAGGGGGTCTCATCGAGAGCCAGCCTACCATGATCATGAGGATGGAAGTGAAGTGGCATTCCCATTCTGGCCACCACACCAGGGATATGGTCCAAAAGGTATATCAAATAAACAAACCTTGGAACAAGAGGTCTCATCACGAGCCGGCCTGCCCACGTTTCGCTCTTTCCTCGTGAATGGCATTATGGTTAACTGGTCTCCAAGCCAGCATAATGGTCTACATTTTGATATAACAACATTCCTAAGTACACAAAGGATTATGGTTCCGAGGGTAAAAAAACAACTCTGCCAAGGTTATGGACACCTGTTGGCAGCAGAGTACTGTTAATGGTATTGAAGTCACCTTGCTTACTCCAATGGGTAAGATACTAATACTCTTTTGTTTCTTATATCCTAGGAACTAATCATATGTCATTTCCCGATTTATATATCGCATGAACATTTATCATTACCAATCATGGCAACAGAAGTGACCATGACCACTTGAGATTGGCAAGTACGATACATGCCCTATCCATCAGCCTCAAATCATAACACAGCAGCCTCTCATATAACACGCGATCCATTCTCCGCCTCGATTTCGGTAATCTGTTGTCCTTTTTCAACATGGCATAATTCCATATGCTGTTCCTTTCTGACGTGATTGCAGACCGAGTGCCGCTCCTTTATTTGCCGGCTGGGACAGCCTATCACATTGCGGGGGGGGGAGGTTCACCTCATCATTCCCTGAATTACGTGTCAGCTCACCATTCGGGAAAGCTAGCATACGACGGTTTGGCATGGTTTAACGGCATGGCATTTCTATTTTTGTCACAAGTTACTTTCTGTTGCACTGTTGCATACTCTGTTTTTTTTCGAAACCTTGCTGTGTTTCATACAGAAAACGTAGTTGCCGTTCCATTTAGAATCTACAGTGAAACTATGGGAGGAAGATCAATTCGAAGCGAGCCTCAACAGTTGACGATATCTGCTGCTACCCGGGAGATCCTGGAAAGAGCAGGATGGTTGAATTATTTCAATCGCCTACAGGAGTCCAACGAAACAGTGGCGATGGAATTCTTGCAGAACCTACAAGATGATCACTCCATAGTAAGAGGGAAGCGGATAGCGGTTACTGATGACATAATTGCAGAAGTTTCAGGACTACCAGCCACCGGACCGGTATGGACATTAAAAAAGGAACGATTACAGAAGGTCATGGAACTGTTCCAGGACGAAGGACATAATTTGACAATTAAAAGGAAGGGAGTTCTGCCAGCAACCCTAGGTGAACCCTGGATGGAGCTAGCAAGAACGGTGCAGAGTTACATTACCTGCGAAGGAAGAAAAGACGTGGTAAGACCACGACACCTTAAACTTTTAGCTGTTTTAAAGCAGAGATGCTCTGTGAATTTACCCGCACTCCTGAACTCCTTATTGCATGATGCTGCACAAAGTATGAAAAAGGCACAGCACGTAGAATCAATCGTTAGTCACCATGGGTTGATACGACTAGTTGTTAGTTATGGTCTCAACCAGCAGCAGAGCAGCTGGGAAGAGCTGATTGCACAAATTGAGGGGGGATTGACAGAACCATCCCCAAAACGCAGACATTCTATAAGCACACCGGAGTGTCCGGCAAAACACGGAGAACATGTTGCTAGTACATCAGAACAACCAGAGTTACATCAAGAATCGGCAAAGCGTAAGCATGCCATTGATTCACCCGAGCAACCATAGGAACCCAGAAAATCAGCTCGGTTAGCTCAGATGAGAGGAAGCATAAATAAGCCCAGAAAATCAGCCCGGTTGGCTCGGATAAGAGGAAGGCTGGAAAAGCTTCAGGGAAGTACCAGCCAACCAGTGATAATTGAAGATGAGCAACCCGAAGAAGAAGCAGCCGAGCCTTCGGGAACAGAAATAGAAGTAGAAACTGAACAGGAGGAAGAAATGGGACAGCAGGAGGATAGCCCATTACAAGACCTACTGGGAGATGATGACTTGGCCGCAGTCCTAGCCAATATGAGTAAGTATGGTAAACCTTCTAGTTCAGAGGGCCCCCACGACAAACCCCAGGAAGAGAACATGCTTGTTCATGATGAAGAGGAGGAAAATACTGAACGGGAACAATCTGTTCCCATGTCACAAGAGGAAATTCTAGAGGGAGTAGGAGCAGAAACAACATTTGCTCAGGAAGAGACAGAACCAGTCGAGGTTCCTACCCCAGAACAGCCAGAGCAGAGCAGTGAAGAAGAACCCCAAGAGGAAGATTTAGAAACCAGTCATGATCCAGTCCGCAGCAGACAGACTGCTGTTCCTTCGAAGGAAACACTGGAAATTAAGAAGTTGCGGATGGAACGGAATAAATTGTTGAATACGATAACCCAGCTCAGACAACAAATTAGGATTCTGAAAAAGAACCAGAAGGTAAGAAAGACCGGAGGGAGGAAAAAGAAGGCCAACAAGCGGCCTGCTGTTCAAAACCCTACCGAGAATCCAGCTGCCGTTCCAAATGATGCTGAGGAACGGGAACAGACGGATGTTCGCGTTAAAACAGAAAAGGATGATATAAGGATCAGTGACAAGCAAGTTCAGACAGAGGCACCACCCTCAGGGGTAATAAGGGTTCTGAACTCCAAACAGCATAATAAGAAAGTTCAGGTAAAACTCCCGGCCTCCACTGACCTATGGAAAAAAGATCCGAAAACGAAAACCCTGCATAAGATGGTGAAGCAAGCCCAGCAAGAAGCCGAACAGCTTAGAGAGCAAACGGTTCCCCGAGAAAAATATGAAGAGTTACAGCAGCAACTAAGGGACGTCAGTCAATCCAAAAGCCAGGCCTTTGAAGGCGGGAAAAAGGAACAAGAGGAAGTTGCACAGGTAACCAGTAGACTAAATACTGTTATCAAACAGATGAATGACTTGTGTTCTTTATACAATGATGTTTTAGCATGTAGGGCCCCTGCTAAAAACTATGCTCTATTTTTATTAGAACGGTACTTACAATTAAAAATAAAAGCTGTTAGAGCAGGTACCTCAATACAAATTAACACTGTCAATGACTTTATAGACTGCTGTAAACATTATGGAGTGAAAGTCCAGAGGTTGTTGTGTGAACTTTATTTGCACGACCTTGTGCTAAGTCAGGAGACTGAATTAAACCCTGGCCCTTTCATTGGAGACATCCAATTCCAAGCATTCATTTCATTCGGGATTAATCAGATTAAGTGGCTCAAAGCCTATGATACTTTCCAGGGTCAGGAAAATGGTCTAGATTTACGGGTTAGAGCTGAGCCTAGGAACCCAGTACAGTTGTGGAAAGTTCATAGAAATCTTATAACAACTCCTGGTGCCATTGAAACATTAGGACCTATGCATGAGGCACTCATTCAAGAGAGTTTAGAGTATTTTCTTTCTATCAAAGACTTGGCCATTAATGCAGCCAAATTTCGATACCGAATCTCTGATCCACACATCCAGCTCAGAGAACCATTTAAGTATGAGAACTTTGAGTTAGCCGCCGACCGTTTGAACCTCTATGGCGAGACCATTCTGAAAGCAGGATCATCCTGGTTAGGATATAGATTTCGCACTCCAATTATTTGGCATCCTGCACCCGGATACCAGGCCCTGTATGATATGCCTGAGGGGCAAACAGGTCAGTTCTTTGACTATCTAATCACTCAACATGGTTGTAGGCCTCCGCATGAGACTCCTTCTCCAACATATTCTCTCACTGCATTACATGTCAACTACAATGTTTTCATGAGGACATGAAACAAGGTAAGCAGGGGGGTGTGTGGAGTACTAAAAAGGTATGCTCTTGATCATTATTTCAGTGGCTTTTTAATAGAATTTGTGAACCTTTTTGTGTCATGAATTTGGGAATTAATAAGGAACTATAACAAAACATGTGAGAATTGATATGCAAGACTTAGCCACTGATAATGGTTATTTTCTATACAGGAAAAGGAGAAAACGAGGAATTGTCGTTCAAAAGGGAAAGACAAAGTCGAGATAACTGCTGTCCCTCTGGACGAGAACCGAACGCAAACGAAGGTAAACAGATCAAAGCAAATCGGCTCGGAAAAGAAGGAGAGGACACCAGCTCAGCGCAAAAGAAAAGACAGGATGAAGAGTTAACAGTTTGGCGAATCCCTCAGGATCTTCGATCCTGAGGGATCGCTGCTTTATTTACCTTGTCACTTGGACATCTCCGCCATCGTTTTTATATAAAAAGACAGCACTGTTAGCTTGAGAGGGATATAGATAGATATAGAGATGAAGAATACGTTTTTATGTAATCTCTGTAAACATCAGCTTTGATTATTAAGTTTCGTTGAGAACTGGTTCAATGTATCTTTGACCAATGCATTAATGAAAGTTTGGTGATCATTTCATCTCTGCGACTGGATTAACTTCAAGCGGTGTATCCTTGGAGGCTAAGGGCCCGGCCCCGAAGGACACTTGCTTCTGTACCCTTACGACTTTACTTCTGTGTGGTTTGTTTATCATTGTTATTTGTTAATTTGGTATGTTTTACAAGTTCATATTACATGCTCTGTTAAAGATTGAATCATTGAAGTTTTTGCAGATAGAATCGTGTGTTGACTCCGCATTAAGTTATTAATCCTTTCAAGATTTCATTACATGTTCTTACTGTTATGTTACAGAGCTGTCATATTAACGTTTGTGTTGTGTGCGTTTCTAATGAATCAGCATTGTTCCATAATTCATTAATCGTTGTTGCTGTTCCATTAATATGATTTGTGTGAATTGCCTTTAGAAGTAAAAGACTGTTATTCGATTGCAAAGAGAGTATTTGAATAGATTAAGTTTGGTTACAACCCGCGGGACTTAGTTATTCAATTGCTGTTCCATTTTAGAGTTGTTGTTCCATTCTAGAATTGCTGTTCAATCCTTTATTCGCTTTGCTGTTCCATTTCCTTATAGTTGTTGGTTTTGTGTGAGAGATGATCTAAGGCTGTAGTGAGCAGTGGCAGTTACTGTCTAGCTCCCAGGCTCATGGTCCATGCTCTAGTTTCATCAGTTTCCGAAGGGATGGGTTATCAACTACTTCGCACCCTTAGTCGATAAAGCGTTGAGTTTTCGAGTGTATGATTGATTCTTTGAAAAGTCATTTAGTTATAGACAAGCATCAGATTTACTCTTGTATTTCTTAAGCACTGTACTACTAGCATTACTCTGACAAATGATAGCCTCGGATTGAGTCACTCTTTGTAATAACAAAACGCTCCCGGATTGACATATTAATGTGAGGTAATTAGAGGTGCAAGAGACCCTTTTTATAGCTCTACACTTATAGCACTTGTATTATCACATTTAATTGAGATAGGTTCATTAATGCTTACCTTCATGTCTTGAAGAGTCTGCTTCATCCACATGACTTGTGTACAACATGCTGCTGCTGCTATATATTCTGCTTCTGCTGTAGACAGAGAGATAGATGTTTGTTTCTTTCTTAACCATGCCACCAAACTTTCTCCTAGATAGAAAGCACCTCCACTTGTGCTTTTCCTGTCATCCACACAGCTGGTCCAATCTGCATCTGTGTATGCTGTCAAGGTGAAGCTTTTTCCTTTAGGATACCAAAGTCCATACTGTGTTGTTCCTTGTAGATATCTGAATATTCTTTTTACTGCCAGAAGATGGTTTTGTTTAGGTGCTTCTTGATATCTAGCCACTAGTCCTACTGCTTGCATGATGTCTGGTCTTGATGCTGTCAAATACAACAGACTTCCTATCATGGATCTGTAGAGTTTTTGATCTATATCTGCAGACCCATCATCAGCACACATCTTGCATCCCGTGATCATGGGAGTTGTCACAGGTTTGCAGTCCTCCATTTTGAATTTTTTCAGCATTTCTTTTAAGTATTTTTCCTGAGAGATGAATGTGCCTGTGTTCTTTTGCTGAATTTGAAGTCCTAAGTAGAAACTGAGTTCTCCAATAATGGACATCTCAAATTCTTATTTCATCTCCTCAGCAAACCCTTTTGCAAGTTCATCTTTGTTGCTTCCAAACATAATGTCATCGACATATACTACAACAATCAGGAGTTCATTTTCATGGGCTTTTATGTATAGATTTTTGTCTACTCCACCTCTCTTAAAGCCTTTTTTTTGCAAATATTTATATAGTCTTGAGTACCAAGCACGAGGAACCTATTTCAGTCCATAAAGAGCCTTCTTCAGTCTGCATACATAGTCTTCTTTGTCCGTTAATGAGAAGCCTTCTGGTTGTTCCGTGTAGACTTCTTCTTCTAAGTCTCCATTCAGAAATGCAAATTTTACATCCATTTGATATACCTTAAATTTTTAGTAGCAAGAAAAGGCCAGAAACATTCTGATGGCTTCCATTCTGGCTACAGGGGCAAATGTTTCATCGTAATCGAGTCCTTCAACTTGTGAATATCCTTTGCAGACCAGTCTGGATTTATTCCTGATTACTTGTCCTTGCTCTTTCATTTTGTTTTTGAATACCCATTTTGAACCAATGATATTTTTCTCAATTGGTCTAGGAACTAGTTCCCAGGTATTGTTCTTTTCAATTTGGTCCAATTCTTCATTCATTTCTTTTACCCAAGACTTGTCCTTGCTGGCTTCTTCAAATTTCTTTGGCTCTATTTGTGACAACATGGCTATGTATACCTCTTCAGTTTGTTCTGTTAGCTACCTTCTTGTCTGGACCCCTGCTTTCTTGTCTCCTATGATCTGATATTCGGGATGATTCTTCTTAGTGTATCTTGAGGGGGCTTTCGAGCTCAGCCCTGCATCTTCTGTTGTCTTTCTTGTTTCATCATCATTCTGGTCTTCTTCTTCATGGTTGTCTGATGGACTGCAGCAGTCTGTATCTCTTGTATTGTTTGGAAGTTCTTCATCAAATCTCACATCAATACTTTCAACTATTTTCTGAAGAGTCTTGTTGTAGCACCTGTACCCTTTACTTTTGGATGCATATCCTAGAAATATCCCTTCATCTGCTCTTGCATCAAATTTTCCAAGATTTTCATCATTATTCTTTATGTAACACTTGCTTCCAAAGATTCTGAAATGTTTGATTGAAGCTGGCTTTCCATGCCATATTTCATAGGGAGTCTTGTCACTGCTTGGCCTTAAGTGAGCTTTATTAAGGATATGTACTGCTGTGTGCACTGCTTCTGCCCAGAAGGTTTGAGCAATATTATTCTCTTGCATCATGGCTCTGGCAATTTGTTGAACATATCTGTTTTTTCTTTCTGCTACTCCATTCTGCTAAGGTGTCCCTGCAATGGTAAATTGTTGTTTTATGCCATGTTCATTGCATAGGTCAACAAATTCATAATCTGTGAATTCACCTCCTCTGTCTGATCTGATGCATTTTAGTTTGCATCCTGTCTGGTTTTCTACTAAAGCTTTGAATATTTTGAATTTTTCCAAAGCTTCCGATTTATTCTTGAGAAATGCAACCCATGTCATCCTGGAGAAATCATCTATTATCAGCATGAAGTATGATTCTCCACTTGGCATTTTAGTTCTTGCAGGTCCGCATAGGTCTATGTGCACAAGTTGTAGAGGTCTTCTTGTTGATAACTCATCTTTGGCCTTAAATGATGTACGGGTATGTTTACCCAATTGACAAGATTTGCATATGGTATTAGAAGGCCTTTTTATTTCTGGCATGTCTCTGACTGATTTCTTTTTGCTCAGTCTGATGATATGATCGAAGCTGAGATGTCCCAATCTCTTATGCCATAACCATGACTCCTCAAGTTTTCTAAGATGGCATGCCTCATCTTTCTCTTTCACGACGTAAACATTGCTCTCTTTTCGAACACCTTCGAGTAGAGTCTTACCTGTGGTGCTTGATCTGACTTCAAAATCTTGTGCTCTAAAAAGAACTTCACAACCTTTGTCACACATCTCACTGAAACTCAATAAATTTTCTTTCAGCCCATCTACAAATAGTACATCTTGGGCCTTTCCTCTGCCATTGTCTATGCTGACTAAGCCTTTTCCCTTAATCTTACCTGATTTGTCATTGCCAAAAGTGACATTGCCAGATTTCTTTTCATCAAGAGTTATAAACTTGCTTCTGTCTCCGGTCATGTGTTTTGAGCAGCCACTATCCAAATACCACTGACTTTTTAGGTCTTGAGTAGTTAGAGCCAAGTCACATTTATTCACCTTCTTTATCCACTGGAGGCACCCTTTCGTTTGGTATCTTTTGTGAGGAGATGAACTATATCTTCTTAGAGGACATTTGGAAGGTATATGTCCAACTTGATTGCATACACAACATTTGATCATAATTTTTGTAGAATTATGAGTATGAATAGAATTTGATTCATAAACCTCCTTGAGGTGTTAAACATCAATCTTTGTCCATACTTTCTACACTCAATGATTTTATGACCAAATTCCTTACAATAAAAGTAGTAACCATAGAAGCTATTTGCAAACCTGATGTAAGGTTGTCTCTTCCATTTTTTTGCTTGAGGCAGTCTCTTCAATGTTTGCATCTTTTGCTGGTTTGAATTACTCCTCCTTGCATGACAATATGCAGCAATGTGTCCCAGCTTGTCGCAAGCATAACAGGTGGCATTCTTCATAGGAGGGAAGAATCTCCTTTGATGGTTTCCAAATTTTACATACTCAGGGGTCTTAGTATTTATTACATTCTTTGCTACTAGTGGTTTCTTCTGATCTTTGTCTTCCTTATTACAAATTTCTTCTTTTGTAGGAATTGTTTGAGTTGCTTCATCATTCTTCTTTTCTTTTACAAAAACAATCTCTCTGTCAACCTTTTCTTTTCCTCTACTTGATTCTCCTTCATAGCCTATTCTAGTCTTTATCATAGGGGATCTTTGAGCAACCATAATTTCATTCAACTTACTAGAGCTTGTTGTTTGAGAAGAGTTTATAACCACTTTCCTTTGAGAATTTTCTAATTTCTTCCTGAGACATACTACTTCTTCCAACTTTTCTTGTTCTTGAGTTTTTTCTTTGATTTTCTTAAGTAACATGTCCTCTATCTTCTTGGCTTCGTCAAGCTCTATCTTTAGCTGCTTAAGGACTTCTGAATTCTGATCTTCTCGTACATACTTGAGGAGAATGTCCTTTTGTTTTCTGCATTTTAGTTTGAGTCTATCAATCTCTTCCAAAGCACTTCTTAGCTCCCCCTCAAGGTCGACTTCACCTTCTTCTTCTCCATCTTCTAGCAGGAGACCTTCAAGATCTTCTATAGCCATCAATAAAAATTCATAGGTTCCATATTCACTTGAGAGTTCATCTGAATCTTCAGATGTACTGCTGTCTTGTTGAGCATAGAAGGATTTTCTGCTGAACTTCTTTCCTTTCTGCCAGTTCTTTGATTTATTTTTCTCTGACTCTTGAGCCTGATTTCTTACTTTCTTGTGAGGACATTTAGTAGCATAGTGTCCAACTCTTCCACAGTTAAATCATTTGAAGGGGAGTTTACCTTTGTATTTGCCTGAACCTCTATCCAATTTCTTGACAAACTTTGCCTCTTCTTCATCTGAGCAAGAGCATATGTCTCCCTCTTCTTCTTTCTTATTTTTTGTTTTAAAGGCTGCTTCCCTCATATTTGGCTTCTTCTGTGGGAGCCTCATTTCATAGGCTGTTAGATTTCCAAGTAACTAGTTCATGGTCAAGGTCTCTCAATCAGTTGTTTCTTCTATTGCAGACACCTTTGGATTAAACCTGGATGGAAGAGATCTTATAATCTTTTGCACAATTATACTTTCTGGCATTTTTTCTCCAAGAGCTTTCATATTGTTAATAATTTCTGCAGCTTTTAGGAAGAAACTAGCAATGTCTTCATCATCATTCATTTTTAAGTTCTCAAACTGGGCTCTATAGACTTGAAGTTTGGCAGTCTTTACTTTCTTGTCTCCCTCATGTATGTTCTCAAGAGTATCCCATATTTCTTTGGCAGAGTCTTTGTGCATTACTTTAATAAACTCTGCTTCACATAATCCATTCAAGATGCCATTCATGGCTTTTGCGTTAGCCACAAAATATTGTTTTGTTTCTTTTTCTGTGTCAGTTGCCTTTGGGGCATATCCTAATTCCACAGCAGCCCAGACTTATATTCCTAGAGACATTATGTATGTCCTCATTCTGATTTTCCAAAAAGCATAATTTTCACCAGTGAAGAAAGGGACTTTATTGGTTGAGCATCCTTCTTTACTAGCCATCTTGGGAACCTAGGATCTCCTTTCAGTTGTTAGACTTGTACAAAGGAACCTACTCTGATACCAATTGTTGAATCTTTAATTAAACTGAAAGGGGGGGGTGAATCAATTTAATACATACATAGGCCTTTCCAATTTTCACCAAACTTATTTACAGCTTACTATGTGAACAGTCTTAAAATGTTGCAGCTAATATTAAATTAATGTGACACCATACTTATGTTGAGAGCAGCAAAAAATTAAGCATATTGAAAGAATCACATCAACACATAAGAAACACACATAGAGACAGTAGATGTAAGTGGAAACCCATAAAGGGAGAAAACCACATATTATTATTGTTGTGATACAAAGGCAAGCTCCAACTCCCTCTCACCACTGTTTTTTTGCAGGCACCAACCTACAGGAGGCTCCTACCTCAATTCTGCAAGCTACAACTTGCAAGGAAGCACCAACTCCCTTCAATTTTCTGCAGGCACCAACCTACAGGAGGGTCCAACCTCAATCAGCTACAACTGACAGATATCAAGCTGCAACTTGATAGGGAAGCTCCAACTTCCTCAATTTATCAAACTGAATGTTTTTTGATTTACCTTAGATATCAACTCTGTTCTGTAGCTTCTCTTTCTGCTCTTCTTTTCTTAATGTTCTCTGCCTCACACTTCTATATTCTGCCTTCTCTAGATTTACTCTCTCTAACCTCTTTTTTCATATCAAGATGATATTATTTATAAGGATTTTCTTGTGACTGTTAGCATTCCTCAATGAATTTGGAATGGACAGCCATGCTTCTTTGCCTTCTGCCTTCTCATTTATTTTCCAGCTCACTCAGAAAAATGTAACTGTAGGTGCTTATTTTAATCTAACAGTGGGATTTTGTTTTCTTCCGGAGACTCGCCAATGCATCAAAAACAATAAAAAATTCAATTACAATATTTACATTCACATATAATGAAAACTTCAGCTCAACTCATTTAGTCTTTTGGTTCGCTGCGCATTTGTATTTTCTTTGACTATGTCTGTCTTTTCTGTGACTATGTTTTATCTCTTTTCAGCTCCGTTTGCTTTTCTGTCCTCTGCTGTGGTGTAACTGCTGCATACATGTAACTGAGCTTTTTATATCAGTGAATTTTGTAAATATGTGTGACTGCTGACTATAATTATGGGCCAATTCCAACCCTTTACATGCAGCAAGTGTCTTGTTGATGTGGGAGTTTCGCAAGCGGAACATACATGCATCGCAATCGTTTTATATTACAAATCAGCCTCCACCTTAAACCGAGGCCCGTGGGTTCACAGACCATGCGACATATTTTAATACAATCGCAACAACGTGTTATATATATATACCAGCGCCTTTTTATATATATATAACGTAATTTCAACTCTCGGCATAGTTATAAAACATTTTAACAAACAAACTGCCATGTCCACTTTGACACTGAAGAATCATGTTTAATACATAAATAATTCCCTTTCAGGCCCACTAGCCACGCTTTCCGATGCAATATGCTACTCCTCCAACGATTTCCGATTGAGATTGATCGCAATAGCAAGCTGCCTTGCTCCGATATGATTGATCACTGTTCACTGTTCTTTGCCGATGCGATTGGAACTCAAATACTTATTAATCATAGTTTATAAGCCCATCGGGTCCGGGCTTCAATCGCAATCGCAATTATTTTAATATATGTTCCAACGGTCTGTTTCTTTCCGATGCGATTGACCACTGTTCATTGCATTTTTTCGATGCGATTGGAACTCAAATACTTATTAATCATAGTTTATAAGCCCATCGGGTCTGGGCTTCAATCGCAATCGCAAGTCTTTTAATATATGTTCCGACGGTCTGTTTATTTTCGATGCGATTGACCACTGTTCACTGCATTTTGCCGATGCGATTGGAACTGGAACTCAAACATTTGTTAATCATAGTTTATAATCCCATCGGGTCTGGGCTTCAATCGCAATCACAATTCTTTGTTACCATGTTCCGCTGCCCTTATAATCTCTGATGCGATTGGAAAGGGTCCCACCTTATGGTTCTTTGGTTCTGCTAATAAAGAGCTCCATATATTTATATATATATATACTTACCGCTTGGGTTAAGATTCCCGAAATTTGTTTGTATTTATATACTTGCCGCTTGGGTTACGATTCTCGGAATATTGTTTATGTATCCTTCTGCCTGGGGTAATGATTCTCGGAATAATGTTTGTATATATATATATATATATACTTGCCGCTTGGGTTAAGCGATTCCCAGAATATTCTGCTCTGCCTCTGCCTCTGCCTCTGACATAATGGCTCAGCCTCTGCCTCTGCCTCTGCTGCATCTGTCGCTCGACCTCTGCCTCTATTGTTGTGATAACGGCTCAGCCCCTATATTCGTTGCCTCTGCCTCTGCCTCTATTGCCATCAATGACAATATTTCCAACATCGGCGACGTTGATTTCGGATTTTCCACCCAAGCTAGATAGGTTGATTTCTATGCCAGCTCAATAGGGCTATGTGGCAGAAACTCATCCAACGTAGTAATTTTAGAATCACCCGTACTCTCCCTTAAGCCAGATAGAGTGGAAGAGATCATGTAGCAGGTCTCTATACTTGCAATTTCTACCGACGTCGCGGGCAGCGGTAATGCAAAGGTTCCCATGAGAGTGGAATCCTTTAAGAGTCCTACACCAATGTTCTGAAGTTCTAGTTGGGGTATGTGAATGAACGGAACTATTCTAGTTACCTGCGAAGTAGAGGCAAATAATGATAGTTGATTAATGACTGTGATAGTACCTTTATGTGGAAAGGAAATCATTCTGAAATATGTAGAAAAAATTGTGGTCATTATATATACCCATGGCCTTCCAAGTATAATATTATAGTCAAGGGTTCTGTCAACAACCTTGACATCAATATTCATTTTTTCCCCCTAGTTCTACATGTAGCTTATTAATAATACCACAAGGTTTATATGTACGTCCATAAAAAGCCTTCAATGTCGTTGATGATTATGATAAGCATGGCGAGCCAAGTGATTTCCAAAAATGTAGAGACATAATGCATGTAGATGCTCCCTCATCAATAATAGTGCAATGAACAATGTGATTGAGAACATTTACTTGTATGGAGAATGCCAATTCTGCTGGTAGCTACGGCACATAGCCTGTATGATTAAAGGTGACAAGATTAGAATCAGTCAAATCAATTCTACCAATAACTGACAATAAAGCATGTTTTGGGGAGGGACAATTTTGTAATACCTCAAGAGCAGACATAGCTGAAGGGGATTGAGCCAAATATTCAACTATATTATAATTTTGAGCAGCTCTTGCTCGAGGATTATATGTCGATTTGTGAATTATTCCCTTTGGTGGCTTAATTTTCAATTCAGGAATAGCAGTAGGCGGTACTGATTCCATAGACGAATTCATTATCGAGGTAGTAGGTTGATCAGTAACCTAACTACCATAATATTTATTACGCGTTGACACCAAAATATCTATTGAAGGTTTTGTGGATAACATTAACACTTGGGAACTAGGAGTTGTATCCGTAGCAACCATGTTTGTGTCCGAATTTGGAAATGGGTCTGTGAACAAAGCTGACGCAAACGAAGTCTTGATGATTTTTGAGACTTTAGCGCGGTGAGGAAAATCCCTAACAAAGTGTTCCTCATTATAGATTATGCATGGATAATGAGGTTTCCTAGGTCCAGACGATTGATCAGTTCCTGCCGGTTAGAAGTTTTCTTTTTCTTAGATTCCCCCTTTTTCTTACTTCCGAGTTGCTTGTCACTTTCACCCTTGTCAAATGGCACGACATTAATTTTGAAAGAAGGTGTAGGATCAGATGCAGTAGTGTGATGCGTGCTTGCAGTTCCAATCAAGCCATCTCCGGCATGAGAGTCCTTTAATTGAGGAGGAATAATAAAATTAGATCTTGACGCGTTAGGAATTTTTTCATAGAGCATGCCAGACTGAGTGTAAATCAAGTCTAAATATTGGGCACAAGCGATAACTTGATCTTCTGTGACGACGCCACCCTTAGCCACATCCTCAGTTATAGATGGTAATAGGGAATTAATGAACCATTCAGTAAGGAGATGATCTGGAACAAATGTCTTCACCATTCTACAACGATGACGCCACTCATGAATATGATCAGAAATGTGAGTAGCATTAGTCTGTTTGAAATTGGTCAAGAGTTCCATTCAAGTTTCATATCTGATTGGTAACTGGAAATGTTTCAAAAAGGCAGTATCTAAGGCAGTGAAATTATCAAAAGAATCTCTAGGTAACTCAATATACCATTTTGCAGCCGGACTTATGAGCATATGCTGGAAAAGATGTAGTCGAACAGAATCATCATTCAGGGAGTTTTATGAACACCATAAATGATAATTCATGACATGAGTCGATGGATATTCTCGAGGGTTTCCATTGAAATTAGGAATATCTTAGGGTAATTTGTGAGGTATCACCAGCCACCAAGGAGCATAGTTAATTAGATCATTAGTTAGCCAATTTAAATCTGGTAACTCTAAAGTTGCAACAAAGGGAAACTGTCTATTAAGGTCAGGTAGAGCATAGCTAGGGTAAGGTGGAATTTCTTGAGCAACAGGCCTTTGAGCACCAGCATAAGGAATCTGCTGGTGGTAACCCAGATAGGGGTTGTTTTGATAAGCAAACGCTTGAGGATTCTGTTGACCAAAACCTGGATATGATACTTGTTGAAATGAAGTTTGAGGCATTTGTGCCTGTGGCCACCAAGGGTTCTGTCCACCAAAGTTATAACCCAAATTAGGATAACTTGGATTCGGTTGATAGGTGTAACTAGGTTGTGACTATGACATCCCATAAAATGGTAAACCAGCTTGTGAATAAATTATTTCGGATACAGGATGTTGTAAATTAACCGAAGGATTTGGAGTCCGTGGACGCAAAATTTGATGATATTGAGTTGAAGGACTCGCTTCATAAGGTTTTTGTACAACATTTTGATTCTGTATCAGGTTTAAAGATGTATTAACAAGTGGAAATGATGTGGGTGTAACAGGTTGAACTGGTTGATACGAGTGTACAACCATTTGTGGTTGAATAAGCAGAGTAGGCTGCCATTGACAAACATTCATTTCGACATTAGGTTGACCAAAAAGTGACGAAGTACTATCATATTGGGTGACCAAAGGTTGCCCCCTAGCATGAGGAGGATAATAAGACGGAAAATATTTCTCTCCAAATGTTGGGAGTCTAGTTGATATGGTACTTAAAGGAATAGACCCAGAAGGACCGAATTGATATTGCCTTGATGATGTGTATAAGGAATCAAGTCGTTCAGTACTCACTATAGGATTACCAATTAAAATACCGGAAGATGACATTGGTAAAGTCCATGGGTTTGAAGATGCACCAGAGAAAATTCCAAATAATTAATTGTAACCTGATGGGACCATAGGGCCACCATGTAAATATGACTTTGGTGAAGTTGTGAACATCGACGGGGTAGCAAGGGCAGGAGCTGACGTAATTTGAACAGATTTCCCAACCGAAGATGTTGGTTCATGCATGGTTATGTGACCAAATGTATACCCTTTTAAATTGACAAGAGTTTGAATGGGAACAGGATCAAAAAAAGCAGATGGTGTCGATTGAGGAAAAGACTCCTACAGGTAAAGGTCCTCCCCAAAATGGGTTTGAGTTAAAGGTGTCTCATCTTGTGGGATTTCTTCAAACACAATTAACCAGGTGGAATTATTTCGCCGTCTAGCCCAAAGTATATTTCAGGTGGTTGACCATGTGATATTGGAGATTCAATGGCTACAGAAACTTGTGGGATGACCACGGTAGGAACAACTTCTGGTTTTACGACTTCAGGATTCAGATGTTCTAGCAAAGAAGAGACAGGATCTGGATCAATTTCTGGTTGAACAATGTCGGGTCCAGGAGGTATGGTCTCACTGATTAGATAGATTGTGACCACGGGTAGCTATGAAGACTTTGTTTCGACAACAGTAGACAAAGCGAGATGTGTAGAAACAACTTGAGCTAACTTTGCTTTATGGGAAGATGATGTTTCACCAAAGGTACGAATTGTACTTGATTCGGCAGATCGTGATCGCCTTCGCCTACCAAAAGTAACTTGTGGTGGTAAAGGTGGTTTTAAAGCTAATCTACATGAACGACGAGGAAAACAATTTTGTTCTCCTGCGATTACTAATTTATTTTAACCAAAAACAAATAAATAAAATAAAAGGGTATTGCTAGGAAAAAGGGTTTACCAAGAAACTGTGAACTGCAGAATACCTCCTGGCGAACCAAGAAGTATGGGCAGGAAATTTTCTCGAATGTTGTGTTCGGTGTATCACAATTTACAAGGTAGCCAACTCGGTTCACTATGGATGGATAGCACCTAAAATTTTTCCTCCCAAATATACCCGAAGGTACATGGAGGCCCAAGTCTGTATTAGCATTGTCTGACGTGTAACCACACAATGAGAGCACCCCTTTATACTTATCTTACTATAACACCACCCGATATACCCAAGAGTACGTGGACGAGCTATGATATACTTATGTATGTGGAGTGAGGTATCACACTCGGAATGTATCGCAAAAAAGTTAACGACAGCTACTATGTTTTACAACGCCAGAACACGTCTCTAGCCTAGACCTTCTAAATGTTATCCTTATGGTTCCAATGCTTTGTTAGGTAAATTGAGATTAATTTTATGTTGATCTTGTTTAACAAATTGCCTTTAAAAAGTTCACCATGATGATGTATTGGAAATTCCTAAAATGAAACTAAGAATGATAAGCAATCTTTCACTTTTAGTTTTTCAATGAAAATCCTAGCTACTAGAGGGAAAGAGAAATCAATTTGCAAGCAAACAAATCAAAGAAAACAAGCTAAATGCAGATTTCCTAATTGTTCCTTTTGCAAATCACACAAACCACTACATGCAAACACATATTTTTCTTTTCAATTCCTTTAATGTTATGAATGCAGAAAAGAAACTAAGTGCACTAAATCAACAACAAAAAATGCCTTTTACTTTTGGGAAATGAGGAATACAAAAAAAAAATTCTCTTTTGAAGGAAAAATGAGGAATTAAACAACAATTTCTCCTATCAGGAAATGAAGAATTTACGACAATTTACTTTTTCAAAAGCAAATGGATCTAATGCAACAATGAAAATACTTTGAAATAAATTCTTCAATGATAAAGAAAAACTCTTTAAACAAATATTGAACAAATTTTTCTTTCAAAGGAGGAAGAAGTAGATGAATTCACTAGTCAATATGAGGCTCAAGCTTTTCAAAACATAGCAGAAAAAAAACTAAAACAAATTGCAAAGACAAATTCAAGGGAATTTGGATGGTTTCAGGAGGCAACGCAGTATCTAAAGAGAGACATTACTTAGCAATGCATACCTGAAAGGGAGACAGTGCTATGCAAAGAACTATGTCTTGTCCAAGAGTGCGTTGGGCGCAGTGTATAAAGAAAAACACACTTCTTTTGCAATTTTGGATTTTAAAAATCCTAATCTTTTTGAGTAACAATTACTGGATGAATAAATAGAGAAAATAAGAGACTAAAACACCTAGGATAAAGAGTAATTTCCCCAGCGAAGTTGCCAATTTGCTATGCGGAATTATGAATTATGGATAAATCATTCTTCCCTAGACAGGTGCTAATCTAGAACAACAGGTCAAAGACTTTACGACTATATTTCCTAACTATAAACAGATACACAAAATGAAATGAGAAACCTACTTGGAGTCCAAGTGCTTCCAAAATCTCCTTCTGTTGCATTTGTTGTAGCTTCAAATTCCAGCCGGCTGTGCAAAATATTTCCTGCAAGAATGAACACTAAACAGCAAGAGATAGCAATAATATAGATGTCTATTCAAGTTAATTATCTAAATCAATAAAGCATAAACCATATACATCAAATAAGAAATCATGATATGGAAAATCAAATCTTATACAGATGCATATAGAGAAAAATAAGCAGTAATCTTTATTAATGATAGAAGGGGAGGTTACAACTTAGTGTTTGATTTAGTGTCACCATCTCCAGCAACATCCCAGCCTCATCACAATGCAGATATCTCTAATAATATGTCACTCAAATTAGCATTTCTATACACAAATTCTTCCTTATCAAACACTAAGATCTGTGCTCAATTTATAGAGGAGCTGAAGGTAGTTTTACAATCAATGACTTTCTAATAATAGGCAAGACATGTTCCCGATCTTGTATATGTCAAATAGACACATGGATTCGAATTTTGACACATGTGAATTTTTCTAGAAGGCACTGGCCAAGTGGAGATTCTGGAACAATGAGAATTTATCTCCCAATGTGACCAACGCACCCTTGAATGTCGAGAAGTGCTTTGCAGAGCAGCCTTGCATGGGGCTACCTGCATATGCAATGCACTTAGTCTTTTTATAGGTAGCGTTGATGATCTCTCATATGATATATTATAAACTTCAAATCTTCAAAACCTTTGCAGATGAAATTCTTTGATTGATTTGTCTTGTTCTTTTTCTTAGGGCGTATAACAATTGAAATGATAGGGGATGATAGACCCTATTCATTGGTCCTGGAGATGATGCCCAGTTATTCAGGTCATTGGTAATGGTGCCCAAATTGACCTATAACACATTGGGATGATCCCAAATATGCAACTTGATCTGCTACAAAACCTCTTTGGCTGAAAATCTTCAAGCTGAAATCAACACTCTATGCAAACTGAAGTCCAGAACACATTTGACCTGAAAACTAGAAAGCAATTTGAAACTAAAACTAGAAAAATGCTCAAAGTACTAAGCTTATTTGCACACATAACTACCCTACCCTATTTAAATCACCGTTGTTCTAAATGATACAATAATTCCAGTGCAGACATTCAAGCAACTGCTCTAATCTCTCTATTCTTTCATTGTTTTTCACCATGTTTAAAAAAAAACCTGATAATGGTATTTGATAAAAAATCCGAGCATGATCTAGTTTACATGGATCTTGGTAAAATTTAAAAACAACTAACATGCTGGAAATATGTGTTGGCTTTGTAAAGAAAAATTTCTCCATATAGACAGCCCCTGGATCGAAATATACTTGACTTATTTTTGGGTATCCTGACTTGGCCAACTCAACTTCACATCCTGGTACTACATATGTGCTCTCCATGTCTTCCAACAACTCTGGAAAAGATTTAATTTTATCTGATGAATTTTGTGTCGATACTTCTACTGAACCAGAAAATGGGGCAAACTGTCTCATCATATCCATGTCATAGCAGCTTTTGATATCATTATGAATACACGAAGACTGCCTTTTGAAACACAAACCATCCAACGTATCAGCTATTGGATCATGTGGTGCTTCAGAAGGTTTCAGTACTAGTACTACTGAGATTTCATATTTTCTTTTATGATTATCAACCAAAATGTCGTTGAGATTCCCTTTCATAATTTGAAATGAATTAAATCATAAGGGAAAAGAATCAATCTGGATTAATTCATCATATGTTTTAGACTCATTTCAAGAAGGTTCAAAGATCGAACTTCTTGATCTGAAAAATGTCCTGTATCATCCCTCTTTTCCTCGACTGATTCATTAGAGAATTTCTCATCCTTCCTATTTACAATATGGTTGTAGTGTTCTCTCAAGAGTGAGGCAAATTACATGGGCAGGCACTTTGTACTTACTTGAAAAAATTATACATTCTTCCTTATAATCTTGCTTAGCATGCAGATTTTGATTTCCATCTTTGCATTTTTATACCCAGGTTTCTTTCTCCCAAGAATATGGCGTTGGCTGCTTTGAATAACCAGCCTCAACCTCAACCATATATTCTTCCTCTTGATAAGAATACTTGAGAAGATTATCTTTGTATGCAAGGTCATCTAACATGTACATTATTGCCAAATATTTTCCTACTTCCCTCTGATTTTGGACTTCATTTTGGTTGTGTTATGGATAGAGTACAAGAAACAATCATTTTATGCCTTAGGATACCAAGGATGAGCTGCACATTTCTTAGGTAGATTAATTTTTTCCTTTTCTAGAACTAATCGGACAAGAGGTATTTGAACAAGAAGTTCCTCTTTCCTGTTAATCTCATGTATCATTTCATTGACTGCATTTATCAAGATATCTAGTTTTATCTCTGAATATATCAATTGCTCTTTTTCTATTTTGTCCTTCTTCACTTTTTTAAACTTTGCTTCTTTATTCAGTAGGTTCGCTTCCACATCAACTGCAACATTTTTCATTTCTTCAAGGGTTTCAGGGTCCCTTTCTCTTAACTGGAATTCCATATCTGGATCAAAGGCATCAGGGTAGTGCCACAGAGCTAATCCTAGAGGTGGATTTATAACAACAAGCATTTAGTGATACACCTTATTTAACCTAGCTGAAAAATGATGTATTGTCTCCCCTAGCTGTCTTTTTAAATGGTTATACTCTTCTATAATGAGAAAAAAATTTCCCATGATCACCCATCTCTCCAGGAAAACTTGCAAAATTTGATGAAAATTGCTAATGCTTGCAGCTGGAAGATTCTTAAACCAATTTTTAACTTTATCTTGCAATGATAAGGCAAAAATTCTAAGAAATAGATCATCTTCTTCCACCTCAAATAGATCAAGAAAATCCTCCAGCTTTTGAATGTGCTTTTCGGTAGTGATATCTGAATTTTCTCCATCAAATGTGGGTAGATTATTGTTATAATTTGCAGGGAGGTCATGGAGAATAGGAGGAAAAACTAGAGGCTTGTATCTATCTGAGAATTTTACAGGTATAGGAGGTAAAGCAAGGGGCTTATAACCATTTGGGGATTTAGCAAGAGCAGGAGATGAAGCACGAGGCTCATGTTTCACTTGGTTTTCCACAGGTGTATCCGGGATGTGCACAGGTGTATGAATACGTACATGATCTACAGTTTGGGGCTTAGCTTCTTGAGGCTCATCAATTTGAAAATGATCAATTTAAACTTCAGCAACATACTCTTGATCAGGCTTAGAGTAATATAGAACATAATTACAGATAAAAACAAATATCTCTTGAATACAATTTGGGCTTGAACACCAAATTTTTCCAGATTGCCTTGTCATGCTTTAGGTTCTTCCTCTAGTGGAGTCTTTGAATGGAACTGATATAGATTGGAGTCGCTAGGTGGATGATTTCAACCTTCTTGTGTTCAACTATATTTTCACCATCAACAACCAAATACCAATCTTGGAAAATACTTGGATCATACAATGATTTGACTGGGGTTTCTGAGTTCGAATGAAATGTCAAGAATTTCAATAGTTCTCCCCATTATGGTCGCCATTATGTTAGCGCCTTGTAATTCCAAAGGCTGAAGATAGAATGCTGGAGGGCCAACATAAAAACCTCTTCGAGCCTAGGATCTAACCCTCCTAGACCAAGAGAGGGATCTCTCTATTAGATATAGCTTTGTTGATGGGAATTTTAGGCTAGGTATTAGTGCATATGGGATTGTTTGAAAGTTTGTGGTTGAGACAGCAGAAGAGGACCATTGGGCTATGGAGTGAAACAGGTGTAAACAGATTCGAATGGATGAATAACTAAGATAATGTGAGACCGCACAAGCTAGCCATGCCAATGGATCTTCACATCTTGCGAAATGGAAAATGAGGAGAGATTAAGGGAAAATGTAAATTCAGAACATACTTTATCCGAATTATACATTCAAATCTCAGAGGAAAACATAAATTATTGCTTCAAGATTGAGCAGGGTGCCTAATGACAAATCCTGCACAAAAATTTCTTATCCACAGTAAAGAGATAAAGCAATGGCAGAATAAAGGAAAGTAGCTAACATGAATAAGTAAATCACCATTAAAACATAACACAAGAATCTGGAAACAATATTGTCATTTCATTCATCCAAAAAAGAGTGTTTGCAACCAGATGAGCCTTTACAATGGTTCTTCCCTTCCGGGTCCTCCCTTAATACTGCTAATGCATGCAGTATTTATATAAAACATAAGTTAGTTACTCTTTCTACTGCAGCAATTGTCATTAATTACATTCAAGCATAAATTTGGCAAGTGGAACCATGCAAGTGGTGATAAGATAAGTTTGGCCAAAATGGTGGTTGTATTTAATTTGGCAGCCCGTTACTGAGTCAGAATCTGGCTATTATGATGCTGAAGAGGCAACACTGACATCTGGATATGTTTTTCCTTAAGAAACCATCACTGGATGATTTGATCTGATGGTTGCACTGGTTATCCTGATGACATTCTGTTTCTGATCGATTTTGTCTCTTTTGTGTTGGTTGGTGCTGTAGTGGAGCTTTTAAAATGGAAAACCCATTGTTCCTTGAATGATTGGCAGAAATTCCCTTGAATGGGAGGTTACCCGAATATAACAAAGTATTCCAATAATAACCTTATGGGTGGGATGACAGAGAAGGGTGATGTATAGCAGTGGTGGCGGGGGTCTGTAGGTGGGCGTGATGCAGTGGTGGCGAAAGTTGGTTTGTGGATGTGAAGCAATGGTGGCAGTGGTAAACATGACGCAACGATGGCGAGAGTCGCAGGATAGGCAGTATCTGAGCAGAGGGAAAATCATATTTCAGGGGGGGTAGTGGAGTGGTAGGCGGTATCGGAGCAGGGGAGTGCGAAGTAGCTTGGGCACGCCACATATGGGAATGGCGATAAGAGATAATGCCCATTACACCCCCCACCCCACATGGTTAAAGTTTAAAGGCCGAGGGCGTGCGAAATGTGTGGAGATCGTCGAATGTGGAGATGGGGAGTGGAGACGGCAGAAAGGTGTGGGGAGTTTAAGATGGAATGACGTGGTATGTAACGGTGGAGTCAGGGATAAATGACCGTTGAGGTATGAGTGGATGGTGACATGGCAAGGAGGTGGGCCCACCTACAGATCGCAAATTGGCATATTTGTTATGAGCGCGGGGAGGTAAATGCTAAATCTTGCGAAGTGCAAAGTGAAGGTGATGTAGCAAGTAGGTGGGCCCGCCCGCAAATCGCAAATTGCAGCGAATAAATTATCGCATGTCGCACATCTTAAAAAATAGCAATAACAAGGATCCTATATCATGTGTGATATGTGATCACATCGCATCACAACTCCACTTCTTATCGCATCGCTACTTAAACCAATTAACCTGTGATGTCTTAACATGTAACTATAAAAACTACTGATTACGATGTGCGATGGGTGGTGGGGAAAGGGT
This sequence comes from Pinus albicaulis, assembly GCA_034641835.2. Taxonomy (NCBI): domain Eukaryota; kingdom Viridiplantae; phylum Streptophyta; class Pinopsida; order Pinales; family Pinaceae; genus Pinus; species Pinus albicaulis. The sequence continues at coordinate 269,315,728 of CM076569.1, read as the reverse complement.
GACATGGCAGGGAAAGGTAGGTCCCTTTAATATCGCCTCCGAAGATTTATGGAGTGGAAAATGAATGTGGCAAGGATTGTTACGGAATACCGATGCGAAAAGGTAAGGAAGGGATCAAGGAGATAAAGGTTTCGGGTGGAATTTGTGATAAGGTAAGGTTGATGTAGTTTATAACATATGTATAACATATCAAGCGGCCTAATGTGGCGGGCGAAGCTGGAAATAAAGAAATATATGGTAAGTTTAAATGGGAAAATAATATGGCTATTAGTGGGTGGGCGGAGCTGCTTTGTTAACTATAAAAATCGAATTTTAATAGTTAAAGAAGGGGTTTTGAAAGAAAAGAAGTGTGGGACTTTAGAGCTTGGAAAATTGAAGGGTAAAAGAGGGTTAATGAAATTAATGAGGGTTGAAATGAATTTTTCTCACCATTACACCTTATCAGCAACACTTTCCTCTTTCTACTGAGTTGAAAAGGTAGATTGATTCCTTTGAAGTTCTTGACAGTCAGGATTTCCCTTCCTTTTCTCGAAATAAATGACATCCATGGAATATTATTTTCAATATGAAAGACCTAAGAAATAATCAGTCACCTTGTGATACTGTGAATTACAGGAGTCTAACAAGTACTTACCTCATCGTCCAAGGTATTTTTGACTTATCCAAATGTTAATTAGAAAATGGATTCAAATTCCAATTCCGCATGACATTGTGCCTTCTCACTCCATATAATTCTTTGTAAAAATTTGTGCACCATATTCATAATTACATACAACACGATTCCCATTGATCACTTACAAATTACATTTCATCCTAAGGCTCTCCACTATGCTTCAATTTGTGCCATAAAACTTTCATATATGAACATTCTTTAATCATACTTATCATGGCTGGCCTGAACATTCATAGCAGCAGTATTAGTCTAGCAGTGAAAAAAATAAAACAAAATGGAAGGTGGCAAAACCACAACAAACTGGTCAAATTGTGAAGAATGTGGAAAACTTTGATGGAAATAAAAGTGCCCAGGTTGTGACTTGCAGTAATGTGGACTGCCCTACGTGAAGGCTCATAAAGAGCTCACTCAATGCACATGAAAGTGGATTCGAGCTTAGTTTGTGCCCATATCCCATTTCGATGATAATTGGCCCGTATCAGATTACAAATTCTTCGAGGAAGCTTTGAGGATGACCGAAATTTCCAAGCGGAGCTGAGCTCCTTTAGGTGACATCAGGAATTTTCCGAGCAGAGCCAGGAAAGCTTTTCAAAACCAGGCCAAAAATCACAATACAAAACTTCTATTTCTTCTGAAGGTGATGGCTAAGAATGAGACCAATAGTTCTTATTACAATAAATCGAGAAAATGCATTTATTGGATAGTTGAGTGGTAGTTTCATTCAACAGATGTGATCTTTGTTGACCATGGGTTTGATGAGCATGTGAGCCTATGGAGTATATTGGAAAATAAATCTAATATTCACAAAACATATGTATTAACTCAAGGTGAGGAAATAGAAAGAGAAAACTTTCCTCAAATTCTTGATTCATTCTCTCCACACGCTCCTTCACAAACATCCATAATATTTTCGAGATATAATACCACATGAAGGGAAATTAACAAAATTTACACACACAAAAGCATACCAGAAACACAGAAAACCAGACATGGCGGAAAAGGCCACAACCTTGTTGTACTCCTCACATTCTCTCATTATTAAAACAATGGTATAATACAAATATAAATACAAGAGGAGGATGTGTCTCAAGATAGTGTGTCTATCTTGGAAACTTTGGTTGAGGAAAAATCTCAACCATACACCAATCTAGGAACCTAGTTAGGTGGAGAGAATCTCTAGGCCTAAACTGACTCCTAATTGAGAGGAACAAACTCAATCTAGAAAATTAGGAATAAATTCCTAATTTTCATGATTTAATTAATTTAATTATTTTTAGATTTATTATTGTTTTTCTCATATGAGAGTGAGGATAACAACCTTACCACTCCATTAGAAAAGCTTAATTATCACACCCAATATACAAATTTTACAAAAAAAACCACTCCAAAAATTACTTCGGTCACCTTATTACTCCATTACAAAAATTCAATTTCAATAAAATAATACTTATCTCTCCATTTAAAAAAAAAATAGAAAAAAAAATATCATTATTTCTTATCTCTCCAAAACACTCCTCCTCACTCTATTAATAAATTTTAATTCTTTTAAACTCACCTTATCTCTCCAAAACACTCCTCCTCACTCTATTAATAAAGTTTAATTCTTTTAAACTCGCCTTAAAAGGAATTTATAAAGTTCCTTTAAAAAAAAGGTGAACTAACTTTTTTTCATGAAATCACTTTAGATTCTAAATACAAACATTTCAAATTTACATATATCTTTCAACATTGACTAGAGTTCTTCTCCTGGATTGATCCACTACTATGACCACTACGACAAATTTAGTGGAAATAACTCGGCTTGAATGTGCTGGTTTGGCTTGTTAAGGTGAGCATCGTAAGTATGATGTATCTTCTCTGTGATGTTCTCATAGTCTTCAAGCAATGGTCATCTTTATGCATGTTATTCATTCGCTCTCCTCTTGCACTACACAATTAATAAAAAATTATTGCAAATCATCAAAATTGAAATTGGGCTCTAAATTAGATTAAAATTGTGTGTTCTCTTCTTGAGAGTCAACGGGAAACTTATTTGACCTCCTCTATCTTACTCTCCTCTTGAATAGAACTAGCTTCTTCCAGCGTCGACATTTCTGCATCTGGATTCCTAACAACAGAGAATGTTCAGGCTAATCATAACAACAACTGGGCTAGGGTTCATAAGATCCATTGTGGCAGATAGTTGGACCGCCTAGTCCAAGACAAGGTAGAAATATCATCTTCAATGTCCACAACCACTGGTATTGTGAACAATAATTTTACCACTAATGGCATGCCAGTGGGCAATGGTTTCCTATCGTTGTGCTTCTGGAATGAGTAAAAAATCTATTCAACTTAATGCTTGCATGATTATGTAAATCTACGAACTGTGGAATCATTCCATTTGTGTTTCTTAGGGAAAAGATCTGAGAGAATTTTTCCCATTTAGTGACTCTAGAATTACTGGGTTCTTGATGCTCATATTAATTTATTTTAAGAGGTATTAATGACCTCCCATTATGTAGGTGAGGTGACTTCAAGCATTGATTTCTCAACAAAGGTCATGTCTTTCATCTTTCAAGCCTTCATCTCAATTGGGCATCATGGGCGAAGTTGGACAAGAAGTTTACAGTGAATCCTTTCAGGAACTTCATCTCAGTCAACAAGCAAATGTAGAGAATTTATTCTCCGATGAGAGGCCCAAGTATGTAATTGTCGCAGCAATGAGCAGTTTCTGGATTCGATCTAATGACGGTACCTTCAGCCTTGATCTTGATTTACATAACTTGATTTTAAAAAATTCCCAAGTGATTGCAATCGAAAACACTACCAACAAAATTTTGAATGGTATCATTGGCATCATGAACATTATAGATATCATGGCCTTATAATAGTGAAAATATGGCATATATGTATAACTCGGTAAACCATATTGTGTCACTATCTAACTAATTGAACAATATCTTTCACATGTAGGAGAGAAAATTTTCCATCACGCTATCCACCATCAAACGAGTAGAGTTGATGAAAGTTTATTTACCACAACGTTGAGCCTAGAAAAATCCTCTCCATCATGATTTCGGCCTTGGGCTTACCACAATTACGCTCACCTCAACATATAAATCTCCTCGACACTAAGTTCATCATAATTTTCATTATTTTTTTAACTATAACCAAGTTGTGTCACGATTTTTCTCTCGCGCCGAGATGCAAATACCGACAGTCACTTCGACACTAATCAATGAATTATTGGTGGTGGCGCTAAGTTTCAAAACCAATAGTGTATTATGCTCGGTCGTTGGGCTGTAACTACTCCACTGATGCAATTCTTCTTAACGCTCCAATTTTGACTCATTAGTTACCTGCAAACTTCCACAACTCCACACGGCTTTCACTGACATCAACTCCTTAACTTGAAACTATCGGTGACTCTAAATATTCCTCCTTGAAAAAATATGCAGTTCGAATACATATGTATGCGCACTACGCAATGCTAACTCACGATAAAAACTTATACAATGGTGGTTACTTCATACCAAACTATCGTCCACCGAATAACAACCTCATCCAAAAGCGTCCACCATATCATTAGTCAGGTCTCTTCCCGTGCAACTTTACAGATCCAATCGGCTCTAGTCGACTTATGCAAAGAGGAATTTTTCAGCTATTATTCATTTCATTTCAGCTATAGAACCATGAAAAAAAAAATTACACAAATATTCATCCTTAAGTCTCCAACGCTACAAGTCTTTTTTTTTACTCAAGTTCACAATCGAATAGTTTAGAGCACCTCTCGCAGTTAAAGATTAAACACATACCAAAGTCAACCACGGACATTTAGCTCCTGATGGCTCTAATACCACATGAAGGAAATTAAAATAAACATGAATAAATATCAGATACATAAAAAAAATAGAAATGGTAGAAAAGGCTTCATAGCCTCAATGTATTATATTCCTATCAAAATAATGTTTATGATACAAATATAAATACATGAGGAGAATGTCTCAAGATAGTGTGTCTATCTTAGATACAATCACTTTGGTTGAGTGAATATCTCAACCACACACTAATCTAGGAGCCTAACTAGTTGGAAATAATCTCCCAACGAACTAGACCTAAACAGAGTCTTAAGTTTGAGGAACAAACCCAATCTAGAAAAGTAGGAATAAATCCAACTTTCATGATTTTACTTATTTTTTATATTTTGGAATTATAATTTTTTTATGATATGAGAGTGAGGCTAACAAGGAATTTTTGTTGTGATTTGGCTCAACATCAGGGGGTGTCCATACCTAATTTCCATGTAATCCCCACTTTGATTCCAAAAATCAGGTTTTCAAACTCTAATTCTCTAATTTGGTCGATATTACAGATTTGTTGTTGCTTGTATGGACTATCTATTGTTTGGTTTTGCTAAAAAAATTTAATCTTGGATTTACCTGGTGATCTATATTTATGACACTAACCTAGTTCATTCACTTTGAAATTGTTTTTTTAAAGTCTCAATGGTTTATACCTTGATATTTTAAATAGTTTTATGGAAACTTATTTATGACTGCTAACTGTTTGTAAAAGTCCTCCAATGGTTGTAGCTTACATGGCTGCAAGATATTTGCAAAATTTTCTAATTTTTTGTACTCATTCATATTACTAAACTGTTGATAGAGATGCATCAATGAATATGGTTGATAGTTCTACTTGTGTGTTATGTTCAATTCAAGAATTATTGGCATTAATGACAATGAAAAATGAAGTTATGTAATCTTAAATTCATGTTAGCTAATTGTTGTCAAATTTGCCTTAAGATATTATGGCTTCCAAGTGTTTGAAAAAATGTCTCAATGGTTGTAGATTGCATGCTTGAAAAGTGTTTGAAAATTTTTCTCAATGATTGTAGATTGCATGCTTGCAAAGTGTTTGTCAAAAGGCCTCAATGGTTGTAGCTTTTGTGCATATAAATTGTTAGAGTAAATGTCTTACTGATTGTAACTTTTATGTACTAGAAAATTATGAATAGATTATTTAATGGATGTATCTTCCTATGTCGAAAATATTTTTTATGAATGTGAAAATGAATTTACTAAGTTTTTGAAGTGTGAATAAAGAATAGGACAATTGTTATTTTATTATCTGAAGCTATCATGAAAAAAATGGGTTGTTGTTGGGAACTATTTTACAGTAACCAATTCTGTAGGATTTAATTACTTGTGCAAGTGAGCATAATAAGTTGTCCAAGTTGCATGTATTCATGGGTGTCTTCTTATGCTTGAGTGACTATAGCAAACAACTATTTGTGCCTAATTTTGATAGGTGGGTAAAAATCCGAAGTTGGGTTACACTTTTGTGAGAATTGGGGGCTAAAAAAAAATTTCTCAATAATTTGGCTGAACTATTAGAGAGTTCGACCGAACTTTCAAAATTATTTCGGCTGAACTCGTTCTGCCGTTTACATTGACGGCATACTGACAGCGTGGGCGAATATATTTTTGGCCGGAGATGGGAAAATCGGTAACAAAAGTTCGGCCGAACTTTTAGTTTGGCCGGACTATTAGTTCGGTCAAACTTTTAAAATAGTTCGATCGAACTCGTATTTTATAAATATATCGGCCCGCAAAATTTTACAAGTTTCTTGTTCACATATTTCTCAAGCGTCTTGTTGTTGTTTCTCTGTTCACATCTGTCTCGCACGTCTTGTAGTTTTTTCTCTGTTGCGCTCTATGACTTGTGTTGTTGCTTTGTTGTGCTTTGTTGCACTCTGTGAAGGTAATTTCTGTTGATTTTCTCTCTTTTTTTTGTAATTTTGTTTTGTTGATTTTAATTTAATTTAATTTTGTTCGTAGGGAATTTTTATTTGTGTCTTCCACGACGTCTTCAGGGATCACCAAGCTTCATCCTCTTTGATGTTGCTCTATTCACATATGTCTCGCGCATCTTGTAACTGTTGCTCTGTTGCGCTCTGTGAAGGTAATTTTTTTTTATCTGCTCTTCTTCTTTTTGTAATTTTGTTTTGTTTATTTTAATTTAATTTAATTTTGTTCGCAGGGAATTTTGGTTTGCGTCTTCCACGACGTCTTCAGGGATCGCCAGGCTTCGTCCTCATTGCGGCTTCATCTGTGAATTTCCAGGTATGTATGTATGTATCTCTGCTTATTTTTTTTTTTAGCAAGAAAAATACTTCTGTTTTATATAATGTACCAGGGCAAGTAACTTATAGTAGTCAAAGTACCTACAAAATTTCCACTTACATTTTCACTTGTTAATTCAAAATCGACAAACTAATTTTCTTACAATATTATGGACCTTTACATTAATATGTTGTGAATATTCTTTCAATTGTACTTTCCAAAATGGATCAAAATAAAAAAAACTGAGAGAAAAAACATATATTTTACTATCCCTGCACAGTCCATTTCACTATGACATCCGCTTGCTTATAGATTTCCTTCCTTCATGTTCCTATAAAAAACATGCATCTTTAGAGGGCCAATTGTTGTAGTTATCAGAGTCACCATTACCACTAGGCTTATCACTATCTGCAGGAATAGCAGAAATCTTTCCGATGCCAGGTAGGAAAATTTCTGAACATTATTTTTCAGTGTTCAACCTATGAACATTGTTAGTCTGAATTGCAATTGTCAGAGTCACCATTAGCACCAGGCTTATCACTATCTGTAGGAATAGCAGAAATCTTGCTGATGCCAGGCAGGAAAATTTCTTAACATTCTTTTTCAGTGTTCAACCTATGAACAATGTTAGTCTAAATTGCAGTTATCAGAGTCACCATTACCACTAGGATTATCACTATCTGTAGGAATAGCAAAATTTTTGCCGATGCCAGGCAAGAAACTTTCTGAACATTCTTTGTCAGTGTTTAACCTTTGAACACTATTAGTCTGAATTAGCCCAGCAAAATCTGATAAGAACCCTTTATTCCAAGGTTGGTAATTTATTCCAATCATGGATTGGTGATTTACTCCAAGTGTGTTAGATGTTTAAAGCACATCATCCCCAAGAGAAGACATAAAACACTTTCCTAAACCCTGTAGCAGTTTTGTTTCAATTTGACCAGCTGTAAGACTCCAAGATGCATCAGAGGACTCTCTAAGATCACAGGCATATGATTTGATATTTGCAGAACATGAAAAAAATCTTAGGTACATAGATGGGTGGGTTTGGGAATGTGGTTCTCATGAAAAGTAATAGGGAATGGATTTAGTGGAAACCTTTTATAAGATCAAAACTGAAACAATGAGAGAGAGAAAAAAACCTTTTATATTCAATGTAAAACATTTGCATTAACTTATAATTGTGATATTTTCCCTTCTTTCCAACTTAGTCCATCCTTCTAGAAAAATCCCTTTTAATGAAGCAGATATATCCATAGTGATCCACTGATATTTTTTCACCAACAACTATTCCATTTTGGACTTATATATCTCAAAACTATGCTCATTGAATTTATGCATCTATATTTTTAAACTACTCAACTATTTTATTACACCATTGGAATCATTTCGATATATCTCCCATTTTAATGGGGTCTATCACATTTCGAGAAAAACACATTAGCCATAAAAGTTTCCCATTGAAACCAAAAGTGATTTGATACAAAATATAGGTTTTAACCTTATATAGTTAATTGTTTCAAATATATTCTTAATAAAATGAAAAATATTCAGTGTAAAACACATGCATTAACATAGTGGACATCCTTCTAGAAAAATCCCTTTTAATGAAGCATATATATCCATAGTAATCCACTAATATTTGTTCACCAACAACTATTGCATTTTGAACTTGTATATCTCAAAACTATGCTCATTGAATTTATGCATTTATATCTTTAAACTACTCCATAGGAATCATTTCGATATAACTCCCATTTTAATGGAGTCTATCACATTTCGAGAAAAAACACATTAGCCATAAAAGTTTCCCATTGAAACCAAAAGTGATTTGATACAAAACATAGGTTTTACCCTTATATAGGTAATTGTTTCAAATAGATTCTCAATAAAATGAAAAATATTCAATGTAAAACACATGCATTAACATATAATTGTGATATTTTCCCTTCTTTCCAACTTAGTGGACATCCTTCTAGAAAAATCCTCCCTTTTAATGAAGCAGATATATCCCTAGTGATCCACGGATATTTGTTCACAAACAATTATTCCATTTTGGATTTTTATATCTCAAAACTATGCTCATTGAATTTATGCATCTATATTTTTAAACTACTTGAAACTATTTTATTACACCATCGGAATCACTTTGATATATCTCCCATTTTAATGGGGTTTATCACATTTCGAGAAAAACACACTATCCATAAAAGTTTCCCATTGAAACCAAAAGTAATTTGATACAAAAAGAAAAAACACATTAGCCATAAAAGTTTCCCATTGAAACCAAAAGTGATTTGATACAAAACATAGGCTTTAACCAAGTATATAGTTAATTGTTTCAAATAGATTCTTAATAAAATGAAAAATATTCAATGTAAAACACATGCATTAACATATAATTGTTATATTTTCCCTTCTTTCCAACTTATTGGACATCCTTATAGAAAAATCCCTTTTAATGAAGCAAATATATCCATAGTGATCCACTGATATTTGTTCACAAACAACTATTCCATTTTGGACTTTTATATCTCAAAACTATGTTCATTGAATTTATGCATCTATATCTTTAAACTAGTTGAAACTATTTTATTACGCCATAGGAATCATTTCGATATATCTCCCATTTTAATGGGGTCTATCAAATTTCGAGAAAAACACATTAGCCATAAAAGTTTCCCATTGAAACCAAAAGTAATTTGATACAAAAATAAAAAACACACTAGCCATAAAAGTTTCCCATTGAAACCAAAAGTGATTTGATACAAAATATAGGTTTTAACCAAGTATATAGTTAATTGTTTCAAATAGATTCTTAATAAAATGAAAAATATTCAATGTAAAGCACATGCATTAACATATAATTGTTATATTTTCCCTTCTTTCCAACTTAGTGGACATCCTTCTAGAAAAATCCTTTTTAATGAAGCAGATATATCCATAGTGATCCACTAATATTTGTTCACAAACAACTATTCCATTTTGGACTTTTATATCTCAAAACTATGCTCATTGAATTTATGCATCTACATTTTTAAACTACTTGAAACTATTTTATTACACCATAGGAATCATTTCGATATATCTCCCATTTTAATGGTGTCTATCACATTTCAAGAAAAACACACTAGCCATAAAAGTTTCCCATTGAAACCAAAAGTAATTTGATACAAAGCATAGTTTTATCCTTATATAGTTAATTGTTTCAAATAGATTCTTAATAAAACGAAAAATATTCAATGTAAAACAAATGCACATTAACATATAATTGTGATATTTTCCCTTCTTTCCAACTTAGTGGACATCCTTCTAGAAAAATCCCTTTTAATGAAGCAGATATATCCATATTGATCCACTGATATTTGTTCACCAACAACTATTCCATTTTGGACTTATCTCAAAACTATGTTCATTGAATTTATGCATCTATATCTTTAAACTACTCAGCTATTTTATTTCACCATAGGAATCACTTCGATATATCTCCCATTTTAATGGGGTCTATCACATTTCAAGAAAAACACATTAGCCATAAAATTTTCCCATTGAAACCAAAAGTGATTTGATACAAAACATAGGTTTTAACCTTATATAGTTAATTGTTTCAAATATATTCTTAATAAAATGAAAAATATTCAATGTAAAACACATGCATTAATGTATATCATTGTGATATTTTCCCTTCTTTCCAACTTTGTGGACATCCTTCTAGAAAAATCCCTTTTAATGAAGCAGATATATCCATAGTGATCCATTGATATTTGTTCACCAACAACTATTGCATTTTGGACTTGTATATCTCAAAGCTATGCTCATTGAATTTATGCATATATATATATTTAGACTACTTGAAACTATTTTTTACACCATAGGAATCATTCTGATATATCTCCCATTTTAATGGGGTGTATCACATTTCGAGAAAAACACATTAGCCATAAAATTTTCCCATTGAAACCAAAATTGATTTGATACAAAACATAGGTTTTAACCTTATATAGTTAATTGTTTGAAATAGATTCTTAATAAAATGAAAAATATTCAATGTAAAACACATGCATTAATGTATATAATTGTGATATTTTCCCTTATTTCCAATTTTGTAGACATCCTCCTAGAAAAATCCCTTTTAATGAAGCAGATATAACCATAGTGATCCACTGATATTTGTTCACCAACAACTATTGCATTTTGGACTTGTATATCTCAAAACTATGCTCATTGAATTTATGCATCTATATCTTTAAACTACTTGAAACTATTTTATTACACCATAGGAATCATTCCGATATATCTCCCATTTTAATGGGGTGTATCACATTTCGAGAAAAACACATTAGCCATTAAAGTTTCCCATTGAAACCAAAAGTGATTTGATACAAAACATAGGTTTTAACCAAGCATATAGTTAATTGTTTGAAATAGATTCTTAATAAAATGAAAAATATTCAATGTAAAATGCATGCACATTAACATATAATTGTGATATTTTCCCTTATTTCCAACTTAGTGGACATCCTTCTAGAAAAATCCCTTTTAATGAAGTAGATATATCCATAGTGATCCACTGATATTTTTTCACCAACAAATATTCCATTTTGGACTTATATATCTCAAAACTATGCTCATTTGTTCCCAAAAACGTTTTTTTGGGGCACTACCCCTGAACACGTGTGTGTGGGGAATTTTTCATCTATATGAAACCCTAAAGTGGGGGTCCTTTCCACCCATTTTATGCCCACCACTATGCTTAGAAAAATATATAGTGCATGGGGGTATTCACATAAAGAATATAACACATACCAAACATCCAATAATTCTCCTTAATGTGACCATCAATGTTGCAATGGTTAGAATTATTTCTACTACCCTTGCATGGATGTGTAGTGGCTATTTTATTCTTATCCTTCTATTTCCAGTTCTTATTCCCCTCCTTCAAAGCTTCTTGGTGCTATTTTTTCTTCAAACCATTGGAGTACCATTTATTTTGGCCTAGATGGTTTCTAGATAATGTGCGTATACACATGGCTCATACATTATCCTTAGTTTGGAAAGAATCACTTGTTTTTGTAGATGGTTATATAGACCCCACATATACTTAAGGAGTAAATTTGGGCTCTTGGGAAATATATCCAATAATATGACCATATTTTTGAACTTAGTACACTCTTATACACCCTTATGTCTACGTAAAGTAGTGTGAGTGATTCCACAGGTCCTCTACACACTTCATAGGGTATAATTGGGACAGGTAGTGTTAACTTCTACAAGTTCTATAGGCAGAGCCTATAAAGGGCCAAGTAGACTCTGGATCTCATCTTTTATGAAAGGTGACATATCCAGTAAATACCCCTACAATCAATCTCTGGAATAGATCTAAATATAAGTTCTTCATTTTAATATCCATAAAACACAACCACTTTAAGGAAAACTGTATACTTGTGTCATTTCTCCCATAAATTCTTAGGCAAAGTTTTTAAAGCATACATGTCATGTTGGCTTTCTCCCATTAACTTTAAATCATGTTTTTTGTAAGTGCATAAAATAATTTTGCAAACCATGTAAATGTCATTTCTCTCAAGCTTTAAGGCCTAAACATTGAACCTAAAGTGGCTGAACTCTCATAGGATTTTGAACTTCCATAGGATTTTAGTCTATCTGTTGAGTGTTAACTTCTACAAGTTCTAAAGGCAGAGTCTGTAAAGGATCAGGTAGCCTCTGGATATCATCTTTTCTCAAAGGTGACATATCCAGTAAATTCCCCTATAGTCAATCTCTGTAACAGATCTAAATAGAAGTTCTTCATTTTAATATCCATAAACCTCAACCACTTTAAGTCAAACTGTGTACATGTGTCATTTCTCCCATAAATTCTTAGGCAAAAATTTTAAAGTATACATGTCATGTTGGCTTTCTCCAATTAACTTTAAAGCATGTTTTTTGTAAGTGCATAAAATAATTTTGCAAACCATGTAAATGGAATTTCTCTCAAGCTTTAAGGCCTAAAAATTGAACCTAAAGTGGCTGAACTCCCCTAGGATTTTTGAACTTCCATAGGATTTTAGTTTGTTTGTTGAGTGTTAACTTCTACAAGTTCTAATGGCAAAGTCTGTAAAGGGCCAGGTAGCCTCTGTATCTCATCTTTTCTCAAAGGTGACATATCCAGTAAATGACCCTACAGTTAATCTTTGTAACAGATCTAAATAAAATTTCTTCTTTTTAATATCCATAAACCTCGACCACTTTAAGGCAAACTATGTACATGTGTCATTTCTCCCATAAATTCTTAGGAAAATTTTTTAAAGCATACATGTCAGGTTGGCTTTCTCCATTAAATTTAAAGCATGTTTTTTGTCAGTGCATAAAATAATTTTGCAAACCATATAAATGTCATTTCTCTCAAGCTTTAAGGCCTAAAAATTGAACCTAAAGTGGTTGAACTCTCATAGGATTTTGAACTTCCATAGGATTTTAGTCTGTCTGTTGAGTGTTAACTTCTACAAGTTCTAAAGGCAGAGTCTGTAAAGGGCCGGGTAACCTCTGGATTTCATCTTTTCTCAAAGGTGACATATCCAGTAAATTCCCCTACAGTCAATCTCTGTAACAGATCTAAATAGAAGTTATTCATTTTCATATCCGTAAACCACTACCACTCTAAGGCAAACCTTGTACATGTGTCATGTCTCCCTTCTCCCATAAAATTTTAGGCAAACTTTAAGGCATGTGTCGTTTCTATTTCATTTCTCCTGAAAACTCATAAAGGTGTGACTTTTGACATAACTAGTTGTTTTACTAAGTGCATAAAATTCATTTCTCCCACAAAGTAAATGCTTCCTCCCATTAATTCTAGATGTGAATTATACCATAAACTTTTAAGTCAAACTTTAAGATAAACCATGCACATGTGTCATTTCTCCCATGCATTTGCAATAAATGTCAATTTAATATATATTTTTATTGTATTATTTTTTTCAGGGATAAAAAAAACCACTAAATATAGTTGAAAAATGGAAATTATGCATAAATGTTTCTTGCTAGCCCAATCCAGGGAAAGCAGTGATTACATATGTGCTTTCCAATATTGCGACTAGCAAATTCGTCCAAAGGAAAATGAATATACCGGGAAGAACAACAAACAACAAGGCACATTATATTGGATTGATAGAAGGCTTGGGAACATCTATGGAGTATGGATCAAACGGAATTGTAGTTTTCACCAATTATGAACTTTTGTGCAACCAGATGAATGGTGTGTACCAAGTTAAGAAGGATAGCCTAAAAGAATTGCATGGAATAGCAAACAATATTGTTAGCAAATTTCAATTTTTTAGTATAAGACATTGTACAAATGTGAATAAGATGTCTGTTGATCTATTGTGTGGGGCAATGCCAATTCAGGATTCATCTATCAAATATGAATTAATAGATGAATTAGAATTATACAGGGCAATGCCAATATAAGATTCATCTTTCAAAGATGAATTAGTTTTGAGACGCTCTTCTTCAAAAATTCAAGATTCATCTGTCAAAGATGAATTATTTTTGAGATGCTCTTCTTCAAAAATTCAAGATTCATCTCTCAAAGATGAATTAGTGTTGAGACGCTCTCCTTCAAAATTTATTGATGGACATTGTAACATATCTTGGATATGTGTGTGTTTTGTACTTATAAATGCATATTTTTTAATGACCATGTGTTTTTTTCAATTATATACCAAGTGTGCTCCCACCACACCATGTAAAGTGCAACTTGGTGAACTTCACATTTGCAACAAGTGGTGAACTTCACATTTTTATAAAATTAAAATGCAGGGACTTCAACAAATTTTTGTTTAAATGGAGTTTGTTTAAATGGAGTTTCACTTCTTTTTTAATGACAATGTGTTTTTTTCAATTTTATACCAAGTGTGCTCCCACCATGTAAAGCGCAATTTGGTGAACTTATCATTTTTATAATTTTTTTTGCTTAAATTGAGTTTCACACATCAATTAGTGCTTTGAAAGTTGTGTTTTACATAATTTGTGTATACTAAATTACATTAATTTTCTGAAATTTATTTTGAATTTATTTTAAATTAGTCATTTAAAAAAATAATTGTAAATGTCCACCGTAGATATATATATCATGGAGGATGAACGACGAAGATCAACAGAATCCCATATCTCTACGAGAGAGGGGGATCAGGGATCGAGGGATGTTCATGGTATTTAAATATAATCTTAAATCTCCATACATATACATACATGTGTGTACATATGGAATTGATTTTTTATCAACTTTGTGAGTTAAATTAGTTGTTAATAAGTTTCATTTTTTATTTTTTAGGAGCTAAGAGGAGAAGGGTCTCTACTCCATCAATAGAGCATGCCCACGGTTCACCCAGTCGTGGTATGGTTCACGCAATTTAATCAATGAATATGTACCTGTATTTATATGTATGAATGTATTTTTCAATTGATTATAAATTCTTATTTGTTTATGAAGCTTCTCTCTCATCTCGAGAGGTTGGTGGTCGTTCAAATCACCTTAGAGTGCTATCAATAAGTGCTAGCAGGTTGCGTGAAGGTGGTGATATTTATTCCCTCAGAGGCCAATCAACAGCTGGTGGTCTTAGGTCTCAGCAGGGTTGTTCTAGTTCTCAACAGTTTCAGGGTGGGCAAGAGGCTAGCCAATCACATCGAGGTTGCCATCAATTTGAATATTTTATTCATTCAATTTGTAAAAATTTGTTTACACATGTGTTTTTTCTAATATACAAAATTTTATATATTGATGCAGAGGCTGAAAATGCTCCAAATGTTGGTCAAAAAAGACGTAGGGCAGAACGCCTCATTCAAGAAGAAGGTTGTCCACCCACCACAACTTATCCGGCCGACATTTACGATATACCATGGGAAAGAAACATGCAGCAATGCACCTTAGAAAGGTTTCAACATCTTCATGCAAAATTGCAGAGAGATCTCGTGTCTTTGACTCTACCTGCTGAGAGTCGACAAAGCTTGGAAATAGTTACACATTCTTTAGGCCAACTAGTATATGTGTACCAAAAGCTTGGGCCAACCATGGATACTTTTGTGGATGTCATGAGAAAAAGAAAGGAAACAATGATGGGACCCGATAAATGGGAGGCTGTTAAAGAAAGAGTTACAACAACAATGGCAAAGTCTATGTTTAATTTCAAATAAGGGATGAAAATAAATATGTTGAAGGTGCAATATTTCAAGCACCCTGATATAGCTCACTATTTGTATGATAGACACCTTGTGGCCTATGGAAGAATCCCATGGAACGATGAGGTTCTGTTTTATTTTGAAAAAATATTTTATGTGGAATTATTTTTGCAAATGAAACCCAATTACAATGACCTTCCCTCTAAATTTTTTGGTCCTGGGAAAGGTCGATTGTGTGACCATAGGGGCGCTAGGCATGATGCTGAGTTGTGTCATCCTGAGCCACCATTGGTTAGTGGACCTGTTCATGTCAAAAATTTGCGGTCAGAGATGGAAGCCACTTCTCAAATTAGTCAAGAAGCAAGGGATGCCATCATTGACAATGTTCAAAGTGGATTGGGTGGAGTTGATGTTTGTATGAATTGACAAAGAGCACGTGAGAATGCATGAGCTAATTTTATGTATTATACAGATGAAGATATTGACAACATGAGTGTTGAAGATCTCAAAACATATGCAAATAATTTTTGCAATGGTTGGCATGACCTAATTTTTCATGAGGAAGAGGGCATGGGAACAGTATGTGTTAATGGTTAGGGTTCAATTATTTTAATATATGTACAATTTGTAATAAATACATATATACTTACATTTATTTGTATACATTAATTTAATAAAACGTATCATTATATGTTAACACCATTTGCAGTTGTCACGCTTGATGAATGACGATAATGTTAATATCACGTTTGGAGCCTCTGGTTCAAACAATCAAGATGGGTCTCACCATCAAGATATGTTGGAAAATGTTAGTGTTTTTTAAGTGATAATTTTAAAATAAATAATTGTGCACACATGTACATGTACATATATATAATAAAATGTTTTAACAGATTCCGATTTCGTCCGATGTTTTTGGGATGGCGATACCTTCTTCTTCCTTGGGAGATGTACCTTCTACTTCCTTAGGAGATCTGCCAGATCCACAACAACAAATATGGACAATTTTTCACTTTTAAAATTTATGTTTTTAAGTTATATATTCTACCTAAAAAAGTTCCATTAAAAAATGAGATATATCTGTATCTTGAGTTATTTTAAATTTTTTGAATTTTAGGTTTTTGTAGATTTTCTTTCTGAACCACTCTTAGGAGATGTGCTAAATCCGACAGCACAAGTATTCAATTTTTCACTTAAATATGTGTGTGTGTGTGTGTGTGTGTGTGTGTGTGTGTGTGTGTGTTTAAATTATAAGTTATAAATTGAAGCTTAAAAGTTTTATTATAAACTGATATCTAGAGATTTTTATTTATTTTAAATGTTTTGAATTTTAGGTTTTTCGAGATTTTATTTTGGAGCCTCTCTTAGGAGATGTGCCAAATCCACCTACAGAACTATTCATTTTTTCACTTAAATATATATATTTTTAAGTTACAATTTATAAATTTAAGTTTAAAAGTTTTATTATAAATTGAGATCTTGATCTTGAGTTATTTTATACTTTTAAATTTTTTGAATTTTAGGTTTCTATAGAGGATTTCTTTTATCCACGGACTCTAGCGATGGAGATAGGAACATCCACACCATTTCAACCATTTGAACATGTTGTCTAACTTTTTTTTTAATATTATTGAAAATAAGTTTATATACATGCATTTTCATTTGAACATTATATATATATATATATATAATTGTACATGTATATTGCACAGTTTACTATTGGAGATGTTCCCGTGGTGGAAGTTGTAGCAGACGAGCAACAAATGGAGAGGGAACCTCATGAGGTATTGCATGATTTTTTTTACATTTTTTTTTACATGAAGTTCTATATATTCTCACTCAATTTTAAAACATCAAATTTTAATGTTTGTACACATTGTGTACAAGTTCCCCATGCTTCGCAGGATAGCTCGAGGATTGAGACTTTGCTGGGAAAGACACTACATCCATCTGTATTTGATGGATGATGCACATGCACTATTTGATGGATGATGCACATGCACACGTGCAACATTATATTTTCAATAGATTTAGTCTTAAATTTACTTTTTTATATATAGTCTTATCTAGATGCAGTCATATATAACTTGATACTTGATACTTGTGAGATCTACAAATTTTGGACATATTTTATGTGAACTACATTTGGTACATGTGAATGTGATATATAATGTTTTTAAAACTTAATTTTTGGATGGTTGAACTACATTTGGCATGTGAAGTAATGTTACAGTGTTATATATAATTTTTTTTGTTTTTAAAACTCAAGTTTTGGATGGTTGAACTACATTTGGCATGTGATGTGAAGTAATGTTGTGTTAAATAATTTGTTTTGTTTTTAAAGTGTTATGGTTGAACTACATTTGGCATGTGAAGTAATGTTACTTGATACTTGATACTTGTGATCTATAATTTTTTGTTTTTAAAACTCAAGTTTTGATACTTGTGATCTATAATGTTTTGTTTTTAAAAAGTTTTGATACTTGTGATCTATAATGTTTTGTTTTTATAACTCAAGTTTTGGATAGTTGATCTACATTTGGCATGTGAAGTAATGTTGTGTTATAATTTGTTTTGTTTTTAAAACTTAAGTTTTGGATGGTCAAGAACTACCTTTGGCATGTGAAGTAATGTTGTGATCTATATTAATGTTTTTCTTTGGAAAAACTCAAGTTTTGGATCGTTGAACTACATTTGGCGTGTGAAGTAATGTTGTGTTATAATTTGTTTTGTTTTTAAAACTTAAGTTTTGGATGGTTGAACTACATTTGACATGTGAAGTAATGTTGTGATCTATATTAATGTTTTGCTTTTGAACTACATTTGGAATGTGAAGTAATGTTGTGTTATAATTTGTTTTATTTTTAGAACTTAAGTTTTGGATGGTTGAACTACATTTGGCATGTGAAGTAATGTTGTGATCTATAATTTTTTGTTAAATTAAAACTTAAGTTTTGGATGGTTGATCTACATTTGGCATGTGATATAATGTTAAATGTTTTTATTGGATAGTTGAATTACAATTGGCATGGCATGTGAAGTAATGTTATGATATAATCAAAAAGTTTTTAAAACTCAAGTTTTGGATGGTTGAAATACATTTGGCATGTGATTATGATATTATGTTTTGTTTTTAAAATTCAAGCTGTCGTTTTCCAAACAAAACAAAAAATCACATGAATATATGTACATGTAGAAATGATTTTACACATGTTTGAATATATATGTTAAAACGATTGAAGTACAATGCATATATATATATATATATATATATATATATATATATATATATAAGATTCTAGGTCTTGTTAGATGTGTTGAAAACAATCATAAAATTTTAAAAATGCAATCTATAATGTATATATATCCAATACGTGCAACATTTTTCATCAATGCATGTATAGATTTAAGCTACTTTCAGTTAATTCCATTCTAGAACATATATATCCAATATGTGCAACATTTTTCATCAATGCATATAGAAAATCTTTTTGAATAGTTAATTTGTTTCTAGAACATATCTATCCATTACTTCAACATTTTTCATCAATGCCAATAGAATTTAGCTACTTTTCATCAATGCCAATAGAATTTAGCTACTTTCAATTAATTTCATTCTAGAACATATATATTTAGTACGTGAAACATTTTTCATCAATGCACATGGGAAAACTACTTGAACAATTAATTTCATTCTAGAACATATATATATCCAATACGTGCAACATTTTTCATCAATGCACATAGAAAAGCTACTTTCAGTTAATTGCCTAGAACATATCCGACCATTGGACAGACAAATTTTGTACTATTTTCTATCAGGAATAGAGATGTGGGTCAATTCCCACCAAAATTCAGAGAAGTTCTCCAAGTCTCTTGTCTGAAAGGAATCTTCATACAAAACTATACTGTGAATGATTTATTTACATTGTGGATAATTTTTACCAGAAAATCCCACGAGAAAAACTGGTCACATTCAGTCCTTGTATATATCTATTACATGCAACATTTTTCATCAATGCACATAGAAAAACTACTTTCAGTTAATTGCATTCTGGAACATATATATTCAGTACGTGAAACATTTTTCATCAATGCACATAGTAAAACTACTTGAACAGTTATTTTCATTCTAGAACACACACACACACACACACACACACATATATATATCCAATACATGCAACATTTTTCATCAATGCATGTATAGAAAAGCTACTATCAGTTGATACTAGTGTGCATGTACCAAAACAATTTTTACATGTGCAAACACTTACACAGATAACATAACAAGGCAGCTCAATTTTTAGTTGAGTTCTGGAAGTTCTAAAACATGAATCCAAAGAGAAGAAATTTTTGGGCAGTTCAATCAAAAAAACTCCAATGGAATGCCATCTTCAATGATCCGTTCATGATTGGATTTTGACATTTTCCATTTCTTAATTTTCATTTTTTTTCTTTGATTGAACCTCTATCAACTTTATGCATGCTTCACACACCAAGTGACTATATTGACAACTTAGGACATCAGGTTCATAATCTTCAAAGTAAACAAAATTCCCACTTTGATTAGTTTGTCTGAAAAAATAACCTTTCAGTATAATAGATCCTCTTTCATATGGAAACCCGTGACATTATAGTTTTCTAATAATTTCATTTTTCGTTCAGTGCAATGCATCAAATAATACTTCATATTTGCATCGTTGTTAGTAGGTGCAATTATAGCAAAAACATCTCCTGCACAATAAAACAAACTTATGTGTTTTAATTTCTTTCTATATATTTATCATTTGAAAGAAATTCAAATGTTACCTTCTCTAACAAGATCAGAAACTCGATCACCATCAAATGATGTTGTAGTCTCCTCTGATTGTATTTCTTCAAACATTACAATGGACATTTTTCCCTTTGTATTTAGCTCTGTATGTTTCCAATCTTTTACATACATTTTGCTTTCACAAACGTCATTGGATTTTGTGTTGTCTATGCAAACATGAAAAAAACAAGAATATTTTATTTATCCAATGCAAACACATTTCTGGACAACTTTGTTTTAATTGAATACAATTTCGAGTCCCTTTTATTATTTCAACATCATTTCCAATTGATCTATCTACATCTTCGATCCCAATATGCCAAAAAAACCTTTATATGGAAAATTCAAAGAAGAATGTAAATATGATATAAAAATACCATCAAAGATAATCATTGTGATAAATGTACACTGTTTAAAATTATATATCCAATAAAAATTAAATTGAATGTACCTTTGCACTTCCCTTGATCGGTTAGTCTCATGGCTTAGAGCAACGATGCGACATTGAACAACTTCTTTAGCATCCATAAGTCGACTTGCAGAGGGGTTCATTTGATATCTTCAAAGTTCTTGTTTTATGCATGCCCATGCACCGTCATGTTCTCATTTTCCATGGCTAGTCTCAAAGAAATTACAACAATGTTTAATGCAGGTTTTCTTATGAAGACAACACAACCAAAAGAATGATCGTGCAGATTTGGATTGACCTGCGCATCCATCTGACCATATCCAATGTTCATTGAATGTTATTCCATGAATTTTCAAGGAGTCATAAATCTTTCCAAAATAGTGTTGTACAAAATATGTATCATGTGTACAATCGTCACTGATATAAAAATGATATTCTTTAATAACATGTCGATTTTCACTGGTGCTTTCTATATGATTGACGTTTTTTTCAACATGTCTATATAGAATATGGATGAGCATGGAGGCTTGGTCAGAATGATAGTATTCACTATGAATTTCTTTTTGTGCAACAAATGTGTAGTTTTCTGCAAAATCAATTACTGACAAAATGGTCCCTGGTGGGAAAACTTCACAGGATTTTTTGAATTTCAAGTCTTGTCATCGAGCTCTATGGGAATGATTGGTGCATTTATAAATTTATGCCTCAAAATTTCTCAAAAAGTCTATCACAAAAATATCTTCTTCTCGTAATTCAATTCTTTTAGCACTATTTTCACCTTGAATCGATATATGGATATATTCATATCTCTTCCATTTCACTTTCATGTTGGACAATGATTGATCATTTATATCAATACGATATTTGTTTTGAAATTTAGTCAAATTTCCACAATCATCGCATTTTTTACCACCAACACATTTCTTTTTGTAAAATATTTCATCCCTTTGTCTTTCACATAGAATTTGAGATATGAAATCACGGATAATGGAAGGAGGTGAATATTTCCAAAATGTTCTACCAAAATTAAGGAATGTGTCATAGTATAACTCAAATTCAACATGATCACGACAACAACAAGTGTCGCGTATAGTGATAGGTTTTACATGCCATGGTTTTTGTTGAACAAAAGCATTGATTGAGGCATGAATTTCACAATTCTATTCTTTGAACTTGTTGAAAAACTCTATCTAAGTGGTTTCTAAGAAATGTTTTTCATGTTCTGCGTACTAATTTCGTGTTATTCTTCTTCGCATCACATCCTTTGCATTTGGAAAAACACGTGATTTTTTCTTCCAATATTCATATATTATTTTTTTAACATTTTCTCCAAGTCTATCTTTGTCTGGTTGCCTACAAATAGCTCTCCAACAAGCGAGTTCATCATTTACATCTATTTGCAACCAAAATTTCTGATGTTTGTGCAAATTTTTTCGTGATGTTCCTAATGCTCGTGCCATATATTTTACCAAGTGATTCTCTTTAGTACTTGATGAAACCACTTCCATATGTATTTCTCTACGTGCAACTGAAACATTTTTTTGTATAGATATTCTAATTGAATTTATAGCACTATTTATATTTTGTATCACATTTTCCTTCATTTTTTTTTATCTTTTGTTGATTTTCAAATGCCCAATAAAGTTGTAGCTTCTTTTAATTTCCTTAATGATAGGAGACCTTTCAACATTTGGGCTTGAACTGTCACATTTTCCTTTATGAAATACGTATCAAAAATGTGGTTAACACGATATCATATAATATGGTCAGCTCTTTTATCTCCATATGTCTGAGTGTCAACATTTTCTAACATCTCATCATCGACATTGATTTCATCTATACATATTTGAATGAATAGTACATAATAAGTTTACATATTCAATAAATAACTAGATTAATAACTATGTATAATTTCAATAATGCGTGCATGTGTTCAACATATATATATATATATATATATACCTTGTGATTCAATTTCTTCACTTGAATTTCTTTCAACATTTTCACCATCTTCAATCATTGGTTCAATATCTCTTTCACTTTCTCTTTCAAAATTTTGTATCTCATCATCAATGTTTTTAGGAATATCTCTCTCTATTTACATTGTAAAATATTTTTCAAATTAGTTCATAAAATAAAAATTAAGCTTCACATTTTACACTGGGAAAATTTTAAATATATCAAATTCATAATATTTACATTTACATACCTGCTTCAACTTCTAGTTGAGGTTGATTTTCCCCTTCAATATTTGAGAGTGCTTATCTCTTTCTTTTGCGAGATACTCTCGTCTCTTCTCTAGGTTCCTCAGGATCTCTTTTTCGATCATATTTTCTCGTACAATTTCTTCGATTTCCCATGATAATAGAGTATGAAGTTCAAAAAATTTCCTTCAAAAATTTAGACAAAAAATCAATTAAAAAAACATCACAAAAGATTTAATTTAAAAAAAAAAACTCGTTTTAAAATTTTTTTCAAAAAATGCATACTTCAATCCAAAACACTTACTTTAAAAAATCCGAGAAAAAAATGTCTTATAAAAGTGAAACGAAGCTCAAAATATTTCCTTCCAAGTCCTACAAAAAAATTCATT
Source organism: Pinus albicaulis (assembly GCA_034641835.2). Taxonomy (NCBI): domain Eukaryota; kingdom Viridiplantae; phylum Streptophyta; class Pinopsida; order Pinales; family Pinaceae; genus Pinus; species Pinus albicaulis. The sequence goes on along the minus strand of CM076569.1, from coordinate 269,291,956 downwards.
TAAAAAGTTAGACAAAAACTCGTTTTAAAAAATCATTGAGAAAGATTTCTTCAACCCAAAACACGTAATCTAAAAAAATGTCTCCAAAAAATTTCCATTGAAAATTAATTCCAAATTCTTAAAAAATGTCACTTTAAAAAATACTTCAAAAAAGCCTCTAAAAAATATCACTTTAAAAAATACTTCCAAAAAATGTCCTTTGAATATTAAGCCTAAAAAGAGTCATTTCAAAATTAAGCCTAAAAAGAGTCCTTTGAAAATTAAGCCCAAAACCTCTAAAAACAATGAAAATTAAGCCCAAATCCATACCTTCAAAAAAAATGAAGCCCAAAAAAAATCCAAAAAATGTATCACATACCTCCAAGAAATGTCCTTTGAATGGAATGTCCTTTGAATGTACCTCCAAGAAAAGTCCTTAAACCAAAAACAATCCTTTGCAAAAATGTCCTTTGAATGCACCTCCAAGAAAAGTCCTTAAACCCAAAACAATTCTTCGCAAAATCAGACCAAGATCTTTGTAACCATACCTACAAAAACAATGAAAATTAAGTCGAAATCCATACCTTCAAAAAAAATGAAGCTCAAAATATATCAAAAAAATGTATCACATACCTCCAATAAATGTCCTTTGAATGTAATGTCCTTTGAATGTACCTCCAAGAAAAGTCTTTAAACCCAAAACAATCCTTTGCAAAAAATTCCTTTGTGTTGGACACCTAATTCTCTATGGGTAGGTGTGGAAGGCGAACAGTCACAAATGGAGTCCAAATGACCTTGGAAGATGAATCCAAGGGTCACACCATTGTATTATAAATGTACATCCATGGTGAATAATATGAATAACTAATGCTTATCTTTCTTTGTGTGTGTTTACTTTCTCACCCACCATGTGTGTGTTTAACATGGTATCATAGCTACAATGTGTGGCCTTCTCCCACCATTAGTTGTGTGGTCTTCTTCGAACTGACATCTCTGCCATTACCTGCCTACGGAAAACCTCTTCATTCTGTGAAAACTGCATAGTAGGGAATGGAGGGGCTACATGTGCTATATATGTGACTGGGTAACTGGTAACAGTCACGGGAGATGCAAGGGGATGATTATATCCCTATGTATTGTTTGTAAATATTCTATTGTCAATAGCAAGCTTTGCCTACTATAATAACCAATCAATGGTCTGCCCGGCACCATTGGTGCAACCCAAGTATCTGCTCGACTCTGTGATGAATTCCAAATATTTAGTATACTTTTCATACATTTTATGGCGTGATTGAACTTCTGGGGGCACCTTTGTGTTTGCTGCCTCCTGCTTCATTTCCAATCGTGCATTGGATTTTTTGGGGGTCGTCTTCACTGTTTTGGGAGGCTGGTGAGCAGAGTTACCATCGGGCCTCCATTCCACTCACCACCTCTCCTCCCTCTTCCAATTCTGACTCTCCCTCACCTCTCACCGCTCTACCATACTAATTATACTCCCACTCAGCTCACTACTCTCTCCGCTCGCTGACACCTCCACTTGTTGACACCCCTGCTCACGCAGCTTGGTACCCCTCATCCCCTCCCCCCTCGCACCTGTTGTTGCTCACCACACACCTCCACCGTAGCCTCTCCTGCACCTCCCTCCCACTGCCGCTCTGACCCCTACCTCCTCCTTCCCGCCTTATGCTCCCACCTGCTCAACCCTTCCTCCCACACAACACCCGACCCCTCCACCTCCCACCACCTTCTACACCCGCTCTTCCTCCTCACACCGACTGACACAGCTCAGCCCCTCGCCCATCCCTGTAGCTCCACTCCCTCGCTGCTACCCTATGCCTCCTCGCCTTCTACCTTTGTGGGCCCCTCCACAGTCCTCCGCTCGCCCCTCTCTACTATCTTCCACCTCCACACCTACCCACTCACTGCCAGCTCACACGTGTGCCCTCCTCTCCTCCCATTGCTCCCGCTCACCACGTCCCTTCATAGGCCCACCTTCCCTCCTGTCGGCTTGCTCTCCCTCTTTCAGCCTCCACATAACAGCATCGGTCTCCCTCAACACTGTCGACCCTACCCTCAGCACCCCACCCTGGCATCACGCATCCCCGCCTCCCCACCCGACTGCACTACGCTCCATACACCCGGCTGCACTAGTAACCAATGAATATATTCTACATCACCATGTATTTCTATGTCAATATGAGAGCGTAGCGACTTGGCACTGCGACATATTGTAAGGAGACAGCCAATGGATAATCAATTAAGGTTTCCCGTGGAATTGGTATTCCCTCCAGCCTTCACCTCCACGCTACAGTGGAAGCGTTGTGGACCGTAAGAAGCTGAAGTGTAATAACATTCGTGCTTGTTGTTTTCCTTGAAGGAGGATGCACTTGGTGTGTAGAGAGTGGCTAGGAGCATGCTAGGAGCATCGATGGCCATAAGAGTAAGTTGAAGAAAAACAAATTAAGTCTTCAGTAATACCTATAATAAGGATGATATTTTATTGTTGACCTCTATTAAGAAAAAGGGGAGCTCAATCAAATTCCTTTATCATTATTAAGAAGCCCAAAAATTGTTCCAATATTGAGATTAATAATTCTCAAGCTATTATCTTTGTGGTTAAGAATTCAAATTTTTCTAGAGTCTGATTCATCTTGGGTTGCGGAAATGAGTATGATTAGGTCATGTTGCTTCTAAGTGAAGGCTAGGTCATTCTGTAGATAGGTGAAGTAAGATAAAATCACTTTAAAGTAAAACATTGAACTTTGTGGTGTAGAAGCTGGTGGGAAAAAGGTGAGTTGGCCTCCTTTGATTGCAATCAATGTTGACAAGTTTGGTGGTGTAATAAAAGTATCAATGATACATTATACTGTACAATGAAGGCATAAAGTATAATGAGAGTTTATAAATAGTGTTGAAAGGTGCATTTTTGTGGAATTCAACACCTTTATTTGTTGAGCTTGATTTGCTAACAAAATGGTTCAAATTAATAATGTATTAGAGTCACTGAATACTTTAATACAGTCAATTGTTTTTTATAGAGTAAATATCAACAAAACCACTCTTGTTAACATTAAGACATGTCTACAAAATGCACAAGAAATGATAGAGTTTTTGCAGCTTGAATCTCAGCTTCAGCAAATAGAATTACAACAGTGGAGCCATCATTCTGAACCTGTTTTTGTTCAGAACATTGAACCAGACTCCCAACAGCAGCAAGAATATAAAGTTTAGGTTGGTCCACATTCAGTACCCATTTCAGGAGAATATGTGCAGAAATATGCATCATGCACCTCCCAAGCCCATCATCAGACCTTGGGAAAAGCTTGTCCACAACAAGCACAAAATTGGCCTTTCATATTCCGGACTACTCCAAGCCCATAAAATTTCAGAGTGCTGGATTTCTTTATGACAGTTCACCTTCAGCTGTTCCAGATCCTGCTCCTCTTCCACAACAACAACAACAACAAATTAAGAAAGGCCAACACTGTGATCTAGTTGGCCATATGAAAGTTCACTGTTTTGATCTTCACCCATCCAAGCATTGTGGTCAGCACACCCATTCTTCACACAGATGCTTCAGAAACAAGCCTCCTGCAAGAACAAATATTCATATTGGATGGACCGATTCTTGGCAATGGGCATCAACAACCAAGAATATTTTTAAATCGCATGTCATAACTTGTTCTAGAATATTGAACAATATTGCAGTTGATTTTTTGCCATCATCTCACCTTGTACCTTACAGGGGGGAAAATGGTGGTCATTGTTAGTATGAATCCTTTGTCGAAGTGTACGAAAAAGGACCACTTTAGCTACGCATAACTAATAGCCCTAACAATAAAAGTGGTTGCCAATATCTTCATATCTGCGGTTAGTTGAACAAGAAAAGAGCTGCAAAAAACCAGATCTATGCATGGAAAGACATTAAGCAGTAAAAACAAGGGTTTGCTCCATATACCAATAGACAAGACAAGAACGATTTTTAAAAGAATTTTTGTATTAATAGGGCACCTAGGAGGAAAAAAAGAAGGCGTATCCAATTCTCCTCAGTGGGATGGGTTCTTGGAAGTCCTCAGCACTTCAGATCAAAGATTTCTCTCTCTTGTTGGTGCAGAAAACCCAATGCAAAGAATAGAGCTCAATGGGAGCTCACACAGCAAATGATGGAAAAATGTGACCAAGTGTATAGATCCAGAGTGATCTAATAGGCAACAAAAGGTGAAGAATGGTAGGAGAAACCCTCCTATTTATAACAAAATATTGGGTCATTCTAGATCTTGGTGCATGATTAAAATAACATTAACCAAATCTAGATCCACCTTTTATGGAATATTTATTATATTTGTTGGAGGGAAAAAGTATTTGACTTGGGTCAAATCCCTTTATTTGTTAATAATAAATAAATAAATGATTTATTTATCTTTTTAAGGAAGTGGTTGAAGGATAATTAAATAAATAATGATTTATTTAATTATTTGTGGGTGATTTTGTCATATTTAACAAGGAATATTATCTAAATAAGATTTAAATAATTATTCCTAGAAAATAATAAGATAAATAAAGGTTTATCTAATTAATTTCTTTTTTTTTGGGTTAAACATGACTCGGAATAATAATTAAAGTATGGTTTAATTAATTATTCCATGAGGAAAATCAAACAAATATAGGTTTGTTTAATATTTCCTTTTGGGGTTTCCTGTTTAGACCATAAACAACCTAATAAATGTGGTTTATTAAGTTATTTAACATAGTGAAGGCAATTTTACTTAGGTAAAATTGGTCTTACATGGTGTACTTGGGTCCATCTAATGATAATAGGTTAGATGACCAAAAAATGGTGTAACAGATTGCCCCCCAGCGTGCGAGTGTCAGGAGCAAATCGTATGACCAAAGTACGTTGTAAGAACTCAATCACCAGACAACAAAAGGGAAGTCAGAGAGAGAAATGTAAGGTAGATAGTGTGCTGAAGAACTAGACCCTGAGGAGACGAGACTCACAGGTGCAACAAGTCTCTTTTTATGAGAGGGTACCTGTGCTGAAGGCGGCGGGGGAGGCATACCTATGCCCGCCGAGACAAAGTACAAAAGAATAGTGTGTCCAATAAACAAGGGACCGAACCATAAAGTACAGCCGGCATAATCATGAGCTAGATAAAAATACAATGAGGAATCCCACATACATGCTGTGCCTGGGATAACAGCCAGGACTGATACAATAATATCTGAGTACATGAGATACAAATACAACCCAAATGCCCCCTGTAAATGGGGAAGGGCTCACAAAATCTGACTGATACATGCAAATCAAAGAGGCGCCGCAAGTGGCTAAGGCCAACATCATCAAATATCTGGAGCTGCATCGAAGGCTGCAAGGAGGAGGTCATCCGGGCATGTGGGGGGCTACCTGCAGGGCCACCCCCTCATGAGGGTTGAGACATCTCACACACACTCGGGAATCATCAAGAGCTGCTGCTGTATCACTGAACCATCAAGTATACGGATCTCGGTCATGCTGAAAGGAGCTGGAGTGGAGAAACAATCAAGTCAAAGGGAAATGAGAGATCCCTTTGCCTGATCCGAGGCACTGAACAAGAGTGGAAGCCGGAACCAAGGTACACCGCCCTCTAGACCTGGCTTCTGGAATGAATGAGCTGATGTCGATAGAAGGAGGTCCGCCATAGGTGAGGCAATGAGATATCCTCAACTAAGGCACGAGAGAAAATAGTAGAGCGACGGACAGACTGACACTAATGATGATAGTGAAATGGAAAGGACTGAGTAGCAAATGGACGACTTCCCTTGTTAGAGCATAAAGGGCATGAATGACATGGCAGCGACTGACACAATATCATAAGGGATAGGGGACAGTGGGACTGAAGGTCATAATGGGCAACACAAGAGGGAGACCAAATGAAGTATGGAGGGCTATAGCGGGGTACAAAGGGACTCGGGATAGACTCCATGAATGCGATGATGACTCAACTTGGATGCTCTAAACAAGGGCGACTCGATGGTGTTGCCACACAGTAGAGGCCCAATGGGGGACCATGAAAACATGAGTACAAGATGGTAACTCATGACTAAAATCGACACGAACAAAGACAAGTAAGGAGGCAAAATGGTGCCCCAAGTACAAGTGTCGTAAGTGAGAAAATTCGATTTTAGGGAGAGGTGAAGTGACCCTTCTTGGAAAAAATGTGTCCTGGTGAAGTATCAAATCACAAAAAAAAACTAACATATACCCATTTGAGGGCTCAGTGAGAGCTTTCCAACGGTGCAGACGGTTTGTCAAACAAGGCTACGGTATGGTCGTAGCAGTCGAAAGAAGAAACAGGGGTTCTCTTTTAATAAGGCAGTTTTCCCTCCAAATTCACTCATTTGCTATTGTTGTTGTGGTGAATGTAGAGAGGAGAGAAGGCCCTAAATCTTGCGGCGAGCGTAGCGAACAAACCGACCGTTGGAATCGAGATCCGTTAGTTGCAGGTAAGAGGCCTAACCTTACTCTTTCATTTTGATGGATTGAAAGTTCAGTTTAGGGCCCAGAATCTCAGAAACATACCCTCCTTCATCTCTACGGCCGGGTCGCACTTTTTGGGCCAAAAAGTGCGACCTGGGAAGCAGGTTTCAGGGCAAAAAGTGCAACCTGTCCCAGAATTGGGCAGAAAACTGCGACCTGGGAGATGAAGGGGTTTTAGTGTTGTTTTATGGCTGAGAGTTGGGTTTTTGTGTTTGGTTATGGTATTCCCGATCTGTATGCTGACAAAGATGATGTTTCTGTGTAGGTATGGCAGATTTACGGGTTAACTGGAGAGAGAGAGACCAGGCAGATCAGGGTGTCCGTCGTGTGTTGGCCAGGTTAGGGGTTCTAAAGTTTTTGGAGAACCCTTTGATGAGAGTGGGAGAGCCTTTGTTGGCCCGGATTATCAGTTACTGGGATCCAGAGCATGAGGTCTTTGTAGTGTAGGGGCACAGGATCGAACTAACAGTCCAGGATGTGTATTTCCTGACAGGTCTCCCGCCACTGGGGATGGTGGGAAACACGCAGCCAGTATTACCACGGGGGCGGAATATCATGGAGTTTGTGGAGCGACATTGTCGACCGGGTCTCCAAGTCAAGGGGACTCGGATACCGATTGGGGATCTAGAGAGATTAGAGACCCGTGCAGTGGCCGCAGCAGTGCTGCGTATCCTGGGCAACCAGGCGCTCCATCACATCACTGGCGGGCAGATGATGATTGTGGAGAGTGTGTTGAGTGGGACCTACTATGGGTGGGCCCAAATGATTTTGGTGTCGCTAAAGTGACAGTTGTCGCTCTGTAAGCGGCAAGTGAACCACGATTGCTCGTATGGGACTTTATTGTGCGCCTTCTTCTTTGAGAAGATCCCAACCTTGCGACCTCATATACAACTCCCAGATGGGGGCCCGAGAGAGCCCAAGATGCACCGGTGGGGGCAGCTACTGTGCAGAGGAGGAGGAGGGGTGGTCGGGTGAGTGTTTCGACCTGAGTTCTTTGCCCATTGGGATCAGATGCCGTTATACATAGATGACTATCCCTATAGTGGGATGATTTATTGTGGGGATCCGGACCTACCACTTCCGCCTGGTCGAGTATGGGGGCCCGATGGTAAGTGATAAGTAACTATTCTTGTATGAGCATGTTAAAGTTATTGAATTGCAGATATGGTACTGATTCATGTACTTTTGGTATGCAGATATAGCTTCGGTAAAACCGACCAGATATATGGGACGCTCGGCAGCCTCTGGAGCTGCAGGGTCGAGTGGGTCGAGAGCAGCGCGCAATGAGGATGCGGCTGCCCTTCTGGAGGACATCCGCCGTAGATGCAAGAGGTTGCTGACCGGAGTTTTAGAGTGCGAGTGGCAAGACTTAGATGAACAGTACGTGGAGGCATGCATTGGTCTTCCCTCGGAATGGCAAGGTGTCATGCGGCGCATGGCGATGGCCGGTCAAGGCATATGTGATCTATGGGCTGCAGGGGTAGAGCCGTTGGCTTGGGATCCACCAGATAGTGAGTAGGTGTGGGGCATGTGGTGCCCCCTAGTGTGTATTTAGGGGCAGGTGCTGCCCCCAGTTTTGAGTTTTTTGTAACATGCTATGGGCATGTCCTATGTATCAAAGTAGATGGACTCTAAACACATGTTTGTGACACATATTATGGACATGCATCGTTTTTAATGATTATGAATGTTATTGTCTTATATGAAATGCGTGTGATAAATTCCAATCTAGAACATGGTTTTCAATACTATCTACATAGTGATTTTTTTCTCGAGGTACATGGTTGACAGTTATGGTTTCAAATTCACGTATCAAGAGTTTCACTCGTAAATATCATCTAAATAGCACAGGGTTATGCACACGATAAACACCATTTAGTTGCATGACAAGAAGTAGGGACTCCAAACGAATGTGCAGATGGAGGATGCGATGGAAGAGGGCATCGACTAAGAGACCACGCACTGCATCATATTCAGCCTGATTATTGGTGGCAGAACCAATGCAGACCCCGTTGGAGAGAACAAGGGCATGCAAGGGGGTGAAGATGGCCCAACCTGCCGAGGCAAGATTCCGGGAGTAACGACTTACACCATCGGCGTAACCGATAAAGGGTGTGGACGGGGGGTCCTGCGGAATGGTGTTACAAGACAACAAAGGAGGGGAGGAGAGACAATGACGGCAGCGTGAGTGTATAGAAGACATCGAGTGGAAACTACGGGAGGGAGTGCAAGGAGCAGGATGACTATGACTCATATACAAACTAGGGGGTGGTATATGAGGGCTATCGGAAGTATGGCGAGGACTCGGGCTGCGGAGGTCAACACGAAGATGGGTGGAGTGATCTCGTGTATGGGTAGAAAAGAGGTGGTCAGGCGAAACAACAGGGGAGGATGCAGTGGGACTGGGCTCCAAGTGTCTCGCAGAGGAGGATAGGTAAAGAATGGTCGTAGTAGACTCCGTCATCTGAACATCAGGGGGGGGGAATGTCGATGGGAGCGGGGGAATCCTCAGGCTGGCCCGAAGCATACTGCGCGAGTATGGGAGAGGCAGATTGATTTTTTTCAACCTCATACTCTCGGATTACCTCTAAAGAGGCGCGGTAATGCGTCAAGTGAGGACAATGGTGGGAGTAATGGCCATGAACACCGCAGCATGTGCTACCGTGTTTGTTACCCCTGGAGAGTCTTTGGGGGTTGTTGTTATGGACGAAGAAGGAATGGAGTGCTCAGGACCGTAGATCCGGGGAACGCGACTTAACCACATGTGGCCGAATACGGGGCAACTAGGGGACAAGCATGGGTGGCATGACCGAAGCACATCACAAAAGGCACAAGGCTTGCGGCGAGGAGGGGCCGGGCCGGGCCGTCGTGCCGGGCTTCTTGTGCCCCTTGCGAGCTTTGCCTTTCTTCCCGGGACGGCGCACCCACAGAGAAGGGTCCCCGTAGAGGTGTCAGCACAAAGTACAAATTCGAGAAAGCGAGGGGGACTGGTTGAACCGGTGTCAAAGCCATGTAGGGTTTGGGGTGATCAGGAGGGGTATTTTCTCGGGGATCAAGGTACCAGACTGGTATGCCCAAGGTCAGGTTAGGGAGAGAGAGGGTGGCCATGATGAGGACAGAATATACTCTGGGAGGGGGAGCCAGGAAAGGTATCTGCCCAGCAGGGAAATGACCAGGAGGGACGGCTCTGAGATGGTTAAGGCCTGGGGGAACCGATCCAGGAGGATAAAGGGGTTCAGTGGATACCATTGTAGGGGGAGGGGCCGAAGGAGGAGGTCCTACTGTCAAGGGTGAATGGCTGGTGGGAGTGGGTCATGAGGCGAGGGGAGGTTGTCGACACCGAAGCAGGGGCCGCGAAGGGCAGCCTGAGACGATTGCATCATGCAAACATTCGAGGAGCTGGGATCAGTGATAGGAGGAGGGGGGAGACCATGAAAAGTTCCAAGCAGGGAGGAATCTTTGTAAACGCTGGGGGAGACACTGGTCAAGGAATCGACGGTTTTCTTCTTGGCTACAGAAGAGATGGTCGTCTCAGGTGAGGTCTAAGATTTTGGCTCATGATATGTAAACTGGTCAATGGTGACTATCTTTCCATTATGGGGGAAAGACATCTTGCGGAAAACCGTGGATGGGACAGCAGACATAGCATAGGTGTAGCTTCGCCCCAATAGAATTTTGTAGTCTAGAGGGGTGTCGATGACTTCGATGTCGACGCAAACAGTCTTACCAGCAAGGGTGATAGGACAATTACGAAAAAGGCCAATGGGCTGGGAGGCATGGTCGTCCCACACTCGAAGGGTGATCATGGAAGGGGCCAAGTCAGGAGTTCCAATTTGCTTCCAAACTGAAGCGGACATCACACAGGTGGATGGCCCCTCATCAATTATACACTGAGAAACGTTGGCATTCCGGATTTTGACTGGGATTTGGAAGGCGATGGAAGCAGGAAGAGGAGGATGTTCTGATTGATGGGCGTCGAAAACAATCATTTGGTCATCGGTAGGATCTACAGCGCCCACGGTAGATAGCAGAGCCTTCTTTTGGGAAGGGCACGACTGGAGGAGTTCCAATGTGGAAATGGCAGCAGGAGATTGCGCCAAATCATCTACTATGCTATATGAATGAGCAGCTCGACCAGAAGCAGCATTTCGACGTAATGGTCCCTTAGGAATCTTGGTATGAACCTCAACTTTGGGTTGAGGGATATGTAAGGGGCCACTGGATGTCGAAAGAGGCTCTGTAGAACCTGAAGAAGGAGGCTCGGGGGCAGACTGAGCAAGAGGCTTGGGGTACTGGCGAGACCGATTTTGAAGGTGAAGGTCGACGGTTGGGGATGGATCTGAGGTCATCATGAGGATCTGGTAATCGGAGGAACCAGAAATGGAAGGAGGAGTGGAGACCCGCCCATCAGGTGGTTGGGTAGCCACGAATCCTTGCTGAGGGAAAGGATCAGTAAACACAGCTGGTTGAGTAGTGGCCACATTAGGGGGAGCGTGAGGGGAGGCATGTTGTCCGCGCAATGTGGCTTGAGACTCCCACATCTGCCGCATCTGTGGTAAAAGGGGACAATCGTGGGTGTAATGACCGTAAACACCGCAACACGAACAAGGCTTGTTGGTACGAAGAGGCCTGTCCGGCTGGGGCTGAGTGCCCTGTTGCTGGTTAGCAGTGTTAGGGTCAAAACCTTGAGGATTGGGTCCACGAGTACCAGGGGTAGATTGATTTGGATTGCCTCTCCGCCATCTTTGAGAAGAAGGGGGATTAGTCGCACCCTGCTGTGCAAATAATTGCCCTGAAGGGGGCTGTAGGTGCTGCTGCTAGAGTTGAGGAGGCAAGGGAGGTGGAAGCGCATATGCTGGAGGAGCTGGCACACCAGGCTGCGGATAAGGGTAATGGTTAGGTTGGGCAACATTGAGGTAAGCAAGAGGTTGGGCAAAAGGAGGAGGCATGCCGTATCCTGGGTACATGCTACCGGGAGGGGGAAGAGTGCTAGAGGTGCTGGCCCCTCTGTGAGGGAGACCTTAGCCCATAGGAGGTTGAGCATACGGATGGGAAAGGGCTCCAACGATACCGTCGGCGGACTGAGATTCCCACGGGGCGTTAGCGCCACCGGGCCTGGGGAGGTCAGGAAGGACGGTATAAACATAACCAGACTGGGCGTAGATCAGGTCATATTTCAAGGCTATTTGGAGGGCGGCTTTTTCGGTTTGAGGGAAATGGGAGGCGACATCTTTGCCGATGGGAGCTAGGAGAGAGCGAAGGAACCAGTCTATATAGATCCGATCTTCGAAGGGGGGAGCTCGACATAAGCTGCGTCTACGTCGCCATTCTTGAACATGGGTGGAAATTCGAGTCGAAGATGTTTGCTTAAAGGAAGTCAAGAGCTCCGTACCGGTATCGTATCGGAGAGGGAGCTGGAAGTAAGATAAAAAGGCTTGGGTAATGGTCGCAAAGGTGGTATGGGAAGAGGTGGCTTGGTCGACATACCATTTAGAAGCTTCGCCGGTAAGCGTGCGTTGGAACAAACGAAGATGGATGGAGTCATCGGTAATGGAATTGGAGGAACACCACATGTGGAAAGATCGGACATGATTGGTTGGATCTTCTCCAGCGAGGCCTTCGAACTTAGGGATGTTGGAGGGGAGCTTGGTTGGCATAGCAGGCCAACCAACATCGTGGCGGATAGGGTCATTGATCAACTGATTGAAATCGAGGAGGCTGAGGCCTGCAATGTACGGTAGCAAGGGTATGGCCGAGGTAGTTCCTGTGGCGGTTCCGCTAGTAGTGGTTCCGGCATTAGGGCCTGGAGCACCGCTAACGTTAAGCCCTGGACCAGACATAGTGAAGGTGGCAGGGGGAGAACTAGGAGGAGAAGGAGAACCCAATGAATCAGAAGAGGAGTCGGAGTGCGGACTCGGAGGAGGACTGGCTCGACGACGGCGGGACGGAGCAGGTCGATCTACCGGAAACTGAGGGTGAAGGCCAAGAAGTCTCCGGGAAAGGCGCCTTGGGGGCGCAATGATGACGGGAAGAAGGAAACCGACAAGGGCAAAAAGGGACAAAATCAAGTGAGGTTAAGGGCAGAAAATGTGCAGTGACAATTGATTTTAGAGTCTTTGCCAGGCGGTGTTAACCAGGCGCTTCTTCACTTAGGGTCAGTGTGTGGTGTGCGTTAATTTTAATTTTTAAAACCCTTTTCGTTTTGAGAGCAAGAAAAAGTGTGCTGCGTAACTGAAAATAAATCTGCAGAGAACAGTATATAATGCTGAAATAACAAAAAATTAACAGCTACTATTGCATCTATCTAACCCAAGAAGGCGGGTCTCTCAAAACTAGTCTAAAAAAGGGGAAAAGTAAAGTCAAAACACACGGAAAAGAGGCCAATAGATCTAGGGTCGGGAGGGACAAGGATCTAAAGGATAAAGCTGCTGAAAAGAGGTGCAGATCACAGCCAAGAGACAGAAGCAAGGTGGCTAGAGAAAGGGAGGAAATCAGCAAAAAGCGAAAAGGACAGGGAGGAGGTCCTAAAGAGAGGTCCAAACAAAACGACAAGAGGTGATTTGAAAGGAAGAAAAGCTGATTTAAAGGGATCTGAAAAGGAGGTATCAGATCTGGAAAAGGGAAGGCTGAAACTCTGAAAAACAGACGGCTGAAACAGCTAAAACTCTTCCACAAAAAGTGGAGGGTACTGAAGCCCTAGGGGGCTAGGCTCCCACTTAGATGAGTAAAAACAGATCAGAACTAGGTCAAAGCGGGCTGAGACAGAGGCTGGAAAACCCTGATAGAAGCTTCAGCAAAACCCAGAAAAATTGCAGAAAAACCACCGAAAAATTGGCAGGTCGCAGGTTCTGACCTATTTTCAGTGCAGGTCGCAGAAAAGAGGCTGAAAAGTGCGACCTAGAGGTCCAGGTCACAATTTTTGGGCTGAAAAGTGCGACCTCCCATTCCAGTTGTCTCGGCGGCAGATTTTCAGAAAAGTTGTCGTCTCAGTTGCGACTGATGTCGCTTACCTGCACAATAGGGCCAGAAACACACGGAAGTTAAAAATTTTTATGTTTTAGGGTTTTATGGGAGAAAAACAACATAAAAATAGGAAAAATAAATAGCTGAAAAGAAACCCTAGGGTCTGAAGTAGCTGGATATGCAGGAATATGAAAAACGACAGCGGTCGTAATTTAAAACCCATGTGGAGTCGCCATTTGTTAGTATGAATCCTTTGTCGAAGTGTACGAAAAAGGACCACTTTAGCTACGCATAACTAATAGCCCTAACAACAAAAGTGGCTGCCAATATCTTCAGATCTGCGGTTAGTTGAACAAGAAAAGAGTTGCAAAAAACCAGATCTATGCATGGAAAGACATTAAGCAATAAAAACAAGGGTTTGCTCCATATACCAATAGACAAGACAAGAACAATTTTTGAAAGAATTTTTATATTAATCGGGCACCTGGGAGGAAAACAAGAAGGCGTATCCAATTCTCCTCAGTGGGATGGGTTCTTGGAAGTCCTCAGCACTTCAGATCTAATATTTCTCTCTCTTGTTGGTGTAGAAAGCCCAATGCAAAGAATAGAGCTCAATGGGAGCTCACACAACAAATGATGGAAAAATGGGACCAAGTGTATAGATCCAGAGTGATCTAATAGGTAACAAAAGGTGAAGAATGGTAGGAAAAACCCTCCTATTTATAACAAAATATTGGGTCATTCTAGATCTTGGTGCATGGGTTAACCAGATCTAGATCCACTTTTTATGGAATATTTTATTATATTTGTTGGAGGGAAAAGGTATTTGACTTGGGTCAAATCCCTTGATTTGTCAAAAATAAATAAACAAATGATTTATTTATCTTTTTAAGGAAGCGGTTAGAAGATAATCAAATAAATAATGATTTATTTAATTATTTGTGGGTGATTTGGTCATATTTAACAAGGAATATTATCTAAATAAGATTTAAATAATTATTCCTAGAAAACAATAAGATAAATAAAGGTTTATCTAATTGATTTCTTTGTTTTTGGGTTAAACATGACTGGGAATAATAATTAAAGTATGGTTTAATTAATTATTCCATGAGGAAAATCAAACAAATATAGGTTTGTTTAATATTTCCTTTTGGGGTTTCCTGTTTAGACCATAAACAACCTAATAAATGTGGTTTATTAAGTTATTTACCATAGTGAATGCAATTTTACTTAGGGTAAAATTGGTCTTACATGGTGTACTTGGGTCCATCTAATTATAATAGGTTAGATGACCAAAAAATGGTGTAACAGTCATCTACAAGCTTCGAAGCCACATCAAGCAAGCCTAAGCCACAATCTCTCATTCCAGATACAAAGTTGTAGCCAGAGACACAACAGTTCAAGCGAGCCTGAGTCACAATTTTTCATTCCAGATTCAGAGTTGTAGCCAGAGACACAACAGTTCAAGCGAGCCTGAGCCACAATTCGTCATTCTAGATTCAGATTTGTAGCCAAAGACATGGATTCCCATGAGCATGCCTTTGGTTGGTGGACAGCCTTAAACCATCTATGTGAGGTTTATATTCTTCCTCTTCAATAATTCAAGACACTTTCTCTAGTAGAAGCCCTTAGCTTCTTGCCAGATTTGGAATAGTTCCGGGAACTGCAATAAGTGTTGCATTCCAGTGTTGGTGGTCATCCTTAAACCACCTCTTTACGCCAACATTTCAGAGAGATGATTCAGCCTAAGTGCTGCCATGCATACTTTGCAGATTTGTATTACAACTCTCTTCTTGGACTCACACATACCCCTTCGAATTAAGGGGGGGAATGTTGGACACCTAATCCTCTATAGGTATTTGTGGAAGGCGAGCAATCACAAATGGAGTCCAAGTGACCTTGGAAGATGAATCCAAGGGTCACACCATTGTATTATAAATGTACATCCATGGTGAATAATATGAATAACTAATGCTTATCTTTCTTTGTGTGTGTTTACTTTCTCACCCACCATGTGTGTGCTTAACACTTTGAATATACCTCCAAGAAAAGTCCTTAAACCCAAAACAACTCTTTGCAAAATCATACCAAGACCTTTGTAAAATCAGACCAAATGTGCAAAAATATGCGAAAATAATGATGCCTTCGCGGAAATTTATATTGCTGAGAAATGTTTTTTGGAGGGGTTTCGTGATATTTTCTAGCTGATGAAAAGTCAGGTAAAAGTTCGGTCGAACTTGTATAAAAAAATTCAGCTGAACTTTTATGTCATTAGACTTGATGGGCCATCGGCTCAAAAAACAATTCGACTGAACTTCTTTTAAGAGTTCAGTCGAACTAACACATCAGCAATTACACAGAGCCAAGCTATGAATACATATCTTAAACTTTGGACTGATTAAACTCCATGAAACATTCTAATTTAACTATCGAAACCAAGACAAGCATTTTCAGAATTCAATCTACTTTCAGGAAATATAACTTTTATGGAATTTCATAAATATTTACTAATTTTAATTAATTTTGTAATAAAATGTGTGCAAACAATTTCTAAAGGATATTATGATTCAGTGAAATCATAATTATGTATCTTCCAAAATACACTGTAAAAAAATTTGAAAAAATTATGGTGCATTACATTGCTCCGTCATCTGTAATGGGTAGTTTTTTAGATTTTTAGTTTATGACTTATATGTTAAAAAAATTTGTGTGTCATGAAACATATTCAAAATATGCAGTTTTTTCATATTGGACCAGTTCAAAAAATTCTAGTAATTATGACATGCATCCGTTGGCTTTGTAAATATAACGAAACCGAAGTAGACTCTATCGAGATTGTTGTAACACATTTTGTTTCTCAAAAATACAAAGTTTCAAAGAATACAACAGTGTGTATTAACCTAACTTCTTATGAATCCTTTGATTGTTAAAAAACACGCACTCAAAGAAACACTAAGTTGACATATCAAATGTGTATAAAAAAATTCCAAAAAATAAGTAATAGAAAGCTAATAAAATTTCTGACAACTTTTTTTTTTATCGCAAAATGAAATTCTAAATAAAAAAATTGTTTTGGCTTTCAGAAAGTTGAAGAACAAAAAAAGAAAAATAAATGAAATTTTTTTCTAAAAAAAGGGCAAAAAGTGTAACCCAAATTCACTTTTTCACCCAGGTCCATTGTTTCACTTGGCACTTTTTGAAGAATAATATGCTTCTAAATTTTTAACAGTAGTTACTCTTGCTACAACATTCATTATACGAGTCTCGTGATTAAAGCAATGCCATTTTGCAAAGAATTGTTTTGCCTTAATACTTGGGAATGGGAATTTTTAGTTGATGAATTTGGAAATGTTGTTGGGTCAATATCTTTTGTGATTCCATTTTTCCATTTCATAAACATATCATTGGATTTTCTAATGGAGAGAGACATATTCTTTCTTCGGTTACCTTGTTACAAGTAGTTAATAAGCATGCCCTTACATGTGATTTTTGTAATAGAAGCATGATATTTTAAGTTCTTGTGGCATAATTTTGTGGTTATGATGTCAAGAGTAAATAAGTGGAACTTATTGAGCATAATCTAGGAGATCAAATAGGTTTTTCTAACTTAATGCTCACACAAGGCATTATGGTGGAATTTATTTCTAGTTTTACTTAGAGCTCATGTATAAGTATGAAAATATCACATGCTTCTTTTAAAATTGAGGAGAAATGTGTTTTGGAATTTGTTTTAAGGGAATGTTATCCTCAACTTCGTATGTTATATTCTTATATTGAAATATATGAAGGAACATTATCACATGATAACTAAGTTAGTCATATTATGCATTAAAAAAATATTTAAAAAAAAAAAACAAATTGAGTAATAGTGTTCAATGTGACCTTTACTTCTCTATGTTATTGATGGTTGGTAAGGTGGGACCTTACATTTTTTTAATCCAAAAGAAGCTACGTCCTTGGAACATCTTAAAGAGGCAATGTGTCATGCTCTGGTTTTAGCTACTTCAGACTTCACAAAAACCTTTATGGTGGAATTTGATGCCTCATGAAATGGAATTGGTATTGTTTTAATGCAAGAATGAAGACTCGTTGCTTTTGAAAGTCTTCCAATAAAGGGAAAGTATTTACACAAACCTATTTATGAGAAGGAAATTTTGGCAATAATGCATGCCCTGAAGCAATGGCGCCCTTACCTAATGGGAAGACACTTCAAGGAAAAAAAATATCATGATAGTCTTAAATATTGTTTGTGTTGATCATGTTAGCCCCCTATTGATTTTTAACAAGCAAACAGGGGGTCAAACTGTCTTTGAGCTTTCAAGGAATGCATTCCCTCTGAAAACACATCATCCTTGAAGCCTCCTTTTTCCTTTCCCTTTGATAAATCCTCACTATTGTTTATGGTTTTACAGCCTCTCTGTTTGCGAAGAAGAATGCCCAAAAGGCCTCCTTTTCCCATGTTTCATTCCCCACTAATTCTCTGTTTCCTTCCCTTTTACTCCTCTCTATTTCCCTTCTTACCCTTCAAAATCATCCTATTTCCCCTTCGAACCTTACAAATACCCTTTGTTCGGCTTAAAACCCCTTATTCCCTTTACCGAATGCCTCCTCTGGCCTTAAAATGCATTAAAAATAGGCCAAAAACCCACTTTCCTTCATATATCAAGCCTAGCCCCTTTCGGCCAGTCCCCTTAACCACTTCCCCACCACGCGACCAGGAGCCGAGACCAGGCGCTAAGCCCATAGGCGCTTATCGCAATCAGAGGTTTCATATGCGCCCTTTTCCTTTGTAAACTTAAAAAGTTCCGATGTGATTGAGTTTGGTCTATTATACCCGCGCCGTAATCTCAGCCGTCGATCTGTAAAGATCTGACGGCCATCGCTTGTTCCACAACGCGCCCATTTCCCCTCTTCACTGACCCCTCCAATTAACCGTGGGCCATCGATCTATTTCTAGATCTGACGGCTGGCGCGTAATCGCTAATCACCAATTGGAAATGTTTTATATGCCACCCTCTGCCTCTCCCGATTGTGATTCTCCGATCTGATCTCTGTCGTTCATCCATTCTGATCTAACGGCCCTTATCTCTCCCACCCCGCTCATTGCACCCGTTGTTTCCCCCGCTAATTTAATCTCCACCATTGATCCCTTGCATGAGCCAATGGTTGGTGCTTGATCGCACCGTCGCTCCAATCGCAATCGGAATTTTCTCCCATGTCCTCCGCTGCCTCCCCCGATTGCGATCCTCCAATTCAATCATGGTCGTCCATCCAATCAGATTCGACGGTCTAGATTTATCCCGCTCCGCTCTTTCATGCCCGTTAGCCTTCCCTTCCGGTTTAATCCCCATCATTGATCTATCACTCTGATCTAACGGCCATCGCATAATCACAACTTCGCTCCAATCGCAATCGCAAAAGTCTTAACGTCACCCTCTGTCTCTCTCGATTTCAATTCGTCGATTCAATCGTGACCGTCCATTTGATCCAAGATCGACGGTCCACATCACATCGCGCTTTCACCCACATTTCTTCATCGGAGCCTCTTTTAACTGCATCGTTTAACCTCCGCCGTTGATCGCCTCCTGCGATCCAACGGCCCAAAGCTAATCGCCCTCCACCCGCCGGGTCCCACCATAAGATATGCCCTAATTTCATTCATTTTCATTGATTTTCTGTGTATTTGACCAAACATTAGACTTTTGTGTTTTAACACTAAAGTGTTATTTCTTCCGCTTACTTACCATTAACACCTCCGTTCGTAAATCCTGACCGTTCATTCCCATTTCTTTAGCTGATCAGACGGTCTGCAACCCCTATGACACCAAACCTCCATTAGCTCCATTAGCTCCATTTTCCACCATTATTTCACCATTTCCGTTGTTTTCCACTGCTGCGCCACCATCCACAGGCCTCCACAGCATTTCTCCGCCACCTCCCTTGGATTTTTATAATGCGTTTATTGTATTTGTGCAGAGATAATCATTTCAACAGCGGCAAGACGTATCAACAGAGACGGATTTGAGGGACTTAAGCCCGTAATTGAAGATTTAATGTGATAAACCCGTGTTCAAAGGATTAAGGCGCAGTTTGAAGACTAAAGAGCGCACCAGCAAGTCATATCAGCGTTACTCATCAACAGAACACTCTTCTTCAGAAAGACACCTTCGGACAGTGTTCTCCATGCCTCCTCGAGCCCTTAAACAGATGAATACACTGACAGAATTTTCTACGAATGTCAGAGTAGTAGTAATGGAAGTATGGAGAGACTTGCAGACCTTTCCGCCCATGTTACTTATTTCAGAAAGCTACCACAGGGTACCATCAATCGGATTTCTTCAGAAGAACACACTTGAATTTATTAACAAGACTTCTGGACCATGCTTCAGAGTACACACAGTTAATGAAGAGCCATTTTGCGGAATGGGCATTCAACCTACTTCTCTTCTGTCTTAATGAATCAAATTAAATGAAACATATACTCCCACTATCACTCATTCTCCTATAATAACCCCCAAGAACAGATTGTATAAGGTTCCAGATTTTCAGAAAATTATGCAATAAGAAAATTTTGTATGCATTTTTGTCGAACTTTTATATGAATGCACAAAGCCCGTTGGGTTTCAGTGAGGAGGAGTTCCATCTTTAAAAAGGATTCTGGTCTTTGGTGTCTCACAGTTTGTAACTTTCTCTTATATGTGCTAGTTTAATTGTTCATTTCGTTTCATCCGCCTTTCTTGTATCATGTTCTGGAATGCGAGTGGCTCACTGGTTTTTTGGTATGAATTTATCCTAGTTGATACTCATGCTTGAACCAGTCAAGCGCTTTAAATATGGCTCAGGCATGATATACTATTTCACTTTCCACTTCAACCATACTTCTGCTATATTAGCTTCTTTGGGATGTTATTTTTACAATGCTATTGTCATGTATGGATTCTTAAATTGATAAGCCCATTACATGTTAATATGTGTTCTTGGATATCAGCTCAATGATAGTTAGTATTATCCTACATCTTTCACACGCTTTAAACACCTTCTGATTATTTATTTCTGTGAGGTATTTTTGAACTGGCCCTCTTTACAGTAAGTTGCCTTTGAATTGTCTGATGCATTTGTATTAGAGTTTTACACCTTGCCTCTGCAGTATTGCTCTCCCTGGGTCAAGTTTCTGAAATTTTTGGTCCCATTCTAATTAACTTTCTTGTTTACAAGAGATAGCATGAGAGCCTTTTGTTGATAACTCCCCATGTTATATCACATGCTCCTTGCTATATAAGATGTCCTAGGCACTGGTCTTTCACAACTCAAGGTTGTCTCTAGGAACCACAACAGTTTGGAACAAATATTATCTTCAGAAGAGCAGTAAAAATGGGTCACTAAGATTTTAGGTTATGACTTTGAAATCATATAAAAAAAAAGGAACGCAAAATTTTGTTGGATATGCACTCGTAATAAGGGATGAGGATGTGGAAGCATTGATCTATGCCATTACTATTATCCAAACTGGCTAGATAACTAAAGCAAGGGAGGAATGGAAGAATGATGAAGATGTTTGGACATTCATTCAAAATTTGCAGCAAGATACCAGTACATCAGATACCTTTATCTGTAAATGACTCATTATGGTACAAAGATCGCTTATATATATGTAATAATTCCCAACTCAAACAAGATATTATTTTGGAATTGCACACCTCTCCTTTAGGGGGGCACTTGGGATTTTTAAAAACTTACCACGTGGTTAAGAAAGTTTTTTTTTTAGTATGGCCTTAAATCTGATATTCAGAAGTTTGTGGAAGAATGTTTGGTTTTCCAAAAATATAAATTTGAGACAATTAAGATCCCATGTCTATTACAACCTTTAGTCATTCCAAGTCAGCATTTGGAGGAGGCCCTCAATCAATTTTATCACATGTTTACCCAAGTCAGAATGAAAGAGTTTCATCGTGGTGGTAGTTGATATACTTACCAAGTATGCACACTTTTTTGAATTATCTCATCCTTTTAAATTCAGTACAGTTTCTACTACATTTATGGAAACAATTAAAAAGATACATGGAAACCCAAATATTATTGTAAGTGACAGAGATCCCATTTTCACTAGAGATAATTGGAAGGAATTATTTTCTTGCCTTGGTACTCAATTAGATCATAGCTTATCTTATCATCCTTAATATGGTGGAAAAACTGAGATAGTGAACAAATGTTTGGAAGGATATATTTGTTGCTTTTTATTTGATAAATAAACACAATGGTTCAAGTGGTTACCTCTGGTTGAATGGTCGTATAACACGCCCATAATACAGCAAAAATGACCCCATTTATGGCACTTTATGTATATCATCCACCGTCCATCACATCATCTTTAAAAGAAAAATATAAGGTTCAAGCAGCGGAATATCACATTGAGAATCAACAAGTTCTCCAACTCTTAAAGGATAACCTTACTTTGGTGCAGAATTGAATGAAAAAATAGGTAGATCAGCATCATAGTGAAATAATTTTTTACGTAGGCGACTAGGTATTTTTCCAGCTACAACCATACAAACAAATGTCCCTAAGAAAAGCTAAGAAGGATAATAAATTATCACCCAAGTAATATGGTCCTTACAAGGTGTTGCAAAATATTGGTACTGTGAAATACAAATTGGAGTTGCCTACATCTTCCCTAGTACACCCAGTTTTCCATGTTTCATGCTTAAAGAAGGTTATCGGTGATAAGTTCCCAATTAAAACAATATTGCCAAAACTTGACAAGAAAGGAAAAATCATGTTAGAGCCTAAAGAAGTCATGGAAACATGAACCCGAATGCTATGGAATCGATCAATTTCATAGTATCTCATTAAGTGGAAGAACTTATGTGCTAAATATTCCACATGGGAAGATGAGAATTTTATACAAAAGCATCGAAAACTACTCAAGTCTTGAGGACAACACTTTTTTTGAAGAAAAGGGGTATGTTAGGTCCCTATAATACTATTGTATATCACTTATTGTTATGTTTGTGCCCATGTAACCCCCATATTATTATTGTTTTTCGCCCATAGAAACCCACTATTGTTAGTGTTGTGCCCTTACATTATTGTTGTTAGGTAGGCTTTTATTATATTGAGACCCCTTAAACTCCTATATACCAAGGAGGTCCTGTCATTTGTATCATCCAATAATTTTTCATTTATGTGATGTAAAGGAGGTTTTCCCCTTGTTGTAACATTATTTGGTTTTGATAAGATAGTATTTTTTGAAAAAAATAAAATTATAAATGTGAAGTTTAGATATGAATAGACAAAAAACAAAAATTGTTAGGACTCATGATAAATAAATTATTCATATCAAGAAAATGCTAGGAATAGTTGCCCTAAAAAATGAAGGCAAATTTGTTGAAAATTTTTTAGGAAAGCAATAAAAAAATTTCATTTTCTTAGTTTTAAATAAATTTCAAAAATGGCTACATGTTTAAATGCACCAAGTTTTTAAATTAAGAGTTAAATGTTTTTAATTTTGATTAATTTCTTCATTAAGAAATTAACCCTTATTGTAATAAGAAAGCACATGTTTTTATCCTGAGTCTGCTAAATACAAAAGCATTTGTCGTTTTATGTTATCATCTGAGCAACTTTCAAGGGTGGATCTTTTCCCCGCCCAGATCAATGGCGGGGAAGCCTTTTCGCATCCACCTTGCCCGTTTCTCGGTAACCGGGGGGGGGGTCCAAAAAACAAAATTCCCGATGGCGGGCCCTCCCTACGTGTCACCTCCACGATACTTCGTACCCCCCCCCCCCCCTCTCTCAAAACCATAAACTGTCGCCTACCCCCTACGAAATTTGCTTTCTCCCGATGCTGGTTTCCACTCCCGCCAATGATCAGTTGACTTTTATTCCTGACTGTTTCCCGACACAGAATAAGACACTACCACCTCTCCATTCTGTTGCGACTCCGCTCCTTACCATTATGCCTTTTGTCTCGTTAGACCTTCTTCCTAGCCATTACCTTAGCCGTTTCATCGCCCAACTCATGTACCGTTGGCATTTAACCGTTATGGCCACATTCTTAAACAGTCATTTCATAACGGCATTCCAACCACTATTATAAATAAATCCTCGCCCTTCCTTTTACCACTTTTTCTTTATTTAGTGTTTTATGTTGGATTGCAAGTTTTTCATAGAAGAATTGTGCAACTGTTTCAGTCATCTCTCTCTATGCCACACAGATAATTACCATCCTTTTTCTTATTCCTCTTTTCCTCTGCAGAGAACATGGCCTCAAAAGGAAAAAGCATAAATCCTACCTCTGAAGAAAATACTCCCACTTCTACCTCGATCGATCTCAACCACGTCCCCCTCGCCGACTCTTACTTCAAAATTGTTGACATAGAGTGCGAGTTCGAATTCCATGAATTTCACCTGTGGCTGAAACAAAAATACATGGATCGGAAAGATGACATCAAGTTGTGGGAATCCCTTCCACCCCTCTTTTCATTCCCTCAAACCCATGACTTCCCAGATCTGGTCACCTGGCATCAAACCAGATATGACCCCATCAAAAGAGAAGTGTTGGCTCAGAATGGAAACATTATGATATTCATCACTGCATAGACCATAAACAGTATGCTCTTAATCCCTCAAAATAACTCATTAATCCTTTTCTCTCAAGTAGCTCTTATGGAGTTGTACCATAAACTCACTTTCCCTCAGAGAGCCCAAATCTTTGAAACCTTTCTACCTGATAATGTTGAATTACCAAAGGAAAACCCACCCTATCCATCCTCCATGTTTCCTAAAGCTACTAGACACATCATCTCTCTACTGTACTGCTTGTTAGGATATCTAAATGACAGGACAGTAGATGAACCCATCCTTGGATATTAATCCATTTTTTCCAAAGATCATCAACCTGCATTTATGTATAATTATAGTCAATTTTTCGCTGACAATATGCATGAGAAACTAATGAATTTAAAAACCCAAGGAATGTTTAAGTACACCTCTATACTTATACATAT
This sequence comes from Pinus albicaulis, assembly GCA_034641835.2. Lineage (NCBI taxonomy): Eukaryota > Viridiplantae > Streptophyta > Pinopsida > Pinales > Pinaceae > Pinus > Pinus albicaulis. The sequence goes on along the minus strand of CM076569.1, from coordinate 269,267,491 downwards.
TTTTCTAATTGAGCAAGGAGATTCACTGCCTATTACACTCAACAAGTAGGATGCACATGGAGTCAACCAGCCAGTAATTCATTGGACAAAGATAGTCAAGTCAATTTCTGACAAATTCTCTTTTTCAAATTTCATTGACTCATTCATCCATCTCGTAGCATAGCTTCTTATAAGGTACAATGAGCCCAGAATTGTTCAGGACATGAAAATAATCCTTCATTTAAGTGACCAAGTCAAAACTGGAGACTGGTATTTATACCAGAATTACACTAAGATTAGAATACATGGTTGTGATTTAGCACCATACAAATTGCCAAAATATGTTCCAATGAGAATTTTCTCTTTGGAATATATTAGGTAGATGATTAATATGGACGATATACACTTTGTTTCATGGAAAAGGAATTCACAATTCAAGATTAAGTCAAAGACTGGTTCTTTCATTTGCAATACCAGATCAGCTGGAATTGAGGTAGATGTTGTCTTGAAAATATGAATTTTCAGCCAAGCTTCACCTGGTATTATGACCCCTTCAGAATTATTTAAAATTTAAGATTTGAATTAAAAAAACTCCATATAAGCATACATCAAGGCCTGAAATTGAAAAGTTCATGAATCAGGAGCAATGGACTGATAATACACTGCAGGAAGTAGAGGAACGTATCCTTCCTACCTCCACTTTTCATACTCCAGTTGCACAAAGAAAATAGCAGAAAAGATCAAGGGAAGAAACATCAACTCTTGTGGATTTGTCAGATAATTCATAATCCAGCAAAATAAGTAGAAGACTGACTTAACAATTTCTACAGAGAAGAGTCAAAAGGAACCGGAAATCATAGATTTGGGAGATCCAAAAGTGTCTACATCAGCAGGAGGGAGTGTTCCTAATACTCCATCATCTATTTCACCCTCTCAATAATCTCTGGAGATCATCCAATCAATGGGAACTAGTTCATCAGATGACCAGAACATATTCTTCAAATTCTTGGAGATTAAACAGAAAAGTGAAACATTGAAGTCTAATGTATATAGTCAAAATTGTAAGCAGACTTCTACATAACAACACAGGATTCTATCTTTTTTTATAGTGAAAAGGAAAGCATTAAAATGGCCTTCCTACAAGCCCAAGTCCCTTTTCCTAAGTCTCCATAATATTATAATAATTCCATTTTCTCATTTTATACTAACCAGATTCATCCAATAGATCAGATGGATATGCATAGATAGTGTGGAGAGATGCTCTTCTCTACCATGGTTGTTATGAACCAGCTCCAAAAATAGAAGAAAAGAGAGGTCAATGCCTTATAAATCAGCCACTTCGAGGGGGAAACCTCCAATACATTACATAAATGAATAATTCTTGGATGATACAAATGACCAAAACCTCCTTCTATATATATGATTCCATGGGGCCATAATATAATCCTAGCCAACCTAACAATAATAATGCAAGGGCACAATAATAAAAATATTGGGGTTACAGGGGTGCAACAATAACAATAAGGGGGCTACACTAATAACAAAAAGGGATTGTTGACCAGAAGAAACACCCAGCCAATAGTAGGGGGATCTTCTCAGTAAAAATTCACAACTAGATTCTAGACCGTTTGTGATAGGGATCCCGTCCGGGGTGTGGGTCCGGCTACCACTGAATATGCCTTTTCTCAGATGGAGAATGAGCTCTGTAGACTTATGAATACACGGTTACCAAAATGATAAGAGACAAATGGTTGATGATTTCTCCTGTAAATGAAACATTATAAATAGCAAATCGATTTTCGAAGCATGCAGCCAAAGAAAATTTTGTTAGCAACACATCATTAGGGTCATGCTCATAAAAGCTTCTTGACAACAAAAGAAACAATTCTCTATGGTTGAAACACCCTTCAATTCCTTAAGAATTTTATAAAATATGAAGTGATATTAATAACGAAGTCATTAAACATCTCTTAATTAAATATTATCACACCATTAACACGTCTAGCAAGCTTAAACATACAAATGACATATGAGCAAAAAAATGCAGACTAGTCAATTATAAAAGATAACAAATACATTAAACATAATATTCATAATCCTAGCACACATAAGTCCTCATCTGATCCAATAGTGGAATCAAAACATTCATTTGTATTCATTCTCGTAAATATGCATTCAATGTTATACAATTATCTCTTCTCCTTTTGGAGTCCCAAAAAAAGGGTCTTTTAAAATGTCCTCGGAGGGAGTACTTATAGAGAAAAATTGACCCTTGGGTGGCCCTGACCTTTAAACTTCCCAACTGTTGGCACGGTTTGCGACCTAGGAGGCATTTTCGACTTGCAACTTGGCCCTGACTATGACCTGTGACCTGTTCCCCACTGTGACCTGCCACCTGTTCCCTGCTGAGACCTGCGACCTGGTGTCTGTTGTGCCTTTGAGCTGTGCCATTTCCTTTGTCAAGGGAGAATTTGTGTGATGGAAAGGTCCGTTATGTCTATATGTTGTTGATCCTTGAGGTACTTCTGCCAAGACTGATAATCTGTAGCTACTGGAGTGACCTGGGGGGTGTCTTCTCTTAACCTGTGAAAACATTCAAGAGCGTTCGGGACCAAAGTGTGCCTCTTTACTAAGATTTGATTGGATAGGGAGGCCAGTTTGGTGTAGATATTGGTTGGTGTGATGATGAACTGAATAATGTTTTCTTGTAAGGTCGGGAGGTCCTGGGAATAAGATTCTTGCCTCATTGGTTGCAGGAATGTTTGAATTCCTTGGGTCACCTCTTCCCTTGTTTTCTCAGTATCTAATGCTCCCAAGGAAGGGATATGATGTATTTCAGCCATTGAATCGATTCCACTGATCAGGTGTTCATAAGCAGACATCACCTTCTCTACATCCTTTACCAGTTTGTCCTTGGATTGTATCTTCACTCGTATCTAGACTTTGTCATTCTTAGTACAAATCCAATCCTTCCTTGGTAGGGTGTCAGAAGCCTGTAGATATCTATCTAACCATTCCAGCATGTTGTCCAAGGTGGCAGAGGCCTCCTTCAGTTGTGCAAGTCTTCTTTTAGTTTCTACTTGCACTTTTAGCAGTGGTGCGACTATCTGCTTTATCATGAACATTTCCTCATACACTTGCTTCATGGCAGCCTCCAAAGTAACCAAATCCCTTTGAATAGTGATTGGTAATTCATTGGCCTAGGCCACGTTGTGAAATGAAGCCTTTGGATTTCTTCTTACAGCGTTTCCTTTTCTTGTTCAGACTGAGTTGCCTTTTGCTCAGAAGCCTGGAGCCTGTTTTGTAGAGACAGAACATCTCTATTCATTCTACTTACATTTTTTATGTGGCTGATGCGAAGGCGGTCCCTGTTGATGTGGTAATGATTGGATTAGTCTTGGTATCTAGGACTATATCCTTTTCTGTGGTAATTGCGAGAGGCTCAGTCGGGTTTCGTGCAAGGCATTTTCTTTTCTCTTGTATTATCTTGTGCGTGAACTGGTCATATGTCAGCGTTGTCAGATCTAGAATCTCATCTTCTTGTTCCTCCGAGGTGCTGAGGTCTGAGAGAGGTAATCATACACTCGTCATGGGGGTTTTTTGAGGTACCTCAATTTGAGGCAGCTCTGTTTGCTCCCCAATATTTGGGGCCAGTGTCTTGCTTCCCTCGGCTTCCTTGGAAGAGTCTTCCTATGATTTATGGTCCTTCTTTCTTCTCTTCTCGGCCTCTGCTTTATCCTATTCTTCCTTTAGCCTGCACTCAGCCTCTTTCTTTTGTTCTTCTTCTTCCTTCTTCTTACGTTCCTCCTCCTCTTCATTCTTGCAGGCTTCTTCTACCTGCTTTTTCTTGCGTTCCTCCTTTTTTTGTTTTTTATGTTGCTCCTCAACTTGCTTCTTCTTCTTGTCTTCTACTTGTTTTCGTGCTTGGGCATCCTGGGTTATTTTGAGTTCCTCTTCCATTGCCTTCTTCTCGGCTTCTTTCTATGCCTTGGCCTCTATTTCTCTCTTTTCCTTTTGTTCTTTAGAAATACTACTGCCCATATCAGTTTTTGGCTTCTTAGCCTTGGAAGACGAGGCTCCTCCTATCGGGTCACTTCGCTTTAGCATGTCGGCCCTCTCTTCTACGGTTTTATCATCTTGCCCCCCTTGATCAATTGATTCTTCTGGCGAGGACTCCCTGTCTTTTTTGTACCAGTTCCTGACTTTCTCTTCGACAGGGCATTCCGTGTGTTGGTATTTCCAACTGAATTTGGCATGTTTCCAATGCGCAGGGACGATCCTTTCAGGATCATATGATCTATAGGCGAAGGTCACGAAATGAAAACCTTTGGTTTCCTCTGCCTCTACTTCTACTTCTTTGAAATCTTTAACCGTGTAGGCACCAATAGTGATCAAGAGAGTAGGCCATGGTTTCTTCTTGCCCTTGCTGACGACCTTGGAAAACTTTCTCGCATCTGGTAGCACACCTCTTGTAAGAGTATTTTATCAGTGACAAATTGGGGCAGTGCATGAGGTTCTTTAAACGACCAAAATACCCTGATAAAATTACTTTCTACAATGGGAAACCAGTTAGCCACTTGGGTTATCGTTTCCATGGCTTTCCTGTATATGCACGAGGGGTATTTTCCAAACAGCTTCTTGTAGAGTGCAAGAATGAAATTATGCGAGATTGAATCTATATCTTGTTTATATTTGGAAGCCCATAACATAATTAAGTCTTTGTGAATTGGTCTGCCATGCTTCACATCCTAGTTATGTGGCCACCCTTCAAACTGACATCTCGCACATAATGTGTCCAAAAGGTAGGAATCCATGTAAAATTCAGATGGCACCCTTCTTCGGGTGCCAGTGCTGCTGATATTTTTGACCTGAGGGCTGCTACTATTAGGTTGGACCAGTTGAACCGGATGCCATATGTAGTGATGGCGTACATGAGAGTGACCCAAGTCCCGTTGAAAGTGGTGGCATCTGGTAGACTTTCCTAAGGCCCTACACATCATTGCGGCCACAAACTTGTAGACTTTCCTGAGGCCCTATGTTTTATATTTCTGGTATTTTTTAACATTAAACTTATCGGGGTCCTCCCACCATCCCTTCAAGGTCTCTGGTATCGGTACTTCATGTGTGGCTGCCCAATCGGCGTTGAAATTTTGTTCTCTGGTGGGGAGTAAATAGTAGACTTCTGCATATTTCCCCATCAAGTTAGAAAATTTCTTCTCCGAGTGGTCGCGAATGACCCAAATCCTAGAGTCGACCTTTTGGAGGATCCATTCAATAACCTCTACACATGGGAATATGGGTGGATGAGTGCCCGCATAGTGAGTTTGGATCTCTTTACCTGAATTTACACTTGCCAGTCTACAAGGTCTTCTGGGAACTCAAGCTTTGTGAACTCCTGATATACCTGGTACCAACTCATCGTGTCTCCTTTCCCGAACACACAGGCGGTCTCCCCATATATATGGGGTGGGGAAGGAGGCGTGCCTTCTTCTGAAATCTCTACCTCTGGGCTCTTGTTTCTTTTCCGAACTGCTGGATACACACTCGATCTCGGCTTTAATATTCCCTAGCATGTCCATAAAACAATCCCACGATAAGACGGATGGCATAGTTGAAAATATGTTAAGGTTGATGAAACTTCCAAATGAATTGCTAAGGTTAGGTCACTACAACACCTGCCAATTATTATCTGAAGAAGTGGTGAGGCTTGCAATTTATCAAGCTTGCAACTAGGTTGCAAGGTCGTTAGGTCGCACTAGTGTAAACTCTCAGGAAACTGCGACTTTGTGACTTGGCAACTTGCAACTAGGTCGCAGGGTCGCTAGATCGCACTGGCATAAATTTTCAGGGAAATGTGACTTTGTGACTTGGCGACTTGTGACTAGGTTGCAAGGTCGCTAGGTCGCCAGGTCTGTAATATCCAAAAAAGAGAGAATGCAGTAATACTGAAACAAAATATAAGAACTGCAGCAAAGTAAACAATAAATCTATATACACATCAGAATGCACAAAAATAGTTGAGCCATTTTATTATATTGGAGGTGAAAAATAAAGTACAACAATGCTAAAAATATGAGACAATCAAGCCACAAGGGTGGCCTAGAATGACCCTACAATGATTTCCTAAGAGGGACTGTGAAACTGCTGGAAAGTAAATTGCACTGTCCCTACTGCAACTATTGGGACTACAACTGCCTAAAATATAGAAAGTAATATCTAGGCATAATGGAAGCTCTGATGATGCTGAAACTGTAGATCTGGGCTCAATGATGGATTCCCAAGATAACCCAGAAAGGGTTTCTCAGATCTGTAAGTCTAAGAAAACCAATATGCTGCTGGGAATGCAGATCTGAAGCTAGATCTGATGATATGATGGTTGCAATGATGCACAATTAGATCTATGCAAGAAGGGCTAACCCTTCCACTAGATCCTTGGGCTAAAATCTCAAGATCTAGCTCCTCCAATCTCCTCCACTGAAAATAGCTATTGGATGAACAATAGCTTCAGAAAGTTGCGCTGTCAAAGAGGGAGGCTCAATAGCCTACTGTTGGATTTGTCAAATTAGCTCTTGAATTATGGAAACAGTAGATCCAATGTTAGGAGATGATCCCTCACAGGATTTCCAGCTGAAATACTAGAAACTTCCTTCCTCCAATAGATCTACAGGACTGAACTGTGCAATCCTTGAAGGGATTGCTACTGCATGGAGGTAAAACCCAATGGCCTGAATGTCAGATGTATATTTGCTACTCCTGAAAGGTTGAATGTGAATAAAAAAGTGGTAGGATGAATCCTCCATTGGTTTCCTAGTTGAATGCTAGAAACAACCTCCTGAAGATGGCACCAATGCCTGATAAGGAATGAAGAACAACCCTCTTTCAAGAGCTACTCAAAGAAAGAGGTGGGATTCCCACTCGGGAACACCCTGTGCTAAACAGCACTGCAAAATCTGCTAAACAGCCCAAGCCTGCATAGAAATTTCCTAAGACAAATCTAGATCTAAACAGATCAAGAAATGAATAATCAAAATCATGCCTTCCATTGTGCCTTCACCTTCAATATATGCATGAGCCTTCCATAGCCTAGGCTCACTCAAAACTGTGATGTACATGTGGACATAGTCTCCATGTTTGACTACACTGTAGCTTCATGTCCTCCATCATGTTCACATGGGGTGATCACCCTCTCCATCATATGTGCATTAAATGCACCACTTCCTCCACTATCTTATCATAAGTGCTTCATGATCTTCTTTGAATGCACTATGATCTCAGTTGACCTTGTCAAAGATCCTCATGATTTTATATTTAATATCCATGATCGTATTTGACTGTTTCATCCTACATAATCTATCTCATAAATGATATATGATCTCCATTAATGGAGCTGCTCCACTACTCCATGATTTAAGATCTAGATCTAGAATATTCACATACACACATTAAAAGTGGATCTTATTCATCTTTGAGGTTTGCGGGTCCCTCCACCCTTTTATTTACTTAATTTATTAAGAAAACCAAGAACTCTCATATTCCAAATATGATGTGAAAATTTGGGAATATTACAAGGTCGCAGATTAGGTGGTTAATTGGTGATTAGTAACTTCACGACTTCGTGACTCAGCGACCAGGTCGCGAGGTCGCAGGGTCGCTTAGTTGCTGAGTCACGAAGTCGCACTAAGGCTTTTTGAGAGAATTTGTGACGATTGCAACCCAAGGGGAATGAATGGAAAAGAGGGAAAAAATTCCAAGGGTGATGGATAAAATTGAGCTTCAAGACCTCCCCATGCAACCAAGAAGGATGCTTGAGGCAAACTAAGGCAGGGTAGGGTTCAAAGAGGGAGGCAACGAGAGGTGAGTTTGAGGGGAGGTGAAAACTTTAACCAAAGAGATGGTAAGGAGCTTGAATAAAACCAAAAGGGGGATTAATAGGTCAGGGCAGGGGCAAGTGAGGCAACAATTAATCAAAAGAGGAAACAGCAGGAGGATTAGGCAACTTACCCAAAAAAAACGTGCTCCATCTGGCTTGTCAGAGGCGTTACTTTCTCCATCGCACAGGTCGAATGCAACCTATGCGACCCTTTTATTTATAAATGGGTCGCATGTGTGATCATTTAATGCAAGTCACTAGGTCGCAAATCAAGACTAGTTGAGGGGACATGCGACCTTGCGACCCTGCAACCTCGCAACCTGGAAGTCACTAGGTCGCTAGGTCACACAATCGCAAATGTGAAGCTTTAGACCCAAATGCGACCTTACAACCTTATGACTTAGGGGTCGTGAGGTCGCTAGGTCGCATGGTCACAAAATTTTTGATCTTATGATTTTTTCGACTTTGTGACTATGCGACTATATTCTTAAAGATAATGCATGGAAAAAGGAACTTTCTTGAGGCTCAAGGCCGAGGGCACATCAGACTTACCTTTACCAAATAGGTCAGGGGCTCCGAAATTTTAATATGGGACTAAATTTTGGAGGGTGTTGTAGCAGCTACAAAAAATTGCCATTCACTGGTAGGACCCAGGATCTCTGCCGATGCTTCATCCTGAGGGGGGTGAGGGGGCTCAACAGGTTGTTCCTTTCACTCCTATGGGTCACACTAATTTCATCCCTGGCCCTCGCGCATTTGCTCCACCTGTTTGCATGGCTTGGGGTGCTAGTTCACCATGTTTTTATTTCCAGAGACCAGACAGAAAGGGTCGAAGTAACCTCAAGGGTTTCAAGGAGTCAGTATAGGTATTTGGTCCCCTTGTGTTGCTCTACTGCTAGTGAACCTAGTGGTCCTGGAAAAGTCACTACCTAGGAGTCACAGATGTTGCTTCACTGCCAGCGAGCCTGGTCAGTACCCCGGTGGAGTAGTTGCATCACCTCTCTGCACAGGAAGCCTTTCTCAATCCTTTACCCTTTATTTCATGTGCTAATAGCACTTATTTGAACGTTCTCGAGGCACTTATTTGAACGTGGAAAGTATTTCCTGGGTGAAAGATGGATCTCGACTTATGTTACTTGCAAGATAGGTTGCTCCTGGTCTTCATACAAGGGCCTTTGATTTTTCCCGAATAACCTTTTGTTGTCTGAGGTTGGCCCTGTTCCCTTTCCGTCTAGTGACCTATTTCACCGAAACTTCTTCACCATCAGCAGTCCCTCGAGTTAGTGTACTGAGTGAGCTACTTGTGTTTGGGTTCTGGGACTCGGTCACATTCCCCCCACGGGGGGCCTATCATAAGCCAACTTAAGCCATCTTACGCTTCGGGGTCGAACCTTCACCAACAGAGATTCTGGTATAGTTTACCAATTGAGCCATTGCTACGAATATCCCTCAACCTAAGGTGTTAAGGGAACAGAATTCTGAGAGCCTGCTCGAAACAAGCTTCTTATTTAGATGCACAAAACGAAAAAGAAAAACAACAAGAGCATCTAAGAGAAAGAAAGATAATATGGTACAGAGTATGGTGACGGCCACTAGGGCTATCAGGTGAAATAGTGCTTGAGGTCGTGCCCATTTACCAGGAGGACCTCGACTCTCCCTTCTAAGGTCTTGAGTATATATGTGTGGGAACCAACCTTTTCTTTGATCTGGAAGGCGCCTGTCCACAAGGCTTGGAATTTGGTGTGTTTTCACTTATCTTCGTGAGCTTTGTCCCATTTGAGGACGAGGTATCCCACTTCGAAAACCTTGTTTCCAGTGGACTTCTTGTCGAACCATCATTTTATTCGGCTCTGATGGATGGAAAAATTTTCCTAGGCCTTTGGCCTTTTCTCCTCTAGTTTCAACAACGTGTCTGTACGGGATTTAAAGGAAGGGCATGGGGTACCATGAATTTCTTATGACAACTGAAGGGTCGGGAGAGAGAGGTTGGGAGGAAGGATTTCTTCTTTGCCATAAACTAGAAAAAATGGGGAGGTGCCCAAGGATGGCTTGGGTGTGACCCGATCAACCCATAGAGCATTTTGGAGGGCGTTGTGCCAGTTTCGTTGTTGGGACAGCAAAGTATATTTGATGATGCGGACGAGGTTTTTATTGGTTGACTCGACTAACCCATTTCCTTGGGGATGATAGTTGGTAGAGTGTTTGAGCACTATACCATTTTATAGAGAAAATTCATATAACTTGAATGACAAAAAATAAGTTCTGTTATCAAAAACAAGGGAGGTTGGAACGCCAAACTTGGTCATGATGTGATGAGTGATGAAAGCTATTACTTATTGATCGTTGATTTGACGCAATGGTATTGCTTCAACCCACCTTGTGAAGTAGTCCATAGTCGTAAGGATATTTCGGTGATGCTTAGAGGAATGTGGAAAAATCTCCTTGATCATGTCGAGTCCCCACTGTTGAAATGGCTCCTCCACTACAACGAACTGGAATGGGGCGGACGATCATGTCTCCCTATTCAAAAAAAATTGACACGGTAGGCATCTCTGAACATAGGCGTGTGCATCTTTGAATAAAATGGGCCAATAAAAACCTGCACGCATAATTTTGTGAGTTGTGGCATCCCCTGCATAGTGCCCACCTGCTGGACCATCATGTAGTTATTTCAGGACCTCTTGAGCCTCATTATGTTCCAAGCAGCGTAGAAAGACTCCGCTGTGGTGCTTGCAGAATAGCTTATCCTGCACTAACTGGTAGGATGTAGCCTTCAGTCTTATTGCATGTTTCTGCTAGGCAGTTAAAGTGGGGTCCATGATACCACGGCCAAGATATTGCTGAAGATAAACATACCATGAAGGGGTGCTTCGCTGAGGTGTATTGTCAGCTTGGTAAATGTCAATTTTGTGATCCCAACATTCCTCTTCACTTCCCCGCAAGTCTACAGCTTCAGCAGCCATCTGGCATAGCCCTTGGCCTTTGACAGTATGTGCAGGCTTGAATTCCAAGTCATACTCTTGAAGGCATGTCATCCAATTGCCTCATCTCTCACCCAACTCCTGCTATACGAATAATGAGCGAACTGTTGGGTGAGGTACAAACACTGTGACGTGATTCTTCAAAATATATGACCTGAAATGTTTGACTGCCTTATATACCGCATAATCCTGCTTGTCAATATCTGGATAATTCAGCTCGGCACCTTGCAACCCTGCGCTAATGAATGATATGGGTCGCTCCTCATTGTTTTCGTCTTTCTGAGTGAGGATGGTAGATGAGTTTGAGGTGAAGGTATACAAAATAAAGCCTTTGCTGAAATCTAGGCTATGAAGGGCAGGTGCTTCTGCGATGGCCTGCTTGACATTATCGAACGCTTCTTTCTTGGGGGAATTCCATTTGAATTTTTCGTTATTCTTGATCATAACTTGTAGAGGTTTCACTATTTGGGCGAAGTCTGATATAAATTTTCGTAGGAAGTTAATTTTTCCGAGAAACGGCTGCATGGCTTTTTTGCCACTCGAGGGAGGAATCTAGGCGATGGCTTTTGCACGTTCCGGGTGCACCACTATGTCATCTCGGGTTATTATGTGCCCCAACATATTTCCTTCGAAGACTGCGAAAATTCTCTTTTCGGGGTTAAGTGAGATCCCGTATTTTCGGCACCTTCCAAAAATCTATTTGAGGTGGTGTAAATGGTCACACCTTCATTTGGAAAATATGGTGACGTTGTCAAGGTATACCACCACGATTCTCCCCATTAGACCCTGGAAGGCTATGTCCATGGCTCTCTGGAAGGTTGCCCCAGCATTGATCATGCCAAAGGGCATGCGTCTGAATGCGAATGTTCCCCATTTAGTTCTGAATGTGGTTTTCAAACAATCATGTTCAGCCACTAGTACTTGGTTGTAACCCGAGAAACCGTCCAGCAATGAGAACATTTCTGACCCAGATACTGCTTTAAGGATCTGCTCCATGGTGGGCACCAGGTAGTTGTCTTTTTCCAACGAATGGTTCAAATTTTGGAAATCCACGCATAAACAAATTTCCCCAGACTTTTTACGAATTGGAACCAAGTTTGACACCCAGGTTGAATGTCGGACCTTGAAGGTGATACGTGCATCCAGGAGTTTCTTCAGTTCCTTTTGGATCATCAGCTCCAAATTAGGGTGTACATTCCTTAGCTTCTGTTGGAATGGTTTAACTCCTTCCTTCATGGGTATTACGTGTTGGATGATTCATGTGTCATAAGTTCACAGCTCATCATATGTCGAGGCAAAAACATCTTGGTACTTCTTGAATAATTCATTGAATGATTTCCTCTCTTGAGGGGTGCATTATGTACTGAGGTTGACAAATTTGGGCTCCTTTTCCATCCCAAGATTTATTTTCTAGTGCATTAAAGTGGAACTGTGCACCTTTGTGCTGGGGGGTCCTCAAAAATGGTTATGTAGGTCAAATAAATTTTCAAGCGACACGACCCCTTTGGGTATGGGATTCCCCTTATGCTCCTCTCATTCCTTTTGCAAGCCTAGGTCATGATCCTCTTCTTCAATAATGGATTCCTTCAACACATCTGCATTAAGATTGAAATTCATTACCTATTGATCATCATTAAAAATGCGCATATTAGTCACATTTTCTGACACGGTAGGCTTGTAAACAATTTCAATATAAAATGCATCTGTTAGTGGGGTAAATCTAGCGGTAGCATTGGTGAGGGTATCGGCGACTGCATTATGCATTATAAGTATGGATTTAATACAAAAAGCATCAAAAGTAGAAATCAAATGCCATACCTCCTGCTAGTAACCTTTCAAATGTAGATATAGGAAGTGAATGGTATTATGTACCTACCGGGTGATGATCTCAGAGTCTCCAATTACCTTCAAACGCTTGACTTTGAGATTGATTTCTTTCTTGAGCCTGAGGATTAGTGCTTTATACTCGGTTGTATTATTGGTACACTGGAACTCCATCTGGAAATAAATTAGGAACTTGTTCTTTCAGGGATCTAATAAAATACACCTCGCACCGGCCTTGTCATGGGTCTTGGACCCATCGTAGTACAAGGTCCAAACCTCATCTTCTGATTTTGTAAGATCGCATGAGTACATAGGGGATGTATTCAAGGCGACGGCTTCTGGAAGTTCTTCTAGTGCGGCAGGGTGGACAACAGTGGCTAGTAGCAGCTCTGACCAGATGTCTTAGGTGACCAAAGATTGAGGGGTTTGATAGCAACCGAACGCGGCCTCTAGGAAGCACGTGCCTAGCTCTTCTTGTACGAAACTAACGGGTTCATTGGTTGCCTTCAGGTCAGTCATTGTGTGTTTCATGTAAGGTTCACTTTCGACCTGGATTTGATTGTTCCTACCCTCTTATGGGTGCCACAGGTGGGACCATTCGGTGGCAAAGTATCCTTGCAGCTTTCTTGACCAATCTCAACCCAAGAGAAAACCATAGGCTTCGGGGATATCCACAATCACTATATTGATGCACTGATGCACCATGGAGTCTGAAGAGAGGCGGTTGAGGACGTTATTAAATTCACCCATGGCGGGGACTTCGGATCTATTAAGCTGAATGATCTTGGCATCGTTTTTTCAGGACGAATGTTTATTTTCTTTCATACGGATAGGGGAATAACATTTGTGGATGCATCGGAGTCGATGAGGCAGTTATGAACATTGAAGTTGAATATCTCAAAATACAGGAGGAAAGGGGGTGTGGATCCTCGAGAGTTCGCATTGATGGCATTCACGATGGACTAGTGACTTGTAGTAGCTTGGGAAGATGTGGATCTCATGGGTTTGGATGTTGGCGGGTTGGCAAAAGCTTTGAGAATAAGATCTTGATGACTAGCAATCCGGGTGACCTCGTAGAGGGAAATGTTGGCATGTGTTTTCTTCATATCTTCAATGATGTTATACCCAGAATCTAGGTGTGGGAGAGGTTCAACAGAGGTATTCAGTGAACCTGATGATGATCTAGCCTTTGGGTTTACTCGGGCAGAGGTTGCGTTAGATTTTTCAGGGGTTACGGTTTGGTTTTCTTTATTTGGTGGCAGAATATTCCTTAGGAAAGCTTTTCTCTTCTCTTCGAAGGAGTGGTCAGGGACCGGGCCTTTTCTCCTCAGGCCATAATTCTGGGAGGGTTTGGATTGAGGGTCGTCGACCAAGTTTATTTCTGTCATAAGATAGGTTCCTTCCCCGCGGACCACCTCCAAGGCGAGGAAAGTGGATCCCATATCCTCATCTAGGGGAGAAGATTTTTCGCTATCTGAAATAGCCTCCTCTTATAAATCTCCTGTGGTTTGATCTTCTAGGAGTTGATTTACCACGACGGTCACGTTGTTGATCCACTGAGGGCAGGTTTTCTCCAAGTGGGAGGCTTGATGGAAAGAGAAGAAATTATCCTTGCCGATTTCTTCTACGTTGAGGCTAGTATTTGGGTTCGGCAGAGGACAATTGGTCATGAGGTTGTTCTTCCTAAAGAAATTTTTCTGCGTTTTGGTGCCTGAGGTGGAATGATTGTTTTTCCTCTTCATATAAGAGACTTCATTTGTTAATAGCTTGAGAGATTTTTCGATGCTCTCGAAGTTGAAGGGGTCTTTGTCCTCGTCTCCAGACTTATGATTTTAGGATTTCGCTCTTTTTTTGGCCGGCTTTGGGTCATCTAGGCCATCATGATCAATGGCTCCTATGGACAGCATGTCCTTTTCGACAGCAAGGGCGGGTGGTGTAAATTGTTGCCAGGGTAGCTCTAGATTCGCGTTTCACGAACACGGAAATATCCCAAGGGAGAGCCCTTGTGTAATAATCAATGGTGATGGAATCATCCAGGAACATTTCGGAGGGAATTTGTTCAATATGGTGGTGAAGCGTTGGTTGAATTCTTTGACTTTCTCCTTCTTCTATCATTTCAAAGTACTCAGCTCTGTAAGGAGCATAGAAGGAGTCTTGTCTTCCAAAAACTTTTGGAGGAAGGTACGGCGAAATTTCTCCTAGGAGGAAATGGAAGCGACAGGCAGAGAATGGTGCCACGTAGCAGCCTTATTTTCTAAGGTGTGGAGAAAGAGTCGGCATGCTACATCGTCGAACTGCACTCTCATCATTTGTAAGGCCAAGTATAATTTATTGATGTGATCTTCGGCCAGCATACCATTTTCAAGGTCGAACTTAGGGAGGTGCTTATCTGGGTGTCAGGGCATGTCATGAAGGGGACCATGGAGGCCTAGAGGAGATTGAGCCATCCAAGCCAAGGGCTGCACCCGTCTGGCTTGATGATGAAGTAGGATGTAGATATGCCCCATTTCATTCTCATATCCACTATCCATGCCAGATCCAAAGGCTTCACCCTCATGTTGGGAGTGCATGTCTTGATTTCCTCTGAGGTTTCCCATATTCCTAATATTTATCCAGTTATAAATGAAGGGAAATCTATTTTGGTTTTAGTTTTGGTGGTGGTAGCTTGTATTTAGACCCTCTCCATGGCCCCTATCCCCCCGGCCTCTGTTTCCTTGGCCCCTCCCGGTTCCTCCTCCAGGCGGGTTATTTGCTTGAGTGTTATCACCCAACGGTTGGTCGGGTTGGGGTTCGGTAATTTCAGGGCCATCCCCTTCGATGTCTCGGGGGCTGTCCGGGGGTTCGGTTGAATTGCACTCAACTGCACCTGCATAATCTTGGAGCATAAGACCTATCAGCTGAGGCATAGAATTGACTAGGACACCCTGGCGAGTTTGATGCATTCTGGGAGTCAGCGAATTGGAGAAGGAACCAGTGGCTGGGAGGTTTTGCAGACCTCTGATGAGATTACAAGAAAGCAAGCGCAAGGCCCTTAGCTAGTCTGAGGTGACATCATAATAGGGTGGGTCCTCCTCTGGGGAATTTTCAAGGGGTGGAGGACCAGTATTTTCATACATGATCTCCCCCTATGGGGTTTGCAACGGGATTTTACTTGTGTGTTGGGAGCCTACCATTAGACCCTCCTTATAGTTCCAAATTGTTCACGAGAAGAAATTCCTAGCCAACAGTAGGGGGATCTCCCCGGTAAAAATTCCCCACTAGACTCTAGACCATTTGTGATAGGGATCATGTCCGGGGTGTGGGTTCGGTTACCGTTGAATATGCCTTCTCTCGGATGGAGAATGAGCCCTGCAGACTTATGAATACATGATTACCCAAATGATACGATACAAATGGTTGCTGATTCCTCCTGTAAATGAAACATTATAAATAGAAAAGTGAGTTTCGAAGCATGAAGCCAAAGAAAATGTTGTTAGCAACACATCATTAGGGTCATTATCATAAAATTTGCTTGACCACAAAAGAAATAGTTCTCTATGGTAAAAACGCCCTTCAATTCCTTAAGCATTTTCTGAAAGATGAAGCAATATTAATAACGAAGTCATTAAACATTTCTTAATTAAATATTCTCATACCATTAACACATCTAGTAAGCTTAAACGTACAAATGACATATGAGAAAAAAACGCAGACTAGTCAATTATAAAAGATAACAAATACATGAGAGATAATCTTCATAATGCTAGCACACATAAGTCCTCATCCGATACAATAGTGTAATCAAAACATTCATTTGTATTCATTCTTGGAAATATGCATTTGATGCTATACAATTATCTCTTCTCCTTTTGGAGTCCCAAAAAAACGTTCATTTACAATGTCCCCGGAGGGAGTACTTATAGAGAAAAATTGACCCTTGGTGGCACTGACCTTTCATATTCCCAACTGTTGACATGGTCTACGACCTAGGAGGCATTTTCAACTTGCAACTTGGCCCTAACTGCGACCTGCGACATGTTCCCCACTAGGACCTACAACCTGTTACCTACTAAGACCTACGACCTGGTGCTTGTTGCGACCTGCGACCTGCGCCATTTCCTTTTTCAAGGGAGCAGTTATGTGATGGAGAGGTCTAGTACGTCTATTTGTTGTTGATCCTTGAGGTAATTCTGCCAAGCCTGATAATCTGTAGCTACTGAAGTGACCTGGGGGGTGTCTTCTCTTAACCTGTGAAAACATTCAAGAGCGTCTGGGACCAAAGTATGCCTCTTTACTGAGATTTGATTGGATAGGGAAGCTAGTTTGGTGTACATCCGGACTGGTGTGATGATGAACTGAATAATGTTTTGCTGTAAGGCTGGGAGGTCCAGGGAAGCAGCTACTTGCCTCATTGGTTGCAAGAATGTTTTAATGTCTTGGGTCACCTCTTCCCTTGTTTTCTCAGTATCCAATGCTCCCAAGGAAGGGATATGATGTATTTCAACCATTAAATCGATGCCACTGATCTAGTGTTCATAAGCAGACATCACCTTCTCCACATCCTTTACCAATTTATCCTTGGATTGTATCTTCATTCGTATCTGGACCTTGTCATTCTAATTACAAATCCAATCCTTCCTTGGCAGGGTGTCAGGAGCATATGGATATCTATCTGACCATTCCAGCATGATATCCAGGGTGGCGGAGGCCTCCTTCAATTGTGCAGTTCTTCTTTTAGTTTCTGCTTATGCTTTTAGCAGTGGTGCGACGGTCTGCTTTATCATGAACATTTTCTCATACACTTGCTTCATGGTAGCCTCTAAAGTAACCAACTCCCTTTGAATAGTGAATGGTAATTAGTTGGCCTAGGCGGTTGTGAAATGAAGCCTTTGGATTTCTTCTTCCATCATCTTCTTTTCTTTTTCAAACTGGGCTTCCTTCTGCTCAGAAGCCTGGAGCCTGGTTTGTAGAGACAGAATCTTTTTGCTCATTCTGCTGACATTTTCTTCTGTGGCTATGGTGAAGGCAGTCCCTGCTGATGCGATCGTGATTGGATTAGCCCTAGTATCTAGGACTCTATCATTTTCTGTGGTAACTGCGAGAGGCTCGGTCGGGTTCTGTGCAAGGTATTTTCTTTTCTCTTGTCTGGTATTTTGCGTGAACTGGTCATATGTCAGCCTTGTCAGATCTATAATCTCATCTTCCTGTTCCTCCGAGGTGCCAAGGTCTGAGAGAGGGAAGTACACACTCATCATGGGGGTTTTTCGAGGTACCTCAATGTGAGGCAGCTTTGTTTGCTCCCCATTCTTTGGGGGAGGTGTCTTGCTTCCCTCTGCTTCCTTGGAAGAGTATTCCTATGATTTCTGGTTTCTTCCTCCTTTCTTCTCTTCTCGACCTTTTCTTTATCCTATTCTTCCTTTAACCTGCGTCGGCCTCTTTCTTATGTTCTTCGTCTTCCTTCTTCTTACGTTGTTCCTCCTCCTCTTGCGTTCCTCCTTTTTTTGTTTTAATGTTGCTCCTCAACTTGCTTCTTCTTCTTTTCTTCTTCTTATTGTCGTGCCTGGGCATCCTGGGTTATTTTGAGTTCCTCTTCCTTTTCCTTCTT
Source organism: Pinus albicaulis (assembly GCA_034641835.2). Classification (NCBI taxonomy): domain Eukaryota; kingdom Viridiplantae; phylum Streptophyta; class Pinopsida; order Pinales; family Pinaceae; genus Pinus; species Pinus albicaulis. The sequence continues at coordinate 269,249,253 of CM076569.1, read as the reverse complement.
CTCAGCTTCTTTTTGTTCCTTGACCTCTATGTCTCTCTTTTCCTATTGTTCTTTAGAAAGACTACTTTCTGTATCAGTTCTTGGCTTCTTAGCCTTGGAAGATGAGGCTCCTCTTATCGGGTAACTTCGCTTTAGCGTGTCAACCCTCTCTTCCGTAGTTTGATCATCTTGCCCCCCTTCATTAGCTGATTCTTCTGGCGAGGAATCTCTGTCTTTTTTGTAACAGTTCCTGACTTTCTCTTCGACAGGGCATTCCGTGTGTTGGTATTTCCAATTGAATTTGGCTCGTTTGCAATGCACAGGGACGATCATTTTAGGATCATATGATCTGTGGGCAAAGGTCACAAAATTAAAACCTTTGGTTTCCTCCGCCTTTGCTTCTACTTATTTGAAATATTTAACTATGTAGGAACCAATAGTGAGCGGGAGAGTGGGCCATGGTTTCTTCTTGCCCTTGTTGAGGACCTTGTAAAACCCACTCATCATCTAGTAGCACACCTCGTTTATCAATGAAAAACTGGGGCAGTGCATGAGGTGCTTTTAACAACCCTAAGACCCTAATAAAAGTACTTTGTAAAATGGGAAACCAGTTGGCCACTTAGGTTATCATTTCCATGGCTCACCTGGACATGCACGGGGTGTCTTTGCCAAACAGCTTCCTGTAGAGTGCGGGAATAAAATTATGCGAGATTGACTCTATATCTTGTTTATATTTGGAATCCCATAACACACTTAAGTCTTTGTGAATTGGCCCACCATGCTTCACATCCCAGTTATGCAGCCACCCTTCAAACTGACATCTCACGCATACTGCGTCCAAAAGGTAGGAAGCCATGTAAAATTCAGATGTGCACCCTTCTTCGGGCATCCAATAGACAAGACAAGAATATTTTTAAAGAATTTTTGTATTTTTTTGACACCTAGGAAGGGAACATAGAAAGATGTTACCAGTCCCCCTCAATGGGATGGGTTCTTGTAAGTCCTCAACACTTCAAATCAAAAATCTCTCTCTCTTGATGGTGTAGAAAACCCAGACAAAAAATGGAACTCAAAGGGAGCTCACAAGAAAAATGGTAGAAAAATATGACAATGATGGAGGGTCAAAGTCAGACCAAATGTATAGATCTAGAGTGATCTCAAGCCAACAAAAGGTAGTGAGTGAATGGAAAAACCCTTCTATTTATAACAAAATATTGAGTTAGTCTAGATATTGGTGCATAATTAAAATATTATTAACCAAATCAAGATCCAACATTTATGGAATATTTTATTATATTTGTTGGAGGGAAAAGGAATTTGAATTTGGTCAAATCCCTTTATTTGTAAATAATAAATAAATAAATTATTTATTTATTATTTTAAGGATATGGTTGAGTAATAATCAAATAAATGATGATTTATTCAATTATTTATAAATGATTTAGTCAAATTTAACAAGGAATTATTATTTAAATAAGGTTTAAATAATTATTCCTAGAAAATAATAAGATAAATATTGATTTATGTATTTAATTTTCCTGTTTTGGGTTAAATATGACCAGGAATATTAACTAAACTGTTATTTAACTAATTATTCCTTGAGGAAAATCAAAAAATGTGGATTTGTTTAATATTTCCTCATGGGGTTTCCTATTTCTACCATAAACAACTTAATAAATAAGGATTACTAAGTTATTTTCATAGTGAAATAAATTTTACTTAGGGTAAAATTGGTCTTACATGGTGTAATTTGGTCCATCTAATAGTAACAGGTTAGATGACCAAAAAATGGTGTAACAAATTGCCCCCCAGCGTGCGAGCGTTAGGAGCTAATCGTATGACCAAAGTACATTGTAATAACTAAATCACTAGACACTGAAGGGGAAGTCAAAGAGAGAGAAGTATACGGCGAACAAAGCTACCTGACTCAAACTCATCAATGAGCAGAACATTGAGATAAAGAAGATGGAGGATCAGATTGAAGGACTGCTCAAAGAAAAAAAAAGTAAGCTCAGCTTCCTATGATCTCAGTTACAACAGTACCAATTGTAGTTGTAAGTACAGAGCCCAACTCTTCATCAACAAATATGGAATCTACATCGAAAACAGTGTATTTAGTTAGACTAGTGCAGGATTTGGCCATACAGAAACAAGAAAATGAGAAGTTGTTGGAGAAATTCAAGACCTTGGAAACTTAAGAGATCAAAAATGATACCTTGTACATGGAAGAAATGCAGAAGTCTCACATATTGGGACTAAAAGTTCAGAAGCTAGAAAGTGAATTTCTCATGGCAGACACCTTGGCCCAAGCCAAGGAGAGTACATGGACAGAAATAAGTCAAGCAATGACAGAAGTATGGCCATCCATACAAATTATTTTTGAGAAGCAGGAATTAATTAACAGATGTGGGATAGTCATTGAAAAAGAGAAGGCAACACTCAAGCATAAACCAATAGAGGCATTAAACATGATCAAGGTACTGAACTCTAAAATCAGAGAAGAGTTTGATCATATCAACATTTCAGATAGAACATCTACTATCCTAGAAATCAAGAAATTATTGCAGAAAAATAATTTATTGAACCAATTGAAAACTAAGTGTCAAACTTTGGAAATTGTTGTCCAAAGATTTCACACTAAGTTTAATTTTTTGAACCGGAGAGGATTGTCTGGACTAGTAGCTCCTAATGAAAATCTTATCAACTTGGAGGAGTACTGAAAAAAACTTTACACCATTGCAATTGAAAAAGAAAAGCTTGCAGGAATTAAAGGCCATGTGACAGAGAAATCTTTTCTAGAAGATTTTGATTTTGATTTTATTATCAAACATGAAATCAAACATCTCTTCATCAACAAACCTACTTTTGAAAGGCACATGGAAGTAGATGAAGTTTTCAGGAAACTAGTAAATCTGGAAATTCCGAGTGAGGAAAGATGAGATCACTTATGTGAAACCATCGAGTAAATTTTGTCTCCAACAACATGCCAGTGTAGTAGAAATTTTTGGGCCACATCATCAACTGTTTCCTCAAAGACAGTGACAGATCACTCATCAATTTTGTAATATCCCAAAAGGGAGAATGTAGTAATACTTCACACAATATAAGAACTTTTAGCAAGATAAACAATAAATCTTAAGTACACATCAAAATATGCAGAAAGAGCTGAGCCATTTTATTATATTGAAGATTATTTAGTTACGCAAGTACAAGATATATGTAGATCTAGCCAAGAAGATGAGCTAGGATCACCCTGAAGATGAGCTAGGATCACCCTGAAAACATGTATGCAACAGGTACAGCATAATTTTTGAGGCTCTGCAGAAAATACTGTGTTGTATCTTCAGCAAAATATGAACATATGGTTGCAGGATAAAAATATAAATGTAGATCTACTAAAAACTGGAGCTCATATGATTCCAAGATTCAAGATCTGGCTAATGTGATGGATTCCCAAGATAACCCAAAAAGGATTTTCCAGATCTGCAACTTTGGAAAATCACCTCCCTAGGATTTGATCCTTGATTTACTGGGAAATACAAATCTGAAGCTAGATCTGACAAATAGATGGCTGAAATATGATATCAGATCAGATCTATGCTTGAAGGGTTGATCCCTTCCTCAAATATGTGAGCTAGAAGCTCTAGATCTAGCTTCTCAACCCTCCAATGATGATTGCAGCTGCTGCAACACAACTGCCTCTAGACGCTGTGATATGATGGAAAGAGAGGCCTCCTGCCTGATGAAAAATTTTGCAATAAAATCCAGGCTGATGGTAAGACTGATGGCAATGTGAGGGGATGATTCCTCACAGGATTGCTAGCTGAAATACTAGCAACTTCCTTCCTCCTTTCAAATCTGCAATATGGACAACGTTATTCCTGAGGAGAATATTGCTGCTAGGAGGTTAATAACCTTTGTCCTGATGCTAGATCTGCAATGGGGCTCTAGGAGTGCTGATCTATAAGCCCAAGTGATGGGAATAATCCCTCACCTTGTTCTCCAGCTGAAGTACTGAAGACAACTTCCACCTTCCAAACTAATCTTCAGAAATCTGCAGATTTCTGAATATGAATGTTTGCAGAAAGTAGAAAAATGAAATTTCACTTAAAGCCTGATGTATAATGAATTACAATCCTCCTCCTTAGAGATCACTCAAAGAAATAGGTGGGATTCCCGCCCCGAGAACACCCTGTGCTAAACAACACCTACAATCTCTGTTAAACAGCTCAAGAATGCAGTGGAACGTCACTTGACAATTCTAGATCTAAAAGATCATACATCAAATAATCCAAGATGCCTTTCACCTTTGCCTTCATCTCCTTTATAATTTTTGACCCTCCCCAAGCCTTGGCCCTAATCTCAACTATGCAGTCACATGTGGATAAGATCCTCCAAGTGGGACTGCGTTACTTGACCAAATCAACCAACAAATCTAGGTGCAATGTACACCTTCTCTATCATGTGTGCTTTATTTGCACATGATCTTCCATCACTTGATCATGAATTCTCAATAATCCTTTGTTTGACATCTTCAAGATCTTAGTTGACTGAATCAACCCTCCATGATCTTTCTCATTAAATGAGTCATGATCTCCAATCTCATTCACATTAATAGTTGCTCAACTACCTTATTTTTCAGATCTAGACTAAATCAATCCACATTCACACACACAAAAGTGGATATTTATTCTTATTGAGGATTTTGGGTCCCTCCAACCTTTTATTTACTTAATTCATTAAGAAAATCAAGGACTCTAATATTCCAAATATGATGTGAAAATTGGAAATATTACAGTCCCCCACCCCCCCCCCCCCTGGGAAAAATTTTGCTTGTCCCCAAGCAACTCCAAAAGTAAATGCAAGGCCATCTATCCCCTCCCAAATGGCATCCACATAAGGAAGCCTTCTCCCATTTTCTGCAATGTATTATGTATGTTTGGTTCCAAATTTGCCTTTTAAAAACATAAATAATGACCTCCAACTATTTGGTTAGATGTCCTCCTTCCATCATGAAGTACCAAGTGACAACCATATGATGTCCAACATCATCATCAATACATGAGGTGCATAAAATAAAGTGTTTCTCTTCACAAAGGAAAAGCTCCATCACACAATACAAGTCTTCATCCCATGTCTTATGAATTAGATTGAGCATTGATATGCTTTCACACTTAGCCCTGTTGGCCATGTTGGATCCAAGCATCATTTCAATTTTATGCAAAAGAAGAAGGGAAGGAGCTATATGGCTAGAAAAAGATTTCAAACCATATTCTCCTAAGAGAAACCACCGGAGTAAGGCCCTTTGTTGCCATCCTCCATCTCCTCCATGTAATATGGACAAGCCAAACTCCCCCAAAAGCAACCAAAGCAACAAGAGATCATGTTGCTTTCTATCCTCCTCACGTGCATCATGAAGAAAAAACATACTAATGGACATATGAAATGTCACATCAGCCCGATACAAAGAAACATCATCAATGCACATCATGAGATCATTATGCCAAATTTTGCACAATACAAAACACATAGATATAGGAGATGTCATGTGGTGGCCAAACTCTCTCAAGTGAAACCAAAATGAACATGCCTCCCTTTGCTGCAATTTATCATTGACACACAAGGCATGATTCAAAAAATGATGAGCTATTGGGTGGTATCCATACTCACCCAAGAGCAGCCAGCGCAGCCATGCCTCCTTATTCATTTCATATGTGTTTTTCAAGGCATGGATTAGAAAAATAGGAGCCTTTGGAGAGTGACAAAAATCTCCTAATGGAAACCAACGTAACCAAGCTTGCTGGCCAATGTAAATCTGAAAGTGATCATGTGACACCTTGCTCATCATTCTCATCCACTCACCCCAATATGGAAGATGAGTGATGTGTTGCAGAATCATGGTATCCTCCCTTTGTAGAATACCATCTCCCCCAAACTGTTGAAGAACTTTGCACTTCATGAAATGTTGAAATGCATCTCTAATGAGATCCTCTCTCCACCAAAGGCCCTCCAAAACCAAAGAAGTTTTGGATTTACTGCAAGTAGAAGTTTCTCTTTGAGCAATAAGATGCTCATTGAGAAAGGGTCATCTAGAAGGGAGAAAATTTTTCTCCTCTCAAGATGTCTACCATTTGTCATCTTTGATTTCATTGCTTCATGGGTGAAGCTACCTCTAGAATTATCCAAGAATGATGAAGCCCCTTCTTTGTCACAGCTACTAAGTGACAGCGTTGTAGATCTGCAGGGTAACACATATGTTGTCTCAAAGTAAGACACAATACTGATCTCATAATCATCCATTGTACATAGGATAATGCTAATCCCATTTTCTGAAAATTTACATCTCAACTCAAAGGATTGAATGTAGCTCAACAATGATGAACAAGGATAGTTTTTAGTCTCCTCCTTGATTAGATCAAGGGTCCTCTGCACTGTGATATGTCTCTGCTTCAAATCAGCATTTTTTTCTAACCCTTGGTTATGCATTGATCTTGAAACAATATGTGCTGAAACTTTATGCATACCTTGGGTCAACTGATATGTGAGAACCTCTTGAAAAAGCACAAGAGTTCCTCCAACCGAGACAATAGTGTCTCCAACTGCTAGTAAGAGTGACGGCCTCTTTTCTTCAAGTGTACCAGCGTTGGTATCTTCCTCCTCTTCCTCATGTACCTCCTGATCCATGCATGGGACTCCATGTGTCAAGAGATCAATACTACCTTGCAAATTTGCAAGTGTCCCTTCTCCAGATACAAGTACTTCCACAGCTGCTGGTGAAAGTAGTGACCTCTTGTCCAGAGTGACAAGATTGACATTCTCCTTGGTTTCCTTGGGAGATGTCTCTTTGAGGCTCATCTCTGTTTCCTTCTCATCAAACTTCTCCTTCAACTTGTGAAAGAAATCATAATATTTGGTCACTTTTGCATGCTCTATGTTCCCAAACCACCAATCTTCTGCTTCACCTAAGAGATGAAGTGCTATAGTTTGAACAACCTCTTCTTCAGCCACAAGATGTAGCTTGAAAAATGAAACTCCCTCCTCCAAGCCTTGAAATTTCTTGAGGAATATCCATCAAATGTAGGCAAATAGTATATATTATACCTCTTTCCTCTATTGATGCTATAGGATCCTCTTTCTTCTTTAATCTGGAAGAATTGTTGGAGAGTTAGATTCTCTTTGAAAGATCTAGACTGTGCTTTTTACTCTTCAAGATATAGACTGAGAGTCTCATGAGTCTCAGTTTCATGCCTTTCTTCACTTCTATACCTCTCACCTTCTTCAAAGAAAGTGGGCATAGTGGATCTATGAGGAGATCTGGGATTCTCCGGTCTTCTTTTCTGCACATAGGAAGTACTTTCCTCATCACATATTCTCCTTGGATCTTCTCTCTGTTCTTCCTCCTTCATTTGATTGACCTCCTTGGAGAGATCTTGCATGGATCTAAAGAATGGAGTGACATTTTTTACATCCTCCATGATAGATCTCATCTATATGTTCTTCTTTCAATGAAAAATATGAAGTGTCCACAAGTTGAGCCAAAGATCATGCTCTGATACCATTGTAATATCCCAAAAGGGAGAATGCAGTAATACTTCACACAATATAAGAACTTTCAGCAAGATAAACAATAAATCTTAAGTACATATCAAAATATGCAGAAAGAGCTAAGCCATTTTATTATATTGGAGATGATCTAGTTACACAAGTACAAGATATAGGTAGATCTAGCTAAGAAGATGAGCTAGGATCACCCTGAAAACATGTATGCAACAGGTACAGTGTAATTGTTGAGGCTCTACAGCAAATAATGCATTGTCTCTTGAGAAGAATATGAACATATGGTTACAAGTTGAAAAGATAAATCCATATCTACTCAACACTGGAGCTCAGATGATGCCAAGATTCAAGATCTGGCCAATGTGATGGATTCCCAAGATGAGCCAGAAAGGGTTTTCCAGATCTGCAACTTTGGAAAATCACCTCCCTAGGATTTGATCCTTGATCTACTAGGAAATATAGATCTGAAGCTAAATCTGACAAATAGATGGTTGAATTATGATACCAGATCAGATCTATGCTTGAAGGGTTGATCCCTTCCTCAGATCTATGAGCTAGAAGCTCTAGATATAGCTTCTCAATCCTCCAATGATGATTGCAGCTATTGCAACACAACTGCCTCTAGAAACTGCGTTGTGAGGGAAAGAGAGGCATCCTGCCTACTAAAAAATGTTGAAATAAAATCCAGGCTAATGGTAATACTGATGGAAATGTGAGGAGATGATTCCTCACAGGATTGCTAGCTGAAATACTAGCAACTTCCTTCCTCCTTTCAGATCTGCAATATGGACGGCGTTATTCCTGAGGATAATACTACTGCTAGGAGATTAATAACCTTTGGCCTGATGCTAGATCTACAATGGGGCTCTGGGAGTGCTGATATATAAGCCCAAGTGATGGGAATAATCCCTCACCTTATTCTCCAGCTGAAGTACTGAAGACAACTTCCACCTTCCAAACTGATCTTCAGAAATCTACAGATTTCTGAATATGAATGTTCTGTAGAAAGTAGAAAAAGGAAATGGCACTTAAAGCCTAATGTATAATGAATTAAAATCCTCCTCCTTAAATATCACTCAAAGAAAGAGGTGGAATTCCCGCCCGGGAACACCTTGTGCTAAACAGCACCTGCAATCTCTGCTAAATAGCCCAAGAATGCGGTGGAATGTCACTTGAAAATTCCAGATCTAAAAGATCATACATCAAATAATCCAAGATGCCTTTCACCTTTGCCTTCATCTCCTTTATAATGTTTGAGCCTCCCCAAGCCTTGGCCCTAATATCAACTGCGCAGTCGCATGTGGACAAGATCCTCCAAGTGGGACTGCGTTGTTTGACCAAATCAACCAACAAGTCTAGGTGCAATGTACACCTTCTCCATCATGTGTGCTTTATTTTCACATGATCTTCAATCACTTGATCATGAATGCTCAATGATCCTTTGTTAGACATCTTCAAGATCTTAGTTGACTGAATCAACCCTCCATGATCTTTCTCATTAAATGAGTCATGATCTCATTCACATTAGCAGTTGCTCAACTACCTTATTTTGCAGATCTAGACTAAATCAATCCAAATTCACACACACACAAAGTGGATATTTATTCTTATTGAGGATTGTGGGTTCCTCCACCCTTTTATTTACTTAATTCATTAAGAAAATCAAGGACTCTAATATTCCAAATATGATGTGAAAATTTGGGAATATTACAAAAAAAAAAATCCTACATTTTGATACTATTTTTGTAATCAGTTTTACATACTTATAAATGATATAAACTAGTATAAATAACTCTCCATTCGAATTATTAAGGTTTGCACCCTTGCATGAAAATTTGTAAGCAGAAGTGTATGAGCTTTGATCATTGATGATAATAAAAGGATTATGGATTTATTTCAATCAGTTTGTTCTCTTGTAAGTTTACCAGCATTCATTTCATTTTTTTTTTTTTGCATATATTTGATGTTTATGAAGATAATTAGGTAAGAAAAAGTTGTGTTTCAGTCTATCTTAAATTCTTTGAAGTTATAATCCATTTTAGAGAATGATTTATTGAACTAACATTTTTTATAAGTCCTTCTATATCAATTAATTGTCAGTAATATTCATAAATTTAAGTATCTTTTTTTAATTCATTAAACATTATTTGAAAATATTTCACACTTATGATAAATTAGACATTCAATATGAATATTTAACTGATCATACTTTCTTACAATGTTTTCCTTCACATATGCAATTTAAATCATTGCTTGAAGTAAAGAAACAACCCTTTTCTTAATAATTAATATTATCTAAAGTTTAAATACATCTGTTTGTAATTGCTTAATACAATGGTCATCAAAAAACCCAATTTAAAACAAACAAAAACTTATAGATGCTTTGGCATGATTAATTGACCTAGAATTATCTCAAAGGACAACATCAGATTGGCGTCGTTGTCGGGGATACGAAATTTGATCCATTTTCCCTGGGACAACAATATTCATATTCCTTTAAATGTGAATAAATTTCTATTTACGTTAAAATATTTCAACTAACGACTTCACAGAACCCAAGTTGGCTCCTTCAAGGCATACCAGGTCTCACTATGATTTTGATATTGTTTTACCTTTATTAGATCTAGAGAGACTGGTAAGACAAGCCTCTTCAAGAAGATTAATTCAAACTCCTTCTTCTTCTATTCCTCAATAGGATACCACCTCAATTCCTTTTCCTTTTAGATCTGGACCTATTCCCCTAAATTCATAAGATCTACCACCTAAGGTGCATGAATTGATATTTAAAGGAGTTAATTTCCAATATGATCTTCTAGTTCATTCATTCGGATCCTATCAAGTACCTACAATACCTTTTGAATCCCCTACATCAAAACAGGAATTGGATTTACATTTACCTAAATTCAAACCTACTCATTTCATTTCTCCCACCTTACATTATTTTCCATCCACTTCTTAAGAACCAGAAGATCTCTTCTCCTTATATTCAAACCCTTTATTTGAACATAAAGAAGGATAAGAAGAGGTCCAAAAGTTGGTCATTCGTACGCCTTTGAAATTTGTAAGAATATATTCAACTTTACTTCTTCCTCCACCTTCTTTAACCCCTTCATATTCACCGCCTTCTTCCACTACTTCATCTTCTACATCTACCTCATCTTCTTCTACAACCACCGCCTCAAAATCTTCTTCATCTTCATCACAAGGTATGGATGATTTTAGGCCTATTTTTCAAGCAAGATATGTTGCTTTATTGCTTCCAAACATATTAAGGAATTTCCTGTTGGATATTTGAAACATCTTCCAAGGTTTAATGGGGAAATCGATTTATCTATTGAAGATCATTTAGCAGCATTTCTAGACTTTTCTGAAAATATGAATATAGAAAATGAAAATGTATATACAAAATTGTTTGTGCAATATTTAGAATGAAATGCTAGAATATGGTTTATTAAATTGAGGGCAAACACCATTCGATCTTGGGAATAATTAACAACTATTTTTAAGAATCAATGAGGTGTTAAAAAATATCATGTATCTTTCTTGACAGAATTTGAAGAACTTAAAATAAATTATGGTGAACCAATATATGATTTCATTAAAATATTTAATAAACTTTATCATAAGATGCTTGTTTTCTGTAAACCACCAGTAGCAGCATAAAAGGTTAGGTTTTCCAAATCCTTTGAAGATAATTTTTCAATCATGTTAAGGGAAAGAACGTCTCTAACCTTAGAAGATATGCAAACAAATTCCATTGAAGTTGAACCTACAGATTTGCTTCAGCTAAGCTTAAAGCTAAAGCTTAAAAGGCTCAAAGAAAATTGAAATATAATCAAGAAGCTTCTTCTTCTTCTAAATCCAAAAATGAAGATAAAAAATAGATGAGATTACATCATTACTTAGGAACCTTTCAAATAGGATTTCTAAAATTGAAACACAACCAAGAGTAGACCAGCAAACTATTGCTAGACCTCAAAAAAAAACTCAAGGTCAATTTAAGAAAGCTCCTCAACTACAAATTCTTCAAAGACCTAGTAATGATCATAAAATACCACCTCCTCTGTTGATTGATGATCAACAGCCTGATGACTTCAATACTCTTTCAATCACAAAAGATTTTAACAACCTTGATAATACATTTTTTCAGACTGCTATTGTCCCTATTCCTCAAAATGAAACATCCCAAGAGGATCAAGAAAACTCTCAAGTGTCTAAATATCAAGCCTTCTCAGAATTCCTAATTGTTGAACTTAACAGAAGATATGATTTAAGACCAAGGGTAGGTCCTGAAAGGCCTCCAAAAAATCCTGTCATAATTGAACCAGAGATAAAATCTGATGAAACTCAAACAACAACCATTCAACCTTTAAATCGGCCAATTGATACTACTCAAATTGACAAAACGTTTTTGACTGCTTTTAATGTTGAAAGGAAGTTAGAGAAATTCAAAATTCCCATCCCATTATCAGCAATTTCAAATAACCCTAGATACAAAAATCAAGTCACAAAATGGATTCAAAACTCAAGTGTAGATGTTGAAGGGGATGTAATAATTCTTCAAGATGAAAAACTCTTTGTAGTATTTGGTCCAAGCTCTGACATGATAGATGAAAAGTACCACCATTTTATGTAACCTTGAAATTAGATGATTCATTATTGTATAACTGTATGTTAGATTCTGGAACCTCACATAATCTTATGCCTAAGGTTATTATGGACCAGTTAAATTTGGAAATTACTCGATCTTACCATGACCTATATACCTTTGATTCTAAAAGGGTACCATGTCTAGGACCAATAAAAGACTTAGTGGTAACATTAGCTCAAATACCTGTCAAAAGTGTAGTTTTGGATATTTTTGTCACTGATATCCCTCCTAAGTTTGGAATGCTTCTTTCAATATCTTGACGTGCTAAGCTAGGAGGGAGTATTTAGATGGATATGTCTTTTGCTACAATTCTCGTATATGGAGAAGAAAACCTTAGGTTGTGTAGAGAGGTCAAATTTATTCATACTGTTTGTAAAGCATATCAAGCCAAAAATCATCCCATATATGTAGTTAACCAATATTTTGGTTGTTTCCAAATATCTTCAAATAATTTACAAAATTCTCAACTTAAAATTGAAGATGTTGTAGAAACCCCAAAAATTGTCCAAACTGATATTTGGAAACTGTACTTTGATGGGAATTGTTCTAAATATGGAGCTGGAGTTGGTGTTGTTTTGATTTCATGAGAAAAAGAAAACATAACCCAATCCTGCAAACTGGATTTTGATGTTACTAATAATATTGCAGAGTATGAAGCCTTTCTTCTAGGTTTAGAGCTAGCCAGAAGTCTTAAAGTGAAAAATCTAAGTGTTTTATTTGATTCTGAACTCATAGTTACACAGGTTAGGAATATTTTCCAAACAAAGCATCCTAGGCTTAAGTCTTACAGAAATGGGGTTTTGGATTCAGTGGAAAATTTCTTTCATGCATTTAATATTACTGCTATCCCTAGAAACGAGAACATTCATGCAGACTCCCTAGCTGTTTCTGCTAGTTCATTTAAAATTCCAGACCAAATGCAAGTACAATATCAAATCCAAGTCAAATATAGGCCATCTATTCCTAAAAATCTGAAATACTGGAAAATATTTGAAGATGATGAACAGATTAAATCTTTTTTACAAGTCATTGATGAATTCTATGTTTTACAAATTGAAGAAGATCAATCAGACATGAATGAACTTAATAAAGAAAATGAAACCTCTCATTTAAATTCAAAGATGGTTGAACATAATATCATCCAGCTATCAAACAATTTTATTTGTAAAGGTCTATTCCCTCTAGAGAAGTTATTTGACCATAACGATGTTCTAAAGAATCCACTACCAAACTCACTTGAAGAGGATATTAAGGAGTCTAATATTGGAACAAATGAAGATATTAAGAAAATTAATATTTGTGCATCTCTACCTCAAGAAGTTAAAACTTAATATCTGAAAATTCTTAAAAATTATAAGGATGTTTTTGCTTGGTCTTATGCTGAATTGAAAACTTATGACACATCTCTCATAGAGCATAAAATTCCATTGAAACCTAAAGCAAAACCTTATAAGAAAAAATTAAGAATAATTAATCCAGTCTTGCTCCCTACTATAGAGAAATAACTTAAGAAGTTACTTGATGCTCAAATCATTGTTCCATTAAGATGCTCAGATTAGGTAGCTAATTTAGTTCATGTTAGGAAGAAGAATCAGAAAATTAGACTTTGTGTAGACTTCAGAAACCTAAACAAGTCATCCTTAAAATACAACTATGCATTACCCAAAATGGACCAGTTGCTTCAAAAAAAATTAGGTGCTAATCGACTCTCAATGCTTGATGGTTTCTCTGGATATAACCAGATAATGGTGATTTCTTAAGACAAAGAGAAGATTGTTTTTACCACTCCTTGGGGTATATTTATGTATGTCAAGATGCCCTTTGGATTAACAAATTCTGGAGCAACATTTCAAAGAGCTATGGATTTAGCTTTTGTGGGTAAGAAAAACATGTTTGTTGTTATATATCTTGATGACCTTACTGTATTTTCTAACTCAAATCAAAAACATTTAAAACACTTGATGAATAATTTTGACAGGTGTAGAAAATTTGGGGCTTCACTCAACCCCAAGAAGTCTTTGTTTTCTATCAGAGAAGGAAAATTGTTCGATCACATCATTTCAAAGGAAGGAGTGGTGATCTGTCCTAAAAGGGTATCAATAATCCAATCACTTTCATTGCCAAGGAATAAGAAGGAGATCCAAGATTTTCTTGTAAAGATTAACTTCCTGAGGAGATTCATTCCTAACTATGTTGAAATAGTTAAGGATATCACTGATATGCTTAAAACGAATCATGAATAAATTCTGTTTTTGAAATTTCAGAGAAGAATACAAAGGAACCTTCTCCCAACTCTCATGGGGAGAATACACAAGAACCTTATCTAAATGTAGAAGGGGAGATTCCACAAGAACCTTCCCAATATTTTGAATGGAAGAACACACAAGAACCTTCATCTTCAAATCAGACAGTCCATGTTCATATTGATGAAAAATTCTTACTGCCAGATTGGTATTCTGATATTGTACATTTTTTTATTAACTTTGAGTGTCCTAGTTAATTTTCAAGAAATAAATGTAAGACACTTAAGTTAAAGGCTATAAAGTACTGTATCATAAATAAAAACTTGTACTAGAAGGATCCTTGTTGGTCGGATAAGTCGATCTTGCAGACAAGATTGATCTCCCTAGTATCAAAATATAGTCTAGCAACAAACAGACAATTAAATCTATCTTTCTCTAGATATATAATGATTTAGAAGTAAATGCTACAAAGGTGTTTAAGATCCTACCTTGAACCAATGCTTGTTTGTAGTAGTCTTCTTTCAGTAGCCCAAAAGAGTTACGTTTGAAGACCTGTATTCACAAAAAAACAAACATCAAATAGCACCTGCATAGTATATATTCATAAATCATATCCATTATGGTGATCAAGGAATCCATAAAATAAACAATTAGATGACAGCTTATTGAGAAAAACAAACTTATTTGTATTAACTTTGAAATAGTATAAGAACCTTACAACCTTTTCAGCCTTGATGTTGAATAGGTCCTCCCGGGGTCCGAACAGGAATTTCCTCTACTCTGACAGGTCTTGCACTCTTCCAACTGAGATACATACAAGTATGTAATATTTCCTCATAAAATCTCAGCTAAAGGAGTCTAAGTTCCAATAGCACTTTACCTCAAATAACACTAAAGCTTGAACTCCCTTTGAGGCTGCCCAAGGCCTCTTTTTATAGTGCAAAAGAAAATGTTACAATCCAACTATGAAGGGATAAATTCCTCCTTCAAAGGGATAAGCTCCTCACATCAAGGGGTTAACTCCTTAAGGCAAGGGATACATGAACCTGAAAAGAGCGGTTTTGCCACTGCAAGATTCCTTCCAGAGGCTTCTAGAAATTACTGAAAGTGAGCTTTTTGAGTTTATTTGTGCCTTTTTAATCTTTTACAGGGGTCCGCACTCTTAACACAAAGAAAGTGCGGTCAGGTTCGCAAGAGACATGACCATTAGGTGCGGGACCGCAGGTAAGACAAAGAGAAAGTGTGATACCAGAATTTTAGAGACTTTTGAGAGCTTTCTCTTATTTTTAAGGCTTGACATCAGGAACTGATATTTTAGACTTGCAAAGGAGAAAAGTATTATAGCAGAATGTCAAGGTGACAATTTTCAGTGCAACAGATTGCCCCCTAAAGTGAGAAGTCTGTAATAGATGAAGATAGAGTCTGTCATGTATGAAGAGTGAAGTACTTTGTCATTTCAAGGATCATCCTGTGGACACCCCAGTCGGAACCTGTAAAAACATTCAATGCAAAATATATATATGTAGACATATCATCGCTGAGGTAGGCATTCCCATACTCAGATCAAAACTAACTAGAAAACTGACTTAAATTGTTCTGATACAGGAATGATTTTTCAATACATCAACAGTATAGACACGTGTAGACACAGTATGGACGCAGCCATCTGTTTATGAATAGTCCACTGTATAAATGAATAACAAAATTCCTTGCAGCCTGGATGGTAGAAACTAGATCCATGGTCTTGATTTCCGCTTCTCGAATTAGTACGATACTATCCATATGAATGAATATATCGAAGTTGAACATGGTAGAAACCACTTGATTACCAGTCAATGATGTGAACTATTAACAAGTGTGAGAGTAACCACCAGTAATTTCAATGGCCCTCAAAGTACTCAGTACAATCCATGAAATGTGAATGAATGAGCTGAAGTCGAACATGTCACGGAATCATTCAATCGAAGGTCAATGATGCAACCCATCATCGAAGGCGATAAACCTACCATTGAGGCATGCAGATTTCAAGGTACTGACGATTTCTAGATTGACTTCCTAGATAATGAGTTTTCGTCGATAGAAATTGATCCGTCGTAGGCAAGCCCACAACACGAAACCATAGATCAAGTTTTGAAGAAATATATTGGCAAGGACTGACTCATGGATGGTCAAAATGGAAGACAAATATCTTGCAGATGAATGGTTTATTTTAACTGGCCTCTTGAACACATAACGACACTACAGATGGCTTGGTGACAATTGACCCAAAGCTAATACCCAGAAACCGGCTGAAGACTTTCAATATGGTTTGATTAACTGTTAGGAAAAGGATTTTCCCAACCCAGGTGAACAAAAGTGTCGTGTTCAAGAGTGGTTAATGTTTTTCTGAATAGTCAAAATGTAACAAACAAGTTCATTTTTCTCTCTTTTCCCCCACCATTTCTGGCAAGTACCTCTTTATTTTTTTACAAGCTTGAGGAGGATAACATTTGCTTGTTTATAAGCTCATCCTTCGGATGAGTCCAACTTAGTTTAAGATTCGAACCCTAAGGAGTGGTTCGTTCCTGCTTAAAAATTGAACAGGTCCTTTACTGTTAAATTTTAACGAGTTCAGTAGAGGAGAAACTCGGTGTTTTTCAATTTTAGGGAGTCAGAAGAAAAACTTAAGAAAACTCCATGGGTGTACTTTTTCGTAAATTTAGTCTCTCGAGCCCGAAAAAGGATAAAATAATGTGGGAGAGAACTCTATTGACCGTAATTAGTCAACATATACCTTTTTCGTAAATAGTCCATTTCAGTCCGTAAAAGGGGTAAACTTATACTGAAAGGACAATCATTCATTTATTTTAACAAGTTCGAATAATCAAGTGCTTGGCAATATTTTCAATTTTCGAGAGTCTGAAAAGGGCTTAAAAGAGGACTCCAGGTTTTCGCTTTTTCGTAGATTTTTGAAAGAGTCTGAAAAAGTGATAAAAGTATGCTCTTTGTCAAAAAATGATCAATTTTCCCAAAAAATCCAATTTTCTGCACAAAAACTCGAAACATTACACATACCTGTTTAAGATAAATAAAAATGTTTTCAAAAATTACCTTTTTAAAGTGAAAAATAAACAAATTAAAAATTCATTTATTCAAAAAAACTTATAAAAAGGGCTTTTCTAACTTCATTTTTACCATATGAGTTCAGAGTGAAAAGTGAGAGCTTTTGGGCAAAAAAGTTCTTGTAAAGATTCTGGAAAATCCGTCCGTCAGAATCGAAAACCTTTAGCTCCAGGTAATCCACATCCTCCTTAAATTGCATTTTATCCATTTACATTTTGTTTTTAGGCTTTAAATTTCATTTTTTAGGGAAAAATAGGTGGAAAAAATCGTTTGCGTGGGTCCACAGGTGCAACACACAAGCGCTGCGGACCCCGAATTTTTTCTACATAGAAAAAATTCCTGGGTTCGCACCTATTTCACAGCTCCCATGCGTACCTATGCACTGTGTATGAGAAAAGGGTGCGGACCCCACGCAATGAAATTTGAAACTTAAATTTCTCAATTTCCGCCCAAAATTTTTCAAACAAGTTTGTTCTAATATGTATTTTTATGCATTGTAGGACATTCAAAATTCTTACTTGGCGATAATATGAGCACGAGGATGTAGATGACTCCGCAATGAATCATTTTCCCACAATGCAGGCATTGAGAGCATGCGGTTTGTACAAGTTCTGGGCCATACAGGGCATGAGGGCCCAAGCAGACCTCCTGACATGGCTGGTAAACAAATGGGACACTCAGGACCAGTGTTTTTTTATTGGCGGCCACCGGCTCGAAATTGAGCCAGAGGATATATATTTTTTAACTGGTTTGTCCAAAAGGGGTGAAAAAATTTCTCTATTTGGGACTAGGCCAGGTGGCCAGTCTGTCGCTAGTCTTCGACTAGAGTTTTGCGATGATAGAGCAGACCCCAAGGATAAACGGATTGATATTAAAACTATCATATGACCTGAGCTCAAATTTATTGCATTCACTGTTACTAGACTGTGCGGGAGTGCAGCATTGCATGTGGCTACTGGGTCCCAAATGCGGATTGCAGTAGATTGCTTCCGAGGCACAATATTCAACTGGTGCAAAGCAATATTGGCCAATGTGAAAGGCTAACTAACCAGAGAAAAAAATGGCAAGTTAAACAACTTTGGTTACGGATCCATTGTGGTTACATTTTCTCTGGAGAGGATTCCCTTACTAGCTCCGCAACTAATTCCAGTCGATCCAAGCAAAGTCCGGGAATCTCGGATGGTTCGATGGGTAGCTTTGATGGCCCATCACGCTGAGGGCATAGAGGTTTTTCGATTCACATCTACATATTTTCGTTGGTTGAACAACCAAATTTTTGTGATTGAGAATTTTCCATACGCCGGGATGGACTTCCGCGATGACCGAGACATGGCTCTTCCAGCAGGAGAACAGTGGGATGATTCAGGTAAAAACCACTTTCAAAATTTTCTAAGTTCTAATTTTTTTGTATTTTAATCATCCAAAATTAATAATCAAAAGTTTAAATGCAGATGTGGGCCCACGACAACCAGCCACTCTCCAGCCTTATGAGAGGAGACACCCAGCTGCAGCACCACCAACCCCATAGGGCCAATCAGCAGAGATCCTGACCGACTTGGAGCATCATCTAGAGCGCTTGACACTAGATATTCCAGAGACTGATATAGATGATATTCCACTTATGTTACAGAGATATGTGATTGGGGTCCCAGGACCTTTTAGGAGGTTCCTATGTAGGGTGGCCCAAGCACTAATTTCTTATCGTGATCATCATCAAGGATAGGATGATCGTTTTGTAGACTCATAACATTTTTGACTTCTTGTATTATCATTTTTGCTGATCATAAGGTATTTTTCAACCTATGATCGAAGACAATGTATATTTTGAAACAAACTTCTATGCTATGATATATCATTATTATCGGCTATCTGTGTAACATGTTATCAAATGTTGTGTAATTTACTGTTTTAATTATTGCAAATGTCTATTTATCATACTAGAAGCAAATGCATCTGCTAATGTATTTAAATGTCTTGGAATATGCTGATATTCAATGTAATCAAATTCACGTTTCAAGAGACGAACTCTCAAAAATAACCGTAATAATACCAGATTTCTAATGGCATAAACCTTGTTAAGTTGTAATACAACGAGTTCAGAATCCAACCGAACAATCAAACTCTAAATTCCAAACGATATGGATTCAGATAATAACTCAATCACCGCACTATACTCTACAATGTTATTCGTTGTTTGACCGAGGCTTACCCCATGCATGGACACTAACTCATCAGAGGCTGAATAGATAACCCAAGCTGCGGAGTAAATGTTCTGTGTACTATATTGACAAGCACCATTAGAAAACTAATGTAGGTTTGAAGAGACGTCATCATCTGCAATATCAAGAGTAACACCCAGATAAGCAGGAATAGTGATAAGAGCACACTCTAAACTAGGCATGCTTTTCTAATCTAAGACACACCAACTGTAAAGAAACTAATCTAACAAAAATCCCCACTCAAAATTTTAAGCATAATATCTCTTCAGATAAAGCCCATTTCTAGGTTTATCTAAGGAGACCCCATCAAAATCTATCAGTTCATAGGCCCCTTTTTCTAGCTTTCGCTTAAAAATGTAAGGACCATGCCACATAGGTATAAATTTTCTAGCCCCTAGTTTATCGTTTTCTTGATCGTATACTAAAACTAGGTCTCCTTCTGAAAAGTTGCGAGGTGTAACATTTCTGTCGTACTGAGCTTTTATTCACTTTGCATGAGCCTCGTTTGCTAATGCAGCAGTGCGTCGATTCTCATCTAGTTGAGCTAAGTACAAAAAACGTTTCTCCTCTTCAGAAGTAGCTGGGAGTAATTCTATGGCTAATTTTAATGACGGAATTTCGCATTCAATAGGTAACACAACTTCCAAACCATAAACCAATTGAAAATGAGTGAAACTAGTTGATGTTTTTACTGAGGTCCGATATGCCCAAAGTGTTGAAAATAACATGGAATGCCAATTTGACTTATTAATACCAATGATTCGTTTGATCATAGTGACTAAAACTTTATTGATAGCTTCAACTAGACCATTAGCCTGCAGGTAATATGGAGTAGAACTATCATGGCGCAAGCCAAGTTGTTCTGTCAGTTCAGTCATCATGATATTTCGAAAATGACTTCCATGATCTGTAATGATAGATTTAGGAGCACTGAATCTAGCAATTATATGATTGAATACAAAAGTCGCAGCAGTCTTGCCATCTGCCGAAAATGTAGGCATCGCCTCGGCCCACTTAGTAAAATAATCTACCGCTAGGATAATGTATGCATGCCCCCCGGCCGAGTGAGGGTTACATGTAATAAAGTCAATACCCCACTTTGTGAAAGGACCGATAGCAATTATAAGGTGAAGAGGATTGGGTGGTGCACGCATTTTACGATCAAAGACCTGACAATTGTGGCATTTCCGGACTACATAGATACAATCTTTGAATAAGGACGGCTAGAAATAACCAGCGCGCAATATCTTTTGGATTTTGGCAAACCCAGACATATGACCACCACATGCTTCAGAATGACAGTCATTTAGAACCTTCTCAGCTTCTTCATGAGTAATACAGCGTCAGAAAACAGAATCCGCTCCACGACGATAGAGTGTATCACCAATAATATTGTATTGTTGGGATTGGAAACATATTTTATGTCACAAAGATTGTGATATTTCAGGCCGAAAAGATTAGGTTTGGAGATAAAAAATAATATCCCCATACCAAGGATCAAAAGTACTGATAAGAAACAAGGATTCATCCGCAATGGGCTGCTCTGCCACAGTTTCAGTATTAGTAAAGGGGAAATCACACATTAGTTCAGCAAAAACCAAAGACTTCTTTGCCTTAGATTTTTCAAATTCCAAGTCAAATTCCTGTAGGATAACTATCCATTTGGAATACTTGCCCCCTAGCAGTTTTCTGGTCAAGATATACATCATGGGGTTACAGTCAGAAATCACTGTGGTTTTGCGTAATAAAATGTAGTGACGAAATCTTTGGACTGCTTGGACAGTAGCCAAGGAAAATTTCTCCACATGTGAATATTTTATCTCAGTCAGATGCAGATTTCAACTAAGATAGTAAATCACATGTTCATTGCTGAATTTATCTTCCTGAACTAGAACCATCCCAATGGTGGAATGAGAAGCGGCGAGGTGAAAAAAATAATCCCGGTTGCAATTGGGAGGATGCAGTAACGGTGCATGGGTCAACACGTGTTTGAGTGCATCAAAATATCGATTAGCGATCTCATCCCAAAATAATGGAACACCTTGTTTTAACAACCTGGTAAAACCTTTTGTTAACTCGGCGTAGTTATGAATGAAATGACGTAAAAAAATTTATTTCCCCTGCAAAATTTGGAGTTGGCTCAGAGTCGAAGGAGGAGGTAGATTGAAAATTTCTTCAACCTTCGATGAATCAACATGAATGCCTGCTTTGGAAACGACAATTCCCAGTAAGCGACCCGATTCTACACAAAAAACACATTTGTGTGGATTCAGTTGAATTCGATAATGCCTACATCTCATAAAGATAGCTCGTAAATGAGTGAGATGATCCACCCTACACGATGAATGGGCAAGTAAATCATCGAAATAAGGCTGCACAATGTGCTTGATGTCATGAAATGCATAAGACATATCTCTTTGAAAAGTTGCCCCAGCGTTCTTCAATCCAAAGGGTAGTTTGCAATAAGAAAATGTTCCCCATGGACAAATGAAAGTTGTTTTAGGTTGATCAGGAAGGAGTATGTTTATTTAATTGTAACTGGAAAAACGATCCATAAAGGAGAACATTTCACTACCGGCACAATCATCGATAATTTGATCAATATAGGGGGTTGGGTAATTGTCTTTAGGACAAGCACGATTAATATCCCTATAGTCGATACATACTCTTATCGTTCCTTGTTTTTTGTTGATAGGAAAAATATTCGATACCCAATCGGTTAAAGGAATTGGATAAATGAAACATGCACGAAGTAGTTTCTCAACTTTGGCTTTGATAGCAGCAGCTTTTCTTGGATGTATTTGACATAAGCGTTGTCAGACAGGTTTAGCATCCGGGTAAGTCTTAATTTCATGGAAAATAATTGACGGATCGATTCCTGGCATTTCTTCATATGACCAGGCAAACACGTCATGGAATTCTTGAAATAGGGCTTTATAAGTTTTGATTTCATCATCCGTACAAGAAGCACCTATATGAATGTTTTCAATAATTCCAGGCTTAACTGAAATGTCAAGAGGAACCATTCTAGAGATATTTTCCAAATTTAACTCAGAATTAGGATGTTGTAATGGATTATGTGGTTCTTTGACATAATCAGTAGAAAAAATAAAAGAGAAATCATTTTCAAAATGATCTAACTCAGGTAAAAATGAAGGTTGGTGATGTAGATCTTCCCATGGTAAATCATCAACAGACAAGAATTCACGAATCTGTTCATCAGTATCAACAAGATTAGGAAATGTTATTGTAGCCGAGCTAGATATAGAAAGTGATTCCTCATGGATCACATTCATTGGATCAGTTTCAGTTGAAGAAGGATCAGAAAATGACTGTACATACTGATATGCAATTTCAGAGGGACTCAAAGGCATCGCGCCATCAAATGAATCCACTTCGGAATCGAAAGGTACGATCCAAGGATCATCAAAAGTAATAGTATTTTATGAAATCATATGAATATTGGAAATATGAGGTGATACGTTAGGAGGAGGAAAGGAAAAATTTCCCAGTAAACCAGAATCTTTAATCAAACCTACACCGACATCTTTGTAAGGGATAGTCATTTTACCGATGTGCTGAATACTATCTGTAGAGGCTGGATCGGATGAGAAATAAGTTAACTGGTCTATTGTAACGATATTTACTTTATGTGGAAACTTGATAAGCCAAAAGACAGATGAAACAACAGCAGTCATAGCATAAGACCAACTGCGACCCAGGAGAAGATTGTAATCTAGAGGGGCATCAGCCACTTCCACATCTAGATTTACCATTTTTCCTTATACCTCTATAGGTAAATTTTAAAAAATACCAAAAGGATGGAACCCTCAGCTGTCAAAAGCTTTTGGAATCGTCGGAGATTGATTGAGTGTGGGAGAACCAAGTGATTTCCAACACTGGATCGACATAATACACGTAGAAGCCCCTTCATCAATCACAGTCTGAAAGACTGGTCTGTTTTTTACTAATACTGGAATCTGGAAAGCCATTTGATGGGGTAGGTGGGGTGTAATATTCTCTAAATAGAAGATTATTAGGTTTGAATCATGAATATCGAAAGCTCCTATGGCAAACAATAGTAATTTACGATGTACTGGGCACGATTGCAGCACTTCCAAAGCTGACATTGCTGAAGGGGAAACAGCTAAATCCTCAACAATGTTGTAATTCTAAGCAAATCTCGCATGTGGATTGAAATATGATTTATGAAGTACACCTTTAGCAGGCGATTTGATTACTAAGTCTGAGTTTGGTTTCTCGATATGTAGCGGATCAGAAATGGGAGGAGGTGTAGTTGGTGTGTTTGAATTAGAATATTCTGCTTCTTTACCACCAATAGGATTTTTACTACCATAATTTTGCGATCGCGTAACAATCCTAACATGAGACATCATCATAGTGGGATCTTCTAAGGTGTTCGAGGTAGAACCAATCATCTTACTATCTTGAGTAGGAAAAGGATCCTTCAAGACAGCAGGCGTTTGAGAACCTTTAACGAATTTCGAAACCTCTGCTCGATGTGGGCATTCTTTGGTAAAATAATCCTTGTCGCAAATGAAACAAGGATAGAGAGGTTTGCATTTTTCGTCAGTAGATTAATTTTTATCTGTTTTATCTTTTGAATTTTGTTTGTTTTTATTCTTCCCCTTCTTTTTACCCCCAGATTTATATTTGGTCGTAGTTGACTCTACGACATGGATGTCAACAGAAACTTCAGCGGAAGAATCTCCTTTGAGGGAATCCGGTAAAGTTATTATAGGAGAAGAATTCTTTGAAGATTTATTCTTGCTTTTAGTACTAACTGAACCAATCATATCATCAGCGGAATGAGACCCTGAAGGAGCTGCAGTTATTTGACCGTGTTTTGGAATATCAGGGATTTTTTCATGTAAAGTACCTAACTGCGTAAAAACGAGGTCAAGGTACTGAGCCTGAGCAATGACTTGCTCCTCAGTAGCAACTCCTCCCTTAGCTACATCTTCAGTGATTTTGGGTAACAATGATTTAATGAACCATTCCGCCAAAATTTGATCCGGAATGAAAACTTTCACTAAATGCCTTCTACATCGCCATTCGTGAATATGATCAGAAATATATGTGGACGTGGATTGTTTTAGTGAAGTTAAAATTTTTGTGCCATTGTCGTATCTGATAGGCAACTGAAAATGAGTTAAGAAAGTAGTTGCTAACTGATTGAAATTATTAAAAGAGACTTTTGGCAACTCAATGTACCATTTGGCGGCAATACCAATAAGAGTTCGTTCAAAAAGGCGTAACCGAATTCAATCATCAATTATCGAATTAGACACACACCAGAGGTGATAAGTCATAAAGTGATTTGATGGATCCTCTCCTAACTTACCCTTGAATTTCGGTATATCACTGGGCAACTTATGCGGCATTGGCAGCCAATACGAAAGATAGTAAATCGGATCATTCATAAGGCACGACAAATCAGGTAAATCCAAAGTTGCAATAAATGGTAACTGACGGTTAGGGTCACGAAAACCTTAAGTAATGAGACTAGTTTCGGGAGGAGGATATCCAGGATATCCTGGAATCAGATTTGCATTAGGAATAGTATAACCTCCCAAGAAACCAGGATTAATCGGACCAAACTGGGGTTGTTGAGGTTGTTGATAAGTATAGCTAGGATATGGTTGATACTGATAAACTGGGTTTTGTGAAATGGGACTGATTGATACTGTCCCTGGTACGGTTGATATGTGAATTGCGGTTGACTTGTGACAATCGTACTTGTACCAGCTTGTCTTGTAGGTATCTGGACTAAAGTCTAGACTGTAGGTCCTGACTGGGGTACAGAGACTTAAGGAATTTGCACGGATGCAAGGATAGAAGAAACCAGAGCTACAGATACTCCAGAAATAGGTGTTATAGGTTGAACAGATGTTGCAGTAGTTACAGCAGTTTGAGGCGGAGTCTGAGGTGTACTAGGCCCAGGCTGCTGAACAGAACCAGGTGTAGGGATTTGAACAGTAGGCTGGACAGGTTGCTGGGTTGGAACATAAACCAAAGGTTGTCCAGGTTGATTAAGTAACTTCACATTAGGTTGCAGAGTCTGTTGAATTTGGGATGGATCCCACACCATGTTCATTCCAGGATATTGTCCTATAGAAGGTTGTGCATATGAAGGACCATAGCCTGGTTGAATGTAGGGTTGATAATTAAGTGGTAAATTTCCAACTACTTGTACAAATGATTGACCAAAAGGTGGTTGAAAACCTTGAGTTGGGTACTGAACTTGAGTTGATAACCCTGAGGCACGTACTGAATCTTGGGTTGATAAGCACCCTGAGGAATATACTGAGTCTGGGGTTGACCTTGGGGTATGTACTGTCCTTGAGGTTGATAACCTTGAGGTATGTACTATCCTTGAGGTTTTTCTCCAAAATAATGTTGTCCTATAGTTTGTCCCGGGAAAAAATTACCCTGAAATTTCCCCCCAGGCGGTAACTGACTACCTTGAGGTTGCCCCCCCAAGCAGTAACTGACCACCCTGAGGTTGCCCCCCAAGCGGTAACTGACCACCCTGAGGTTTCCCCCCAAGCGATAACTGACCACCCTGAGGTTGAGGATTTGGAATATTACTAGACATCATAAAGATTTGCTCTACGTTTGACGTTTCAATTTTAATTCCATTAATACCAGATGATAACACTTGTTCAGTTGGTCAAGGAGTTGCTCCTGATAAAGTACCAAAGAGTGTCTGGTACCCCGAAGGAATATAAGGACCACCGTATAAAAATGTTTCCAGTGTTTGGGAAAACATAGATGACTCTCCTGACATGATCGATGAAGGATAATAACCTCTAGGCGTAGGATGAAAAGGAATTTGAGGTGGTGAAAAATCAAGACCCGGGTTTTCTAAAAAATTTGTCAAAGATAAATACAAAGCGTCACTCCTAATAGGTCTGTAGAAAATGGATTCACGCTCCCTAAGATTCAAACACTGTGGGGATTCAGGAAGAGTTACTTCTTCATCTGGACAGACAAGTTCTTCAATAGAAATGAGGCCAGTAGGAAGATCTTCAGTAACGATATTTCTTACCCTAGGTGAACCAGGTTCACTAGAAGTTGGAGTAATAAATCCTGAGGATGATTCCAAAACAGTAGGTTCAGTGTCAGGCTCATAAATTTCAGGTTCTTCAGCTAGTTCACTGGAAGGAGAAATACTACCAGTAACTTCGGAAATTGAAATTAGCTCTTGAATATGCTCTGTTGTGGGTATTTGATGATCAGGATGAACAACTATAGATGAACTCCCGACTTCTGTTGATCTAATTCTACTGCTACTAGATGATACTAGAGCACGCAGCCTTTCAAGTTGACTTGGTGTATACTCAGGGGGCTTCCCCTGAAGTCTCCGGGACTGTCTCGGTAATTCTGCCACGATTGAATATCAATTAATCACACGCAAACAAAGAAAATTTCAATGAAAACACCTAAAGTCTCTAAAGGAACAAACAGCTAAATCACACACCTAAAAATCTAAGATTTCAAACCACGCACAAACAGTAACTTCCCATACTAAAAAACACTAGTTGGTGATGAAATCCAACTTAGTAGAAGTTTAATACAAAAAGGGCGGTTGGAACATTTACCCCAACAACCTGCTTAATGAAACAGATTGGCACAAGTTTCTTCACAAAACCATCTCGCGTGAAGAGAACCCCCCAGAGAATCCAAGTGATTCTAGTCGACGTCTGCTCCAGGTACAGTGAGATCTTTCCTTCACCGTCACCTTAGGAAATAATCTTAAGTTTATGGACACTAATGTTACCAACAGTAACAAATACAACTGGGGGAACAGTCTACGATCCGATTCTACGCGCAAGGGAAAAGTAACAAAGCTCAATCCCCTTGAAGGCTCCTCGACATGGTCAATCCGAGGTTTACCAACAAGTGACCCCAGGCTCCTCGAAAATGGTTAATCCAAGGTTTACCGTTTGTAATGCGTGCAGATCTTCTATCTTTCTCAATGAAACAGAATTGATTGTCTCAAAGGTTCGGACATAATCTCGTGATTAAATCATTTAAGAGAAGCTTCCCAGATTGTACCAATTACAATTGGATTTATTTCCTACTGCAAGATTTATCTACTTGTTTGTTTTTACTATCTTGGAGAGTTAATTACTCCCTACTCCAAGATACTAGCCTAAGCTATATTGGTGATAAGAGCCCTAGAAAATATAAAAAATTACTAGTTCAATTTTAATTAAGCATTGTTTTTATGGTTGTTCTTTAAGTCAATAGGTATGGAAATGAAACTTTGATGGTGTGAAGACTCGACTTCTAAACACACTAAAATATGCACTTAAAATGATAAGCAATTTTTTTTTTCTTTCAATGAAGTCTAGCTAAAAAAAGAGTTCAAGAAATGCAATTTCTTAAGAGACAATTCTTTCTTTGAATATGAAGAATAAATGAAAGAATTTTTTTTTTTTTTAAATAAGAACTCAAAACGAGACAAACAATCAAGGCTCACAATAAATCCCTTTCACTTTCAAGACTCAAAACTACAAAAAACAATTTTCCTTTCAAAAGAGATCTACAAGTTCTAAAAAAGTAATCAAAACTATGAAAACTAATTTTGATATCTAAAAAAAATTGAAAATCTAATTGAATAAAAGCTTCAAATTTTTTTTTGAGAATGCTTTGCTTAGTTGTTCAGTAAACTAAGGATTCATTTGCACAGAATAACAAATAAATCAAAAAACATCCAGATATGTTTTCTTTTGTAAAAATGAAATTCAGAACTTATAACAAAGTTTGTTCAAAGATTTGCAAAGAGAAAACTAGATCTATTCCTCAAAAAGGATGGATTTCGCAACCAAGTCAGACTCATCAAGAAGAAAAAAAGACACCAGTGTGATCTAAGGTATTTCAAGCTTCTGATCTTTGATTCACTACAGAGACAAAGTGAAAACCAATCCAAGTATGCAAAACTTCTAGAAAATCACCCAAAACAAAAATACTATTGGAACTCGCTCACAAAAGGTTTTTGACAAGAAAAATACAGATATGGGCAGACACTAAGAGTCCTAAAACAATTTAAACCTAAACTGGAAGAATAAATCTGAAGATTTTCAAAAAATTTAACAGGGTCCGCAGGCCCCAGAAGTAACAGGTGTGGTCCCGCACTGGTTACTCAAGGAAAGTGCGGAAATGCCCGCACTGTGTATCAAGATAAAGTGTGGTCTCTAGAAAAGTTCAAGAAAAACTCAAAAGACTCCAAAACTTTCAAAGCAAAGTAAACCTAAGCTACCCAGGAAAGTATACATCAATCAAAAACCAGAAAAAATCATTTTCTCAAATCAAAACAAAGGAAAACCAAAAATCCAAACTTCATTCCCCAGCGGAGTCGCCAATATTTTGGCCGAATAAATCGATCTTGTGGACAAGATCGATCTCCCTAGTATCAAAATATAGTCTAGCAACAAACAGACAATTAAATCTATCTTTCTCTAGATATATAACGATTTAGAAGTAAATGCTACGAAGGTGTTTAAGATCCTACCTCGATCCAACGCTTGTTTGTAGTAGTATTCTTTCAGTCACCCAAAAGAGTTACGTTTGAAGACCTGTATTCACAAACAAACAAACACAAAATAGCACCTACATAGCATATATTCATAAATCATATCCATTATGGTGATCAAGGAATCCATAAAATAAACAATCAGATGACAGCTTATTGAGAAAAACAAACTTATTTGTATTAACTTTGAAATAGTAGAAGAACCTTACAACCTTTTTAGCCTTGATGTTGAACAGGTCCTCCCAGGGTCCGAAGCAATAATTTCCTCTACTCTGACAGGTCTTGCACTCTTCCAATCGAGATATATACAGGTATGTAATCTTTCCTCATAAAATCTCAGCTAAAGGAGTCTAAGTTCCAACAGCACTTTACCTCAAATAACACTAAATCTTGAACTCCCTTTGAGGCTGCCCAAGGCCTCTTTTTATAGTGAAAAATAAGAGGTTACAGTTCCAACTATGAAGGGATAAAGTCCTCCTTCAAAGGGATAAGCTCCTCACATCAAGGGGTTAACTCCTTAAGGCAAGGGATACATGAACCTGAAAAGAGCAGTTATGCCACTACAAGATTCCTTCCAGAGGCTTCTAGATATTACTGAAAGTGAGATTTTTTATTTTACTTGTGCCTTTTTAATCTTTTACAGGGGGCCGCACTCTTAACACAGAGAAAGTGTGGTCAGGTTCGCAAGATACATGACCATTAGGTGCGGGACCGCAGGTAAGACAAAGAGAAAGTGTGATACCAGAGTTTTAGAGACTTTTGAGAGCTTTCTCTTATTTTTAAGGTTTGACATGAGGAACTAATGTTTTAGACTTGCAAAGGAGGAAATTATGATAGAAGAATGTCAAGGTGACAATTTTCAGTGCAACAATCCTCTCAACATCCTTTTTTTTTGCTTGACAGAAAGTGAAACAAAAGGAATTATTGAGCAGTTTCATGCGGGTATATGTGGTGGACATTATGCCTGGAGAGTCGCGGCATACAAAATACTAAGAGCAGGATTCTATTGGCCTACTATGTTTTCACAAGTAGGAGAAAACATTAGAAGTTGCATTCCATGTCAGATGTTTGCTGGAAAGAAAAAAATTGCAGCTCTTCCTTTAGTTCTAGTAATAGTTTCAACACCCTTCTTACAGTGGGGATTGGATTTCATAGGATAAATTCATCCAGCATAAAGAAACCAGAACAGATGGATCTTAAATGCCATAGATTACTTCACCAAATGGGTGGAGGCAATTCCTATTAGGAATGCCAAATATATTGCTGTTATCACCCAAAAAAAATTCAAAACATCATTGTGTCAAGTTTGTTTTTGGTCATGGTTCAAAATTGGGTTAGAAATAAATTTAGGATTTGATCAACGGTAGGTTAGATTTTCATAAGTTCAAAGCCCATCCCTAAGTTCAAATAAGGTCTTTTCTAAAGTCCATTCATTTTCAAATATCCATAATTTCCATTTGTGGGTCATTTCCTAAAGTTTCAGGTCAAAACTATGCAATTAGCCAAGAAACCTTGTTTTCGTAGCGCCACTAGTTAAAAAAATTTGATTTTCTCTACGAAAGCGCTAATAGTTTCGTAGCACAAATAGGGAAAAATACACTACTGCCTCTATGAAAGCACGATTTCTTAACTGTCTTGTCATCTGAGCTTAAATATGTCAGAATCCGTTGGGAAATGATAGTTTAGTGGTATGATGAGTCAGTTAACGATGAGATTCAGTGTACTTACCCATGTTGCAGTAATAATTGCCATGATAGGGTATGAATGAGGCATCATTCAATTATGAGATGAAATTTTAAATTCAAAATCTTGCCTAATTAGTCATTCTCATTTTCCTTGCCTCCATTCAAGTGTCTAAGCTCTGAAGTGTCAAGCCAACTTGTGGTTGTTCCATACAAAGTTTTTCTACATCTTGATCAAGTGAGGCTAATATGAACTAATCAAGCGAGGTTGTTGTTTCAAATATTCAAGTGATGTTGATTCAATTTATCAAGCAAGGATGATAGGTTTTCTGTGAATCATGGTAGAGGAAAAGAAAGTCCACAGAGGGGGACACTGCTTGAGACATAAGCCTGAAGATATGAAGGCCATAATTGAAGACCCAGCAGTGATGGAGGCATTCAGAAGAGTAGGTTTTCTTTGGTTTTTTGAAAATTTGTAGGGTTTCCACGCACAAGTGTCTAAATAATTTTCCTTGAACTTCAATGGAACAACTACCAAGGTTGGGATGCTAAATGTGTCAATTTCACCATAGATTATTGCTGCTGTGACAGAGATACCCAGAGGTCAAGAAACTTGGTTTAAAGGTTTCAAATTTGATATGGAGCGATGAAAAGAGTTATAAAACCTGAGTATGCAGATATGGACCTCAGTAACGCAATCCCTAGAAGCTGCATCAAAGACACTTATGCAAAGCTGTTGTTCAACATTCAGAGGTATTTTACATGTGAAGGCAGATATCATAAGGTTTACACATATCATTTCAAGTTGCTTCTGCATTTCACAGGTAGGATTTCACTTGATTTTCCTTTTTATTTGCATAGGAGTCTTGAAAAAATGGTTGATAAAGTACAAGCCAAATCTAAAGGTTGTGAAACATCTTTGTTTTTTCATGGTTTGATGAAGTTATTGATTTTTAATGAGCTTTAGAAGATAGGAATGGATTGGTCATCCTTTTTTTTTATAAATGGTTTTGAGTTGGAAACCCTAACTTCAGCTAGAAACCCTAAAACTAAAGGAACTCCATCACCACTAATAGCAGATTCTAGTCAACCTGTGGTTGCAAAACCAAAGGAATTTGCAAAAATGAAGCCAAGGAAACAAGTTGAGAAAAGGACAGAGCAGACACAAGTACTTGATATTCCAACTCCATCACCTGCAAAATAGAGGTCAAAGATTTTCAAAGAGGAAAAACAGAAACAAGATGTCAGCAGGCAGGAAATCAAAAGAGTAATAAGAAGCCAAGTAGTGGCATTAAAGGGAAAAATATTTTCTACGGACACAAAGGATAGCCCAGTGATAAAGGGAAACTTAGATGACATCCTGCATGCTATTTACATAGAAGAGACACCCATTGTGCAAGCTGAGTTCATTGGATAATATGAGCATAAACAAAAAAAGGCAAAGTCTGCAAAAAATCCTGAGTTTGAAGGGGAGGATGCAGCTTTCATATTTCAAGAAAGAAAACCTATAACTAGGCATGCTATGAAACTCAAGGAAGGCAGAAAGGAGGTTCAAGAACCTATTGAGATAGCTAAAGCCCCTGAATAAGTTGTTGATTTATCAACATCTGCAGTGAAGCATGCAGCCAGCAGAACAAAGAAGGGGAAAGAAGAAATGACATAGTTTCAACATCTTGAGGAGAAATTGAGGTTGGAAAACCAAGAAATTATTGTGATGAAAAAGACAGCTAGAAAGCACAGTATTGAGAAAGCAGAGTTCAAAATAATGAAGGCATTGTGGAAAGGTAAAACTAGTTCTATTTTTGAAACTCCAAGCAGTGCAGAGCACTTTTTCACATGGACAGTCCTAGCAATAAACGAAGCCAAATTTGTTAGAGTAATAAATACTCACTTGAGAGATAATAACAGGAGACTTAAAGATCAAGTGGAGGATTTGGAGCAGCAGCTGAAATTGACTCAGGATGAGTTAAATAACAAAGGTGTTAAAATGACAATCATTAAAGAGTCCAAAGACAAATTAAGTGAAAATGAACAAAAGACCTCATGAAGGTTGAAATGACTGTGTTTTCAGTTCATATGGCTTTTTGATATGATAGAATCAGTTTATTTTGATGTTTTGGTACATTTGCAGTGTTCATTTTGGAAATTTTGAACAAAACTGCTCACTCAGCAGTTTCATAGCGCAGACAGTGTAAAAAGGGAGAAAAGTGCTACGAAACTACTGTAGCAGCTTTTCTTGCCCTTTTTCGTCAAATTTTGAGGGGTAAAAACATGAATTAAAAACTGAAAATGCTGAGGAGGATGTATTTAAAGATAATTAAGTTAGTTTTGGAGGGAAGAGGTCAAGATCTTGAAGAAAAAAGGGTAAAAGAGTAGCGCTGTGAAAGGCGCTACGAAACTGTGTTGTTTTCGTAGCGAAATCTATTATAGCCCATTTGAACAGTTTGGAGATGGTTTTGGATAGATGGATATTAAGAAGGAGGTTTTGCATGTGTTAATTCAGTTTCTAACAGCTAAGGAGCTCGAAATAATGAAGTTCATGGTGGTCAGGATGTCTCAAGAGTGCAAAGGACCCTATGCCTAGAAAACAGGGGATTGTTTCCTACTTTGATGGAGGTCAGCATTATGATCATAAAGATTTGAAACCTATCATCCAGATTTGACCATGTGTGAATACACTTGGAAAATGATGTATTAGTTAGATAAGGTTGTTATGGATAGAGATAAGGAGTTTGAATCCTATTTGTAATAGGACTGTTTAGTAGATTAACTGTCATTTTGTAATAAATACCATGTCATATGGTTATGCAAGGTGTCAAGAGTCAGGAATTCGATGTATGTGACACAAGATAATATTATCTCATGTTGTAAATGGTCTATAAAGGACCAAGAAGTTGAATGTACCAGGGTTGGACATTTTTAGTAAAAGACTGTGCTTATTGTAATTAACTAGTTTTCAGCTAATACAGAGATTTCTATTTAGCCAAATTGAGATTTAGAAGGAGTTCTAGTGTGTTCTTGTTCT